>JAOTON010001956.1:600000-1138728 GCA_034440635.1 Lepas anatifera
TATAGTCACTGGAAGTCAAATGATATACATCATGACTATACCAGGTCAAGTTGGGTCAGACCGTTGACCTGGGTCAGGTCAAATTCTTAAATTTGACCTGGCATAGCAATATCATATATCATTCGATTCGTATTGACGAGAGGATTGCAATGGCGCATAAACTATGTCTGTATCTTGTTTGGTTTGGAAGCTATTAGCGAAAAAGTAAACGCCCTTATGCATGGGTGGCTATGGACATTCCCAAGAATATGCCCAATATTTAGTTACCTGTAGCTCCCTAGGCTTTGACCTGACACGAAAATGAATGCCACTGTAATGAAAGCACATCTCAAGAGCTTTCGAATGGCGCCAAGAAAATCTTCCTAGCTATCATAGTTTCTGAGATATAGGAGGTTTTCTTAGTACACCTCATATTAGCGATTTTGACCTATTTTGACCTCTGGTGACCTTGATATTGACCTGACAAGAAAAATGACAGAAGTATTTTCGATATCATTTTCGAAGAGCTTTCGATTGCCGTTTTGCGCTTTTTTCTAGCTCTCTTAGTTTTTGAGATCGTGGGGGGGGGTCTTTTTTAGCCCCCCCACCAGGGCGAAGGTGGCTCGTACCCGCCACCGGGGCAAGGGTTAATGAGAAAGCGCATGATTAATTTGTTATTTTCTAATTTGTTTTACCCGAGATAACAAAGGTTAATTATTTTCCTCGGCACGGACAAATTTTTCTCACCAAGAAAAGGGAAAATCCATTGAAAGAAAATCGCTCACCGGGTCTAGCCAGAGAGGAAATTACTTTCCCCAAGGCACAGAATTGATAGGCTAGGTGACAGATTATGATTCCTTGATATAAGGAAGTGTCTGTCTGCGCCGCGATGGTGACCAATATCAGTCTTGCAGAAAATGCAAACACCAGGAAGAATAGCTTCAATCTCTTGGTCCCTCGAGATACGGATATACTCATGCCAGTTATGTCAGTCATGGCATTCACCAGTTATGATGGCAGTCTCAGCAGGGGCGCAAGTTTCCATATATTTGGGGGGCTCGAGCCCCCCAATGCTCGGAGAAGCCCCCCCAATGACCCGACGAGCCCCCCCAATCCCAAGTTGCGGGCCCCTGCGGACAGAGCCGGGCCCCTGCCACGATTCCGGGCCCCAGTGGTCTACTTGGGCTAGCTTTGGCTGAGGCCAGGCTCCCTGGCATGCTTGCGGGTGCCCTGTGGGCCACCCTTAACCTCGGTGTCCGCAACCGGGCCCCTAACGATATTTTTCAGGCCCACTTTGACTGCAGCCGGGTCCCTAATTCCGGCAGTCTCGGGCCTCCTGTCATCCAACCGGGCCCTCTGTGATCCACCCGGGCCCCCTGTGGACTGCAACCGGGCCCCCTGTAATCCACCCGGGCCCCTGTGACTGCAGCCGGGTCCCCTGTGATCTATCCGGCCCCCTGTAACTGCAACCGGGCCCCTCTTTGATCCACCCGCACCCCTGTGACGGCAACCGGGCCCCTGTGATCCAGCCGGGCCCCTGTGATCCACCCGGGCCCCTGTGATTGCAACCGGGCCCCCTGTCATCCACCCGGGCTCCCTGTGACTACAACCGGGCGATCTGTGATCCACCCGGCCCACCTGTGACTGCAACCGGGCCCCCTGTCATCCACCCGGGCTCCCTTGTGACTACAACCGGACCCTCTGCGATCCACCTGGTCCCCTGCGACTGCAACCGGGCCCTCTGTGATCCACCCGGGCCCCCTGTAATTATAACCGGGCCCCATATGATCCACCAGGGCCCCATGTGACTGAAACCGGGCCCCCTGTAATCCACTCGGGCCCCCTGTGACTACAACCGGGCCCCATGTGATCCACCCGGGCCCCCTGTAATTACAACCGGCCCCCTATGATCCACCCGGCCCCCTGTGATACACCCGGGCCCCCTGTGACTGCAACCTGGCCATCTGTGATCCACCCGGGGCCCCTGTGACTGCAACCAGGCACTCTGTGACTGCAACCGGACCCCCTGTAATCCACCTGGGGCCCCTGTGACTCCAACCGGGCCCCCTGTGACTGCAACCGGGCCATCTGTGATCCAACCTGGGCCCCTGTGACTGCAACCGGGCCCTCTGTGATCCACCCGGCCCACCTGTGACTGCAACCGAGCCCCCTGTAATCCACCCGGGCTCCCTGTGATTACAACCGGGCCCCCTATCATCCACCCGGGCCCCCTGTGACTGGGATCGGGCCATCTGTGATCAGCCCGGGCCCCCTGTAACTACAATCGGGCCCCCTATGATTCACCCGGGCCCCTGTGACTCCATCCGGGCCCCTTGTGACTGCAACCGGGCCATCTATGATCCACCCGGGCCCCCTGTGACTGAAACCGGGCCCCCTGTCATCCACCCAGGCCCCCTGTGACTGCAACTAAGCTATCTGTGATCCACCCGGGCCCCTGTGACTGCAACCGGGCCCCTATGATCCACCCAGGCCCCCTGTGACTGCAAACGGGCCCCATGTGATCCACCCGGGCCCCCCTGTAATTACAACCGGGTCCCCTATGATCCAACCGGGCCCCTGTGACTGCAACCGGGCCCCCTGTGATACACCCGGGCCCCCTGTGACTGCAGCCAGGCCATCTGTGATCCACCCGGGGCCCCTGTGACTGCAACCAGGCACTCTGTGACTGCAACCGGGCCCCTTTTGATCCACCCGGGCCCCCTGTGACTGCAATTGGCCCCCTGCAATCCACCTGGGGCCCCCTGTGATCCACCCGGGGCCCCATGTGATCCATCCTGGGCCCCCTGTGATCCACACGGGCCCTCTTTGACTGCAACCGGGCCCTCTGAGATCCACCCGGGCCCCCTGTGACTGCAAACGGATTACCTGTGGTCCAACCGGGCCACCTGTGACCGCAACCGGGCCCCTGGAATCCACCCGGCCCCCTGTTATCCACCCGGGCTCCTGTGACTGCAACCGGGCCCGCTGTGATCCGCCCGAGCCCCTGTCACCGCAACCGGGCGCCTGTGATCCACCCGGGCCCCCTGTGACTGCAACCGGGACCTGTGACTGCAACCGGGCTCCCTGTGGTCCAGGAGGCGCGGGTCCTCTAATGCCACGGACGGGCCCTTGCCATGAGTGCGGGGCCCCGTGGTCTATCTGGGCTTGCTGTGGCTGCGGTAGGGCTCCCTGGCATGCTTGCTTGGGTGCGGTCCCCTTTAGGGCCACTCATAATCGCTGTGTCCGCAAACGGGCCCCTAACGATATTCTCAGGCCCATTTTGACTGCATCCGGGGCCCTATTTATGGCAGTCCCGGGACCTTTTTGGTTCCTCTGTGACTGCAACCGGGCTCCTTGTATTCTGCCTTGGCCCCTTTTAGTCTGCCCGGGGCCTTTGTAGGTGGTCTGGGCTTTTTGTAGTGTGCCTGGGTCCTGTGTGGTCCGCCCGGGCCCCTGTGGTCTGCCCGCGCCCATTGTGGGCGGTCTGAGCTCCTTTTAGTCTGCCCGGGCCCTCTGTGGTCTGCTCGGACCCCCTGTGGTCTACCCAGCCCCCTGCGGTCTGCCCAGCCCCTTACAATGTGCCCGGGCTCCTATGGTTTGTCCGTGTCCCTGTGGTCTGCAAGGAACCACAGCACTAGCGGATCCAGGGGGTGGTAAAGGTAAAATCGGGGGATTTGATACCCTCCCCAAATCCCCCGATTTTACCGATTTTTACGGATTTTCTTCAAACAAAAACCATATGTTTTTCACAATTTGGGGCCCCGTTGCCCCCTCCCCCATCATCGGCCTGAATCCGCCCCTGATTCCACTCCTCCCACTTCGCTGTATCCGGGAACCCGTGCTATAATTTCAGGCTCCCTCTGGGCTACCCAGGCCTCCTCTGGCTCTAGCCGGGCTCCTTGCCTTGCTTACGACCCCCCGTAGTTCACCACCCCCCCCACCGTGCGCAGCCGGGCCCCTTCCGATAAGTACTGGTTTAATAAATTGACATGTTTGATATTTTGGCATCTCTCCGCCGGCACTACTTTTCTTCATTGATATATTTCTAGGCATTTTTGTCAGAAATGTGCATGAAGTTTTCCATTTTGTTTGTTCTAGTGGAATTTTAAATACAGACAAATTTAAGTCTCTTAAATTTGTCTGTCAAAAAGTGTATCATATCTTGTCGTCAAATCTGGGTCAAATAATGTGCGTCCGCCGGCGAATGGTAGCCTCTTAATTTCCCGGGCTTGTCAGCGCAGCGCGAAGGAAGCTAAGGCATGCTCCTGGCTCCTTGTCGCATTCGCCGAGGCGAATGATTTGCACAAAGTTTGCCTTGAACAGTAAAATGGCATGCTTATGATTCAATCGGCTTGTGTCTACTCTGGAAAAGTTTCGTTAGGCTCTGATTTGGATTTTGCGTTTGGGCTTTTCGTGTCAATCCAAATCGTGCTCCGATGCGCAGTGTTGAATGGCAAGTGAAGTGATTGCTATTAGCTCCTGTCGGGCTAAATCCCTAATGAGTGATGATCCCCTGTCCGGCCCCCTGATGGCTAAATACCAAGACTTGGAGAATCTTTTGCCCCTATGGCCGCCAGTGGCGTATCTAGAATTAGGGTAAGGGGAGGGGAGGGGCAAAGCCTCAGGGGACAGGGTGGCACTTAGCCACCCGAAGGGCGCACTTTTCACCCAAAGGGCGACCAATCGTCGCATCCTGGGGGAGGGGAGGGTTTGGGGGCGGCATTTCGTCCTCAGAGGCTTTTGGGTTTAAGGGGTGGCTGCCCCATTCACCCCCCCATGGTGGCCACCCCATTCGCCCCCCGCCCCTGGTGGCCACCCCATTCGCCCCGCCCCCTGGTGGCTGCAGCCGGGTCCCTACTCCCAGTAGTTAATACCCTGTGGATGCAGACGGGCCTGCCATGGATGCGGTTCGTGTAACTGCAACCAGCCTCTGCCATGCTTGCCATGCGGGCCCCTGTGGTATCCCGGGCCCCTATTGGCCTGATCGGGCCCCCTGTGGCCTGTCTGGGCCCCTGTGGTCTGCCCGGGCCCCAGTGTGCAAAGTATGGCATTTTCGACGAGATCTCGTCGGTGCGAGTGCCCTTGAAGACAGGAGCGAGTGGTGCGAATTTTATCAGCCTGGTGCGAATTTGCAAGACTGGTGCGAGGAAGTTGACACTGAAAACTAGAAAAAAATAATGGCTGAATAGTTAGGAAGACACAGGAGGTGGCCTAATAAAAAGTCCTTAACTAACTAATAAGGGAGGTAGTATTGCATCGTGTGGGTAGGAATGTGTGCGTTTTTCTCCCTGGTATATGGCAGATTGGTGCGAATTTTTTAGGCTGGTGGTGCGATAATTTTCGATGGCTGGTGCGACTCGTCTGGCCTGCTGCCATACTTTGCACACTGGCCGGGTCCCATTTGGTCTGCACGGACCCCTTGTCTGCTAGTGCCCATTTTGTTCTGATCGAGCCCCTTGTGGTCTGCCCGGGCCTCCTGTGGTTTTCCCGGAACCCTTTTGGTCTGTCCGGGCCTCTGTGTGGCCTCTGCGGACCCCCTTTTGTCCGTTCGGGGCCCCTTTTGTCTGCGCGGGCCCTCTGTGGCTTGCCCGGACCCCTCCCAGTCTGCAAAGTATGGCACTTTTGGCGAGATCTCGTGGTGCGGAC
Organism: Lepas anatifera; assembly: GCA_034440635.1. NCBI lineage: Eukaryota > Metazoa > Arthropoda > Thecostraca > Lepadidae > Lepas > Lepas anatifera. The sequence goes on from JAOTON010001956.1 coordinate 605,626, forward strand.
ACCCTTCAGGTGGTTCGAACTTTGGAGCAAACAAATGCCCACTTTTGCTGTATGGTGCGAGGGAGCTCAAATCAAACACCCACAGAGGTCTGAGAAGGGAGAAACTGGTAAAAACATCGAAATTTCCGGGTCAGTGAAATTTCTCACCAATGCTTGGTGTGAATTTTAGGCTGCTGGTGGTGCGAAAAATCTACAGGGTGTTTCAGAAAGAATAATATATTTTAAATGTTCAGTGAAGTACTAGAAATCCTTCAAATCCGTCCACAAAACGCTCATTTTAATGGTAAATTGTAGGACATTTTTCTATAAACATGTTCCATTTGCATCAAATATTTTCCCCCGTCATAAATGTGCTCAGAAAATTATGCAAGAAACATGATATATGCCCGAAAATACTTGAGAACACGGAACTGGCAACACTCTAAAAAGGCTTTACCACACAAGAATGGCACGTGAGCATGCACATCAAACGCACAAGTTTTAGTAACATTACAAGTTTAAAGCTTTCGGCTCAAGCTCCATATGGCTCATTGGCTTACCTTCCATATGAATGATTGGATGCGGCAGGCACAGCGCAAAATATCTCACTGTTCACCACAGAACAAGGGACATGAACCAATTGGGGATTGCTTGCTTGGACCCAAGCTTTCCTAAGCTTGAGAGGTGTGTTTTTTATAATTGATTTCCAGAGGCAATGCGCGTGTGGACCGTGATGTACCACAGTGACGATATAATGTTTGCGGTGTCATTGACGTGATACGTGTCACATGATACGCGCGTGATTTCTACTAAAATTTTTAATGAAGGCAGAATAGACAGTATTTTCTACTCATTTTTAAGACTGTTTTGAACTAGCAAAAATGAAAAAAACAGCTATCAAAATACGAAAAATCGTAAATGTCCCAAAATTTGCTTTCGATTGATATGTAAATCATACCACAACAACCTATTTATAGCCGCATTATGACCAATTCAAAAATATCATTCATTTTGAAACACCCTGTACAAGGCTGGTGCGGACTCGTCGGGTCTGCTGCTATACTTTCCAGACTGGGGCCCCTCTATGGTTAGCCCGGCCCCTGTGTTCAGCTCGGGTCCCTGTGGTCTGCCCGGGTCCTTTCATCTGTCCAGGCCCCGTGTGGTCTGCCCGGACCCGCTGCCCAGCCGGGCCTAGAGCGGGCTGGGCCGGGCTCTGCCTGAGCCCTAAGACTCATAGCTGAGTCACATAGACTCGGGCTGAGCCCGAAATTAGGTCGGGGGATGAGAACTTGCCCGAGCGGTAGAGCCCGGTCTTGCTTGACCATGGGCTCTGCCCAGGCGGAGCGGAGCCGGACCTGGGCTGAGCCCATGTACGCGGGCTCTGCCCAGTCAAAGCCCAGCATATATCGGGCAGAGTCCAGCCAAATTGCTGGCTGTGTGTGGTCTGCTCGGGCCCCTTTTGGGCTTACCGGCGTCCTATGGTTTTCTGGGTTCCTGTGGTCTGCCCGGCCCCTTTGGTGTGCTCAGGCCCTATGTGGTCTGTCTGGGCCCCTTGTGGTCTAAGAATATCGTGCAGAAACTGAAGCTGTTGTGTTAGTCGCGTATTTGCAGGAGTTCCTTATTTGTGAGCAGTTTTGTGCCCCAGGTGGTGTATCCGTGCTCCCTGTTGCCGAAACCGGCCCCCTGCCATGCTTGCGGGCCCCCTGTGGTTTTCCCGGGGCAACGTGCGGCCGGTCCCATGCAACATTCGGGGAAAAATTGATGGGGCGTGAGAAATGTTAGGCCCCCATTCCTTTTGTACTGATCCTATATGAGGATTGTAAAGGGAAATAGGCAGTACCACCTATTCATAGTACCCCGTGACCGGTACCCAGTGTTGTAAAATGTCATGAACTGGCAAGGTGAATGGATCAGAAAAAGGTGTCTTGATCATGTAACATAAATATCAGTAGGTTTGATTTCCCCGATGATAAAGGAATTTCGCACTTCGATCTCTACCTTCCATTTGTATCAAATTATTCGCAATAATGCGATTTCGTTCCAGGTGTGAATGTTAAAATGGTTGGACAGTATAAACATAAGTCGGGTGCACAAAAGCGTAAAACAAAGAACATTCAATACCGAGGGGCTGCTCTGGCAAAACTACCCAAACTTTGTTCATTTTTCAGGTTAGCTATGAATCTAGAATCGTCTGGCTAATTTTGCAAACTGTTATAAAATGACCCCGATCATATTTGCATTTAATCTCTAGCAACGTACGCGTCCACTTAAAGTAGTTCATATCACTACTTTTTTGGTACTTTGCAAGCTACGTTCATTTATCGACCGCAAAAAATTAAAACCCCAATTTAAAACTAACTCAGAAAAGTGCAATGTGTATAGTTTCCAGCAAAACGGTAAAGTAAGGTTTTAATTTCAATCCTTCTTTTCCTGATCATTGCCTTCCTCGGCCAGGCTTTCAGCCGGATCCCGTTTGCTAAAAGACCCTCCAGCATCCATCCCTCCTGCGTCGTCCGGGGCTGATCCCGTTGTACCTCCGGAGGAGAGCATCCGCGTGGACGACAAAGACGGTAAGTAGACACCTACTTGTCCAATATCCTTACATAGTTTGGCAGCTCGTTCAAAAGATTGGGTCTTCTGACTACTTTTTGGGCTAAATAGTGTAAATCAGGAACAGTGACGAATAGTGCGCTAAAAATTGTTATTTAACCTTTGCAGTCAGTTTTTGACAACAATCGGTCGAAAATACGTTTTTTCGGTCACATTTTCATTAAAAATACGGGCCCCCATCATGTACGGGCCCCCCATCATGTACGGGCCCCCTTTCGAGCCGGGTGCCCCCCAATCGAAAACATAAAGTTGCGCCCCTGAGTCTCAGACTTTTTTCTGACCTCTGTTTTGCGCGAAGTTATCCTGAATTTTGGTGCATTGCTTTTTATGATGCGATTCTAATGGAGTCACACGCTCATTTAGATACTTACGTGGTATTTTCCGGCTTCCGCTTCTAAGAATTTCATGTTTTCATCATAAGCGTAGCGACCAGGAACAAATGAGGAGGGTGAATCAACCGTGATCCTTTGCTGACAAGAAACTGCGCATAAAAACATAAAGCTCTGTGTAAGTCCTAGTTGTTATTCTGCTCAAGATCCCTGCAGATATCCAGATGTTTTGCCCTGTGTATTCAAGACCGGGAAATTTTCAGATGAACTGAGACCTGTCCCCGGATGCCACCCCCGCGAACTCCTGTATTCCGTCGTCCGCCGTCTTGTGCGGTTCATCTGCAATTTCCAGGAGTGACATCAACAACCAGACCAGTGATGTTGAAAAACAACCATGCATGACCTTCCATTGCTCTCATTTGATGATACCTTACCCTGCCTGCAGCCTGCTGGTATGAAACTGGGTGAGAAGAGTGTCAACAAATGGAGGTCTGTCATCGGTTGTTGTCGGTGGAAGTTGAGATCATTTGATGTAACAATGGTTGATGTTGACGATATGTCCAGTAATTGTATGACTATTCGGTCTTCAGTCTTATGTTTTACATACACTTCCATGTTGTCAACACAGCTTACAGGATCGAATGCTCAAACACAGCTACCCTGGTACAATATACGTATTTTGTTAGCCTCTTCTCATGTACCATTCATGATAAAAATCATACTCATAGCAGCATACAACTTTCAGATCCAGGGCAAATCTCACAAAAACATCGCACAGTTCTAGTTTCAGTTGACGAAATCACCCCAACACAGGTTTAACATTCCGCCGTTGCTCATTCAAGAGAGTTACTCGATTAAACCATCGTCCTATAGAGAGCCAGATTTTACACGCAAAAAAACCCTCTCCAGTGATGCGAGCCACTTGGGCGGCGTGGGTGACCGAGCAAAAATCATGCAAGTCACCTTTACAATTCTTGACTCACCCTCTTGGCGCTTTGGAATCACATGATGAAACTTTTGGCGGTGCCTGTTACCGTTCCGTTCCACCCTTCCCATGCAAAACACGAATGATGCCTTATTTCAACAAGCTCGGACATGAATTCGATATCAAGATGTGTGTAAAAGGCGAGCCAAGGAGGAAATGGCACCAAGGAAGATGCATATAGGCTGGAGGTGGAATGGTACGTGTCGGAATGCCGACCAGTTATAGAAAAAAAATGCAGGCCTCAACAAAGAGGATTCAAACACACGATGGCCTCAGAGATCACATGTACCCTTTCTCCCTTAAAAATCATATAGGTAATGGTATGCTGTAACGCTCCCCACAGCTGTTAAAACTAGGGTCTCTTTTAGCTTTTTGGAGGTTTTGGCGGAACTGACAACCATTGCAAGTTTTCCACGTAGGCTATTTCGGTCAGTCACTGATCTATTCCACTCAATTCACAAGAAGCAGAAGAGACGCTTCAGTCAATGAGACTCCAGTCAGAAGAAACGCTTCAGTCAACAGTTAGCTTTCAGAGTCGATTAGCGCCCAGCTGACAGCCCGGCGTGTTCTGCGGCGCCAGACCCGCCACCAACAAGCTGTCCAGGTCCTGCAGACACTGCATGAACTTGCGGAAGAAGGCGGTGCCCTCGGCTTCAGCGCGCAGGGTCGGCCGGGCGCACCCGGTGTAGCCCAGCCAGTGGACGAGACCATAGTCTCTGCACGTTATCTCACCGTCCTCGTCACAGTCCTGCGGGCAGGGCAGCGACAACGTCAGCAAAAGGCCGACAGGTTGTCCCTGTTCTAAAATGGTAGCGGCGTAGTCATACATTGTTTATGAAGGCACATAACGGCAACCATAGGTACCCTGTCATCGGGAACTTATAAAGATGCGTGATGAAAATATAGACCAGGGGAAAATGGGAGCCCAAAGGCCCTATGGAATCACCAAAAGGATAAGAAGTGCAGGGGTATATGGTTTTTGTCATGAGTAGAGATCACTGGGGGGCTGGATCTTGGGGTCAGGACCCCCCTGAATCGTAGGTCTCTTATAGGCTATGTATAGGGCTTGTATTACGGTGCCAGCAATAACCAATCTAGGACCTCCTTCCCTGGATGAAGAAAAGATCTCCAGTCTTGGTTCTTATTGCAAAATAGGCCTTGCCAGGGTAAATTTAGGAGCCATTTCAGTTTGTAAATGGAAATGAGTAATACCAAATGTACTTGTGATTTTTCGAGCGCAAATACGATGAGATTTGACTGCAATTACATCATCCTTTCAACACTAAATTTCCATTCTAACTCATCTAGGGCTGTGGGGGCGTTTAGGAAGAGCACTCGACTTCCACGTCGCTGACCTGGGTTCAAATCCCCGAGCGGGTATTCTGCATAAGTATCTACGATCCCCATCATACCCTCCAACAGGTCGAGAGTTGGCGACAAAATATGACCTCAGCAGTGGTGTATCGTAAAGCCCCAAAGTTGTATTTTACTCACCTAACGCTGCAGTTGGCATGCAACAAGCAACACGCCATAATCCGACAGTAAGCAATCGTATAGGTGTATAACAGCGACACATCTACAGGGAGAGCGGCTTCTCACCTGGCCAAACCTTGACATATATGACGTCACCGTGGCAGCTGCGCAGTCGACGTCTTTGGCGCACTGAGCAAAATCTGCCGGAAATACACATAATCAGTGTGCGAGAGGGGCAGGGGATTTAGTAAGCGATGATTGCAGCCAAGTGAGAGAAGTTTAGGACGTCAACTGCAGATCTGATTTAGGATAAGAACAGAGGTGCACGTGCGTGGATGACTCTGAGAAGCCATCAGCCAAACGGATGACCCCTGTCGTAACAGGGGCTCACAATATTCGACTCCTCAGGCTCTTAGGGAATTTGTGGGCATAGCCCAGAGACAAGTGACGTGCAGGCTTGTATTGCTATTTTCCTTAGCTTGCGATGCGCTGACTTTTACGTCATTGCGACAACGCAATATTCATTGTTCTATATTCGCAATATTCATTATTCTCATCTCTTCTATACTCATCGCGACAACGCTTGAAAAACCGTCTCACAAGTGAGAAAGTGCTTGAAATATACGATGTGTTGTAGGACGTCTGAGGGAATGGGAGTAATTTATAAATACTTAGTCTATGACTGGGAGCTAAAGTCTGCCTCTAGGTAGGCTCAAATCCCTGCTCTAAAAAAAACAGCAAGACCAATTGTGACTTAAATATCTGTCAGATTTAGCACTTTCGTACTTGATGACCACTTCTAACACAGGTGCTGTAAGATCTGGACATGTACGAGTTTCCGCATTTCAGCTCCTGGCTTCAGCCATAATGAGCACCGCCACAATCTCACTCCAGACTTTTCACCTACCTTGGCCGACCAATCAAACAAATTATGGGGTGACTTGTCAAAATATTATATCTCAAAACGGACCGACGATCTACCCCATTATAAAGACATCACATTCCATTTCAAAGGTATATTTTATTCTTTGCTGCAATTAGATTATTCCATGTTTATGAATCAATGCTTAAATATACATACAAAGTTATGAGTGTTGACTCGACAATATTCCGTATTCGATGGTGGGGCCGCAGCCCTTCAATATTCCCTAGGCTTCCCCACCCCCCCCCGGGTTTGAATCCCGGAGCGGGAACACTGAAAACGCCCCTCTGAGCCTCAACATAGACTTGCGGCGAGGTCGAGCTTATATGATATTACGGCGCCATTTTAGCTGCCTCTCAAACCAGAAAATAGTTTTTTGTAGTTTAACCATTTGTTTTTTGTGCACGATGTAAGAACAATCAAGCTCTGCAAAGTGCAATTTTCCTCCAACGTAGGCTGCATCGCACCAAGAAGGCAGGCGGTGATGCGGCACAACGCAATGGCGATTTACCCCTCATCTACTGGTGTAAGGCTTCGCTGCAAAATACAAATAGCGTGCTTCTCGCCACAGAGGCTTAGATTTGCGTCAATGCTTAGAACCTTAGGTCATTATTCTACCTTCTGGATCAAGTGAAATGTCTGGTTCTTACCTCTCCTAGTCATTTTGTCACTCAGGCTTCTTATGATCGAAATATCTGGTAACAAATCACACAGTGCACTATACAGATTATAATTCTTTGAGCTTGGATCCCTATGCCATACAGTTCTGTGGCCCATCTAAGTAAAGAGTGAGGCGAAACAAAAAATCCCAGCTGGCCAAATGTAAAACTTGCGCAAAATTTCAAGTTTTTACGCCGGTAATTTTCTACGTTGAATTCGAATTCAACGCTGAAAATGACCTTATCTTTGTTTCAGTCCCCAAAATGCTGTTTTATTTTCAAAACTCACAAAATGTAGCGTACAATAGATATAGAACCCATGGAGGTCACCAAAGGTGAGGGAAACTTGGGTGAAAGCGAGTCTCGCAACCAAGCCAAGTACAAGACAGCGCAAAGCCAGAAATTACCTAAGATATGTATGTGGAAATGGCGCCAAACATCGGCAGCCAGATGTGTCCATATTCTCATCATTTTCAGGAGACGGGAAATAAACGGCTCGTACCTCATGCAAAGCAGCGTGAGCCCTAGCACAGGAAGTTTGGTGCCATAAAACCTTAAGCGGGCAGTGGCGGATCAAAGGGGCGGGCAAGAAAGGAACTCCCCAAACGGAAAAGCTCGGGACAAAACTATTTTTTGCTCCTCCCCCCTCTCAACCCAAAGCTGTCGTCCTCGTTTATGCCGCGACTCATTTTTAGTTTAAAAACAAGTACTTAGTGCTTCAACTCTCAATTTTAAACAGCACCAGTCAACTTCAGCGTAAAAAGTTTGTCTTGGAGAGCAAAAAAAACCTCTTGTGGCCATATAATTCGTCCTGTGACGTTTTTCTTTTCTTTTCGGCTGCTGACTTTTGAGTCTACCTATTGTCCAGTTAGGTCATGGTGAGGTAAAATGTTTTACCTCGTGAAGTTTCTTTTATTGCATTTTTTTGCTTTTCGACTTTAGCTTGCACACCACCCCCACCCCCTAAGCCTACCGGCTAAATCCGGCACAGTAAGGGGGCCGTAACAATCCGTGTAAGGAACACGGTTAAACATTATTTTGGAAATTTACGTCACAAACCTTGCTTCAAGTGTCATTGGCTACACTTACGGTCATTCGTTCAGGTCAAACTACCACCCGAGACCATGGAATCCTTAGATAATGCTGGTGTCTTTGTCTCACTGTCTGACCCTGCTTCACGTCCGGACCACAGAAATCCCACCCGCAGGAAATACTACCGGAGAGTTTCAACGCTGCTCATAGCTCCACTGCCTCTGCCTTCAATGGAGCCTAATGAATATGTCGGTCCGTTCAAGTGGCACGTAGAGCATATTTCTGGGAAATATATGTTATCTGCCTTACTTTCACGAGCACCATAGATTCAAAGAAACATGATTCATTGCACTACATACATTTGGCAGTAGTGGTTCGTGGCGGGAGCTTTTCCCACCGATAGGAACCGGATAAGAGTCACGAAAAGATACGCCATGAAAATATACCTGTATATTGCTGACGAGTTGCCTTTCTCAAATAGGTTATCACTTACCTACCATGGAATATGCTGTTCAATGTATCGTACTAATTAATTCAAGCCTAAAATAATCAAGATTCTCAAAGAGAGTCAATGACGTAGTCTTAACTTGACGATATGGCGTGAAAATAGGATATGGCAAGGACATATCATATTGTCCTTCTATATAAACAACAACCGCAAATGCCAAGGAAACAGAAATTACTGGGGCAAGTATTTTCTCATTTTTGTCTCAATCTAGTTGAATATTAGAATTCCGCACAATGCCGAATCGGGAGGAATGTTTCTTCTTGATCAGCTGTGGACGTGTGCAAACCTGTACTAAGTCAGTTAATGCACAGTTACATTGCTTAAAAAGGATATAATGCATTCATAGTGGGTTTTGAATTGGAATAGTTTTAACCTTCGCCCGGGTGGGGGGGTCTTTTTAGACCCCCCTCGGGTTTTTCCAAAGTGACCAAAAAACGGCGGCGCGCAGCTGCCAAACTTGGTCTAGCTGTTCCTTCATCATTTTTACATCTTTCCAGAAAATTTCGGCTCAAGGTCATATCAGGTCAGGTCACCAGGTCAGGTGAAGTGACCCTCACCTCAAAAATACTTAGGACGGCATAACTAAAAGAAGGGTTAATTGATCAAGTTGAAACTCATACCACATCTTGGGCCCACCAGGAGCTACAACATTTGTTCCGGGATTTTTGATATTGGTGACCTAAGGTCATGTGCAGAGCATGACCTCCCCATTGACAATACATGGGGAAAGTCACGAAATGAGCTTTTCTCAGTAAGTATGGATGGAATCAACTTCAAACATCGGTTGCGACTTGTTCTTAGCCCATTTCTGAAGCTGATGCCAAAATTTTTGACTTGTGACCTTTAAAAGGTCACCTTAGGTCAAATAAGCATTTTTGGTGTTTTTCTCTATAAATTTTGAATAAACTGAGATATAGCTTTTATTTTGTCACCAAAGTGTTTGTATAGTCACTGGAAGTCAAATGATATACATCATGACTATACCAGGTCAAGTTGGGTCAGACCGTTGACCTGGGTCAGGTCAAATTCTTAAATTTGACCTGGCATAGCAATATCATATATCATTCGATTCGTATTGACGAGAGGATTGCAATGGTGCATAAACTATGGCTGTATCTTGTTTGGTTTGGAAGATATTAGCGAAAAAGTAAACGCCCTTATGCATGGGTGGCTATGGACATTCCCAAGAATATGCCCAATATGTAGTGACCTGTAGCTCCCTAGGCTTTGACCTGACACGAAAATGAATGCCACTATAATGAAAGCGTATCTCAAGAGCTTTCGAATGGTGTTAGAAAAATGTTTCTAGCTATCATAGTTTCTGAGATATAGGAGGTTTTCTTAGTACACCTCATATGAGCGATTTTGACCTATTTTGACCTCTGGTGACCTTGATATTGACCTGACAAGAAAAATGACCGAAGTATTTTCGATATCATTTTCGAAGAGCTTTCGATTGCCGTTTTGCGCTTTTTCTAGCTCTCTTAGTTTTTGAGATCGTGGGGGGTCTTTTTAGCCCCCCACCAGGGCGAAGGTGGCTCGTACCCGCCACCGGGGCAAGGGTTAAAAGACATGCGAAAATCTCGGTTTCGAACTTTTTGCCGAAGACGGATCACTCGTGGGGCACGTGTCCAGAGCCGAAGCCTTGCCGCGCCAGTTGCTATGAAAGGCATACTAGCTCCCAAATAGTTTCCAAGAAAATTAATCGTTCAATATTTTGGTATTTTTTCGATGAATTACCTTTTCCGACGTCCCAATAAATAGGTATAGTGTGATATTTGGTGAAGGCCCTCGTTGAGCTAGTGGAATGCGATTAGACAGATGATATCAATTTTGATGACCGTACCCTCCTTATGACACTGTTTTGGAATCCAGAATTGGGAGTTTGTCAGCTAAATATGGGCAAGCAATAATATTTGGTTTCCACAAATGTCAGCTGCAAAAAATGGGAAGTCAGTCTCCACGGCTTGAGCATGCACCTCTTAACTTTGATTTAAGCCTAATGAAAACAATTTAGATTGGTAAAATTGAGGACTCTCCGATGGAAACTCCCCTATGAGGACTCACCAATGCAAGTAGCATCACCTTGATCGACACGAAGCAAACGCTTTTTTGCCGGCTGGATTGGAAAAGGGAATGACGGGGAGGGACCGAGGGAAGATGCGTTCCTACAAGGTGCACATCAGCATTAAATTTCTAAACGTCTTCGCGGTGTGGTCGGTTACACTGCGCATTTTCCCGAAGCTTTCTGCTATTGCATTAACGATCACCATTTCCTTCTTTTGCTGAACCTTTTGCTGTATCGGAGTCATTCGCAGTGCGCTGGAAGAATGTGTGTACATAGGTACATACATACATGCGCATGTCCTTGAGAGAAATGGAGGCAATGGCTCAGTCACTGTGAGCTGCCTCGGCCTAAGCTTGTGTCGCAACAGGTAATGACGGTGTTGTGCATCTTCAATGGAGGCACTAATGCTCGTATTTTGGCCTGACGCCCGTTGACACAGAAAGCCAATCAACGGGTGGGGTAGCGGTCTTGCACACTCCCAGTCTGTAGAAGGCACCACGCTGTGAAAACTGCATCTAGCGACAAATGAAAGTCAGGCGTGGAACCAGGCAGGGGGTGGATTTTTCTTTTTTAGCATGCGTTGGATGTGTCAAAATTTGACACAGTGACGATAACCACAATATGAAAAGAGATAGTATAAAGTAAAATATGTTTCATTCTTCTTGCAGGCCCATTCATCAATCTAAGCCATTCAAAATCCTTAAAATGGAAATTGCAAAACACAAAAATATATTTGTACACTGCTTCGACGTTTTATTGGAGGTTTCTGGGCACGCCGAAGAGATATAAATTCATACCACTGGTTCAAGGGGGTGGTAAAATCCAGCTAGGCCGCCAAAAGCAATAAAGATGGGGTCAAACCCTCTTTTCCCCCACACAAATTATGATTTCATAGTTGATCAGTTGGGGATAACATGCCAATCAGTAAGAACAGTTTTAAGCACTTTGTCCGTTACGAAGATATCAATCGAAGGTAAAAGAAATTCCCTCTGAAGAGAAAGAAAAACTGAAGGGTGCTGCCTTTAAGAAATCAGATATAGAACAAGCAGGGGTGCTGCGAGTGTGGACATACCTTTGACCTACAGAAGCTGAAACTGTGGCTTTGGTACTATGTGTGCTTTTTGTGTGTTGTATTACAAAATTACCAGATATTCCTACTGTGATGTTTTGTGTGCTATCTTATAATATATTGTGTAGTATTGTAATTAATTCCAGGCTCTGTTCATTAAACATCTTGTTGATCTAGCATATCTTGCCATAATGATATCGTGGTAATCCCGGAAATTGGATACAAGGATACTGAGGCTGACGAGTGTTTAAAGTGGGAGTGGCCCTTTTTATAAGCAGTTTTGTGGAGATTAGGCGATTTTAGAGAGCTAAGACGCCGCCGTTTAATCCTAACTGGCCTCGCGTGCATGAACCGATTCTCCAAGCTGTGAAGAGTTTATGACATTGATGCATCGACCCATTAGCCTTTGCCATTATAGAGAAACTGACCTGTGGAAGATATGCCGTAAATCATATCTTAGGATGAACCCTTTGAAAATTATGCTGGGCATGCCTGGTACCAGGGGTGAACCAATGGGGGATGAAATTCTGGCCGTGGCTCTACCAAATAGGGCCTATCCCCTTTTGTCCCCATCCTTCCCCCGAGCAAACTAGTGTTTCATAATTGATCGATTGGGGAAAATGTGTCCGTGAATAAAACAGCTTTAAAATTGTTGTCATCTTGGAAGGAATTTATTGAAGGTGAAAGAAATTCCCTCTGAAGAGAAAGCAACACTGAAGGGCACTTAACCACGGGACATATTTTTTATTCGCCGACATGGGTTCCCCAAAACCAGTCTGCTGGATCCGCCCCTGCCAGGTATGCTTTATGTGTCGATGGACATCCCGACGCTCCGAAGCTCCTGCTATCCATGGCAGATCAATTCACGTGCTAGGTCGTTGATCTAACATAAAAGCCCTACCTATTGCGTAATTAGACGGGGTATCTTGTTTAAATCACATTTCGTTGCCTAGCATAATACGTTGTGTTAGGCTCGAGTATCTCCAGCATGCACTTATGCACTTGGTCCCCAGTACAGCCAGAAAGTGGTGCTAATCTATGCATGTTTTGACCACCGTATCTATTTCTTATCATACAATAAAAGGAAGTCAAAACACTCAGGAAAGTGGAATCATGCAAAGGGTGTTTCTACAGCGACAAAAGGCTTAGGAAGCGGCAAGAGTTAGATGTAAGCCACGCGCTATTCATTCTTAAGGTCACGACTAACACGCCCATGGGCCTGACGAAGCCGCTAATCCTGCTTAGAATTCGAACCACTGGTGCACAATAGCAGACGAAATTACCATCGGCTACCGCCGTGTCCAAGGCCACCACCCAGTGTCAGACAACTCCTATGTTTGTAATCGGAATTACATCATCAGTCGAGCATGAGGTCAATAAAAATGAACCACTGAGTGGAGAAAGCCTTTAATTTCATTTTATGTTTGTAAAGGTGGGATAATGTGGGACGTTAAACTTTGGCTTCTAAATCAACCCTTCATTGTGGGAGTTGCTCATTCGAGTGGTGGGGTCGGGGTCTCCGTGACAAGTCCATCGATGACTTTAGTGAGACTCCGACTCCAACAGCCGAACTGGGAACAACTTGTACAAAATTTTAAAAATAAATGTAACCATTGAAGCTAAATATTGTGAAATTAACAAATAGCGAGTGAACTGTGCGACCCCATATTTCTTGCACTTTCTAGGTAGCCCATCAACTAACCAAAGCTGCTGAACCTGGCGTTTTTCGCGATTCTGGAATCTCGCCAAAACGGCTCAGAGATGAGGAAAGGCCCGCAGACGGGCCTGCTGCCATCCTGGGTGCACCCAGTCGAGAGGTCACAGCCGGAGGCGGCGGTACAGAGGCAGGCCAAGCAGTAGCGGTCCGGCGGCGGAGCTGGGCACAGACAGGTCATACAGGTCAGCTGACACAGAGGTCATACAGGTCAACTGACACGGAGATCAGACAGTTCCGCTGACACGGAGGTCATAAAGGTCAGCTGATGTAGAGATCATACAGGTCAACTGATGCAGAGGTCATATAGATCAGCTGACACAAAGGTAGAAAAAGGTCAGCTGAGACAGAGGTTATACAGGTCAGCTGACACACATGTCATGAAAATCAGTTGACACAGAAATCACTCCAATCAAAAGACTCAGGGCCCGTGCAGGTCGAGCAGAGCAGTTCCGAAGATATCACTGAGATAGACAGATAACACTTCCCTCCAGTCCACACCGTTATGTGTGAAAAAATTGGGTAATTAAGCTGCTAACTATCTGACAATTTAGATAGAGCGTGTGCGAACAGGTCACCAGCCTGTGCCTCTCTTTCCGGAATTAATCACTGGTTTCAGTCGAGGAACCGGCTTGGGTGCGATGTAATCATCCCTAAGAAGACGGTTACGTAAGGTATTGACCAGGAACTTTTCCTTTTGAGCAAATGCAGTTCTTGAACTCGAGAAAGAAGTCTGAAATGAAATGCATCAGATGCCAACGTTTGAAGTAGGTAACATATATAAGACATTGCAATATCAATGAAAGAGGATATCACCAGTCGTCAGGATGAAAAAATACAACCGTGAGTATTGCCTGTCCAGCGTAACAATTTATGATATGGGGTTTTCAGGTCGGGTCACTTGAGTACCCAGTCTCTTAACACGCGCATTGACGGGGGTCTGAGCCACCTTCGCATTGACGAGGGGGCGGGTACCCCCTAAGATCTCAAGAACCACGGAAGGTAGCGAAAAAGGGTAAACGTCTTTGGGCTGCCCATCCGCTTCTCCATCGAAAACATTTGTTCCATTTTTTTGTCAGGTCACATTTAAGGTCACGAGAGATCAAAACATGCCGTCATAAGGATAACATGTAAATTCAGTTTTTCGGCCATTACATCTGAACAAGTAAAGATAGAGCAAAACGACTTAAACTGTATGAATCCTCTTAGCAAGCCGAATCGAATGATATATAATTTGACCTTGCTAGGTCAAATCAAGGATTTGACCTGACCTGAGGTCAGGTCAGGGTCAAATTATATAAAATGCATATCATTAGAACCGCAAAGCCCAGGCGAGTCTAATGCAGCTAAGATAAATGCTCTATCATCATCCGTTACTGAGTTATCCCGTTAAAAAAACATTTTTCCGTGTATTTCCAATGGAGAGGTCATGCCTCGTACCTGACCTTAGGTCATCGATATCAAAAACACCGCAACATATTTTAGGGAATTCGGTGGGGCCATTATGTGATATGAGTTTCAATCGGATAGGTTCACCCTGCTCCGACTTATGCCATCTTAAACTTTTTTTGAGGTCGGGTCACTTGACCTGTACTGGTGACCTGACCTGAGATGACCTAACCTTACAATTTTCAAAAAAAAGTTGTACAAATGATGAAGGAAAAGGTATGCCAAGTACGGCGGCGCGTAGCGCCGCCGTTTTTCTACTATCTTCGAAAAACCCGAGGGGGGTGGGTAACCCGCCCCCCCCGTCAATGCGCGTGTTAATCTGACATGACCTGACTTAGAAAATGTAATCAGATGCGTAAAATTGATCGGGGATGAGGTACTGTAAGTTTCGTTGTTCTGTGTCCCTTTGTTTCTGCTGTATTTGGGGAAAACCAGGAAGGGACGAGCTTCGCCCCCCCCCCAGTGGTGCGCATGTTAGCCCAGAACGGCCTGGGTTCTTTTCGTACACACCACCGCCTGGGGGTCCGATCGGACCCCTCCCCGACGATCTCGGGAGCCGGAGGTGATATGGCAAAAATAGAAACGGTACTGGAAGCGCCTTACTGTCTTCGACTCTGGAGCCGAGTTTGAGTCATATCCGTTGACCTATGACGTCACAGTAAGCAAACTCAATTTTTAAACACCATTCGCTTCCTCTTTTTACAGAACACCTAATGATATATGCTGGGGCGTCGCCACCGGGGGGCAGGGGGCCCGGCCCCCACTTTTCGGCCAAACATTTCCTAATCTCAGTCAAAATGGGAGAAAACCGGACATTCGTATAACCAGCCGCTGCAGAAAGCAACGAGGAACCCAAATTCGAACAGTATTTGGACCTAACGTGGAAGTTTTTTCGTCAGCGTCAGTTTGAAGTTTGGCTGCCCCCACACTTTTTGCCGGTGGCGACGCTTATGGATATATGATATGATCATACGATTTCAAATGACCTGCTACGTTAAACATAGAAATGACCTGACTTAAAGCAGCGTCCAAGTCACCAGCCGACCAAACATAGTCACTATGCAAATCAGTCTACTTGCAATAATTATTCAAACGTCATGGTATTAAAATGAAATTTTAAGCACAATTTACCGCGAAATTATTGATCCAAGTCTGTAAACCTGTTTATGTAGCCCCAGATAACCTCTCAGAGACCACAGGTCCAAACTTGCAACATGAACCTGAAGAGAGGCTTAGAATACTACAATGTTCAGCGCAGTTGCATACAAAAAGTCTTCAACCATGGTCAGCACATGTGAAAGTGGCGAGAAAGTATGACCATCTGACACATTTAATTACCGATTTAGAATTGTCAAAAATTCGATGAAATCATAGAGGAACATGACCTGCCCACCATGCACTGTGTATTATACTCTCAAAATGGGTCATGCAGCTTGCGTGACCGTTATCGCGGAGAAGTCTATAAAAGGAAAACCAGAGACACCAACGCGGGTGATCTTCGCCTACCGCGTGTGCGAACCGAGCATGCACGGCAATTTTTCAGCTATAGGGCCACCTCATTGTGGAACCTAGCCCCAGGGCACGAGCAGATCGGCCACGTGTCGTAAACGAGCCAGACGCTGGATTGAGGAAAGACGTGTGAAAAAACAAACGATAAATAGCTTTTAAGTATACTTTTAGCTCTTTTTTAAGCTTGTGCGTTGTTCGCTTGAGTGCAAGAGCCATTTTGTGTGAAGGTCAAGAATACATTATATGATATTATATGAAGTTTGAGAGTAGGAAGATATTCTAAGCTTATGTACCGAAATAGAGCCATTTTTTCCAATTCCTGTTTTCTCATGCATTTCCAATACAGAGGTCAAGATCCATACCTGACTCTAGGCCAACGATGTGAAAATAACGAAATATATTTTCTATTGCCCCGTGGGCCCACTATGTGATATGAGTTTCAGTTGGATAGATTCACCCTGTTCTTACTTATGCTATCTTACGACTTCTGGAAGGTGATGTTACTTGACCTGCATTGGTGACCTGACCTGAGATGACCCAACCTTAAAGTTTTTTGAGAAACGTTGCAAACTGGATCAGGGATAAAGCGCGTACCAAGTGCGGCAGCGCCCCGCGCCGCCGTTTTTAGGTACTGCCGCAAAAACCTCAGGGGGTATTCAGACACCTCCCACTAGGGCGAGGATTAAATACAATTTTTCTTACACAAAAAAAAGAGAACCATATAGAAAGTTCCAATAAATTAATTTTCGAATAGACATGTTACACGCTTAAAAACATGGCCGAATGCTCAGATTGGGCCAAGGCTGGATGTCAAATTGGGTCCCGGGTGGACTCGAACCCGAAACCACAGGAACAGAGACGACTGTGCCCTGTCAGCTGAGTTAACAAGGCCCAGCAAGATTGATGTACACTATCAACGTCAGAAAAAAACAGGACACCACGCAGGGTAACATTAGGACACATCAAAGACGTTTTAACATTCACATCATGAGCCGTTGAGAGACAGCCACGCATGCGCTGTCTTGGTGATGCAAACCCTGAATAAAAACTAGTAAGTGACAAGCCTTTTTATCCACAAGGGTCCCAGAATTGACACTGACCTCCTCTGAAGTGGGACACGGTCTGAAACTGAAGTGCTGGCTGGAGGGACATGGCCCTTCAGAAAGCAGCGTGAAGCGGTACTTGGCACACAAGTGGCCGAAACATAAACCTCCCTGCTGCACTCCCAGATCTCCCTTGTAATTCTAAGAGATCGTCGTGGCATTAGAAAACCCCGTCCAGACACGTGAGTCACGAAAGGAAAATTCCGCTAGATTTGCACGGCTAAACGCTTCCATGCATTCGTATCACATTACCGTATGGAAAAAGGTACCGATATACCATGTAACATACCTATGGGCTACCCAAAGAGATGGTGCAAAAGCCGACAAAGCTTTGTTTAAACGCGCATTGACGGGGGTCTGAGCCACCTTCGCATTGACGGGGGGGCGGGTACCCGCCCCTAAGATCTCGAGAACCACGGTAGGTAGCGAAAACGGTAAACGGCGTTGGGCTGCCCATCCACTCCTCCATCGAAAACATTTGAACCATTTTTTTGTCAGGTCACATTTAAGGTCACGAGGTCAAAACATGCCCGTCATAGGGATAACATGTAAATTCAGTTTTTGGCCATGAAATCTGAACAAGTAAAGATAGAGCAAAACGACTTGAACTATATGAATCCTCTTAGAAGCCGAATCGAATGATATATAATTTGACCTTGCTAGGTCAAATCAAGGATTTGACCTGACCTGAGGTCAGGTCAGGGTCAAATTATATAAAATGCATATCATTAGAACTGCAAAGCCCAGGCAAGTCTAATGCAGCTAAAATAAATGCTTTATCACCATCCGTTACTGAGTTATTCCGTAAAAACCATTTTTCCATGTATTTCCAATGGAGAGGTCATGCCTCGTACCTGGCCTTAGGTCATCGATATCAAAAATACCGGAACATATTTTAGAGAACTCGGTAGGGCCATTATGTGATGTGAGTTTCAATCGGATAAGTTCATCCTGCTCTGGCTTATGCTATCTTAAACTTTTTTTGAGGTCGGGTCACTTGACCTGTACTGGTGACCTGACCTGAGATGACCTAACCTTAAAATTTTCACAGAAGTTGTAAAATGATGAGGGAAAAGGTATGCAAGTACGGCGGCGCTACGCGCCGCCGTTTTTCTGCTGTCTCCGAAAAACCCGAGGGGGCGGGTACCCGCCCCCCGTCAATGCGCGTGTTAAACATCGACTTATTTGAAGATACCTACTGGCTTACTTACTTACTTATGGCTTTTTATAAGGCGTTCTGTGCATAGCACCTTTGACCGCCTCTAAAGGAGTGTGTGGGAGAATTTTAGAATTTTGCGTGAGGGTAAGCTACGTTAGTCTGTTAAAGCAATGGGAGTTATTTCAAGTAATGGGTTGCAAGATGTTTTTAGCTTGCGAATGGACTGTCGTGGCAATGGCATAGCCATGCCAAGGGAGGTCTTTTAATAAATTTAGACCCGCAGAGTGCGAAGGTTATTCTGTGGTTGAAGACCTTAAATTTAGAATTTGGAATTCAGAATTTAGAATTTTGTGTGTCAGCTACTGATGTCCGCTTGTCTACGTTACTCGAAATCCTCCGTTAAATCAATAATTTTCATATTTTAGAAATTGCGCTAAACACCTGGCCAGGGTGCCGCGAATTTACCCTGCAACCCGGAGGTGAGGTTGCGCCCCTCCGGCTGGGCAGCCGCCGCGCAGAGGAAAAGAAGTGTGAGAGGACAGTTAGATTGTTAGTAAGAGTATGAGTGTGGTTAGCATAGAGCCGCAGTGAAAGGTATCACTGCGGTGAAGAAATATAACCTATTTAACCTAACCTGATTTCAAAGCTAGCCTAACATAACCTATCCTTAGCCTAGGATATACCATTTAAAGGTTAAACAACTATTGCTTAAATTTTGCAGTAGATCATCTATGACATGAATGGTTAATTTGAAAATAGGCAAGTCCTACTTTGGGGGTGCACCATGACCCTCTATCTATATACTGGGAGGGGTGATTTATAGAAACTTCTCTGCCCGAGTCCTTTGAAATGTAAGAGTTTTTCGAGTAGCTCAGGATGGTCGTTACCGGCAGAGATTTTAGGTTACATGGATGTTTTGGATTCGGCAGTAATCTAGCATGGGTTGCCCATGGGTATTGTGCTGGGGACAATTGATGAGAATGTGATAGGGTTTTCCATTGCGTCGCAGGTACCACGGTCCCTCGTTCCAATAGGCATTTCATTTTGTGTGTCCATTTCTGAGTCTGGTTAGAATAACCTCGCGCCGGCGACTCTTTGGTTGAACTGGGCCAGTGCCGATGTTAGGCTTGATATAGAATAGGTGGGCACCTACCTACCTACTGGGATTCATAAATTATATTTATGTTACGTCCTCGTTAAAAAGACCCGAATTAAGCGCGCTAGCAAGTTCAAAGAAGTTCTAAGCCACTGGTCCCGGGTTCAAGTCCCGGCTGAGCCTCTGAATAAGTTGATCTGATCCCCAAAATCCCTCCCAACAGTGTGAGAGTTGGCAACACCGTATGACCCTGGCAGTTGGCGCGTCGTTAAACCCCAAAAATTATTATTATAAGTACAAAGAAGAAACAACTGTCATTGTTATTGTCACATCAATCGACTCTCAGCGACGAATTAAAGATTAAAACAGATGCTTGCCTGCGCGGCAGGGATGATTCAGTCCTCTCCAAGTTGCATTCGAGCGGATCTCACCCTGCCATGGAACCTGGGTATCTGCATACATTGCTCAATATCAACAATCCCGGAGAGGTGTCATTTTCCACCGCAAGCCGGCAACAAATTAGAGGACACGTCCACGTTCCAAAAATAAAACATACAATCAATTAATTCCAGTGAATGTAAAACTCACCGAGTTCCCCTGAGCTGGGCTGCACCGCCGTCTGTGCAGGCTCAGTCTGGATCGCAGCTATCAGTAGCACCGCCACCACGGCCAGATCCATCTCTGCACGCGATCGAACGGTGTTTGTACTGTGAGCGATGCGGCGGCACGTGCGGCGGCGGAGGAGGTCCAGCGCGGTCTGGAGCGGCGCCAGTTCCAGCCGCGTCACTGGAATACCGTCACCAGCTAGTACCGCCTCCCACTCACACCTCTCACCCTGTCCGCCAGCCAGGGGTCATCCAGCACGGGATCCGCCTCGCAGATCAACGACGAGGACAATGCTGACCCGTGTCCAGCGGACGCGTTTCCATGTGTGTTCAGTGCGTCTGAAGGAATCAGGGTATTTGTATTTGAAGGAAACGTTGGGTTTCGAGAGGAGGAGGGAGAGCTGTAACGCGTCGATGACATGTGATGTTAACCGCAACGCTTCTTCAAAATGTGAAACATCCCATCTCTTACCACTGGCAGCGGAACTGGGAGGAGGGGGCACCGAGGCACGGTGACCCCCCATTAAATCAGAAATTTTAGAACTTACCCTATGGTGTTGACTTGAAAGAAACGGGTTGAAAAGTCAGTGGTAACCTCCCCCCGTAAATTTGGACGTTCCGCCGTCACTGTCTCTTACCCTGTTTTGAATATGCTCATTTTTCAGTGTTTGCTTATGGTACATATGTACATACATGCATGCATACATGCATCCGTGCATGCTTCCGTGACTTATCAGCCATTAGCAAGCGCAGTGGAGAGGGGGCTGGCGTCAGCATAAGTGAATGGTGGTTCCTAACTCAACACCCCTCTCCACATCTCGCGAAACATGAGGGCTAGAAAAACTGACACTGACGGGCTCATCAATTGACACTGAACTACGCTCTAGGTCATAATCTAGCCTTAATTTAATTTTTTAAGGTCATACCGCATATGGATTGAATAATTGAGCCAAGGCAGAGCCATATATACTTTTATTCTGTTCTAGTTCTAATGGTTCCCGAGTTAAAGGGATTTCCCACATGGATCTAAATTTGATCCATTTTGACCAAATGTGACGTCACGGGTCAACGGATCTGGTTCAAACTCCATTTCAAAGAAGAAGACGGTAAGGCACTTTAAGTGGAATTTCATTTTTAGTACCACTTACGGTTCCTGAGACCGAAGGGGTGGTGGTTGGATCGGACCCTCCAGGCGGTACCGCGTTAAAATATGGGTAAATATGAGCGCAAAAACTTGTAAGAAATGTAATTGTTCACCGGTTTTCAAAACTCGTCCATGCATCCACAAGTTCATCAATTCTCACAGACGTAGCCAGATATTTTTAACACGCGCATTGACGGGGGCGGGTACCCGCCCCCTCGGGTTTTTCGGAGATAGCAGAAAAACGGCGGCGCGTAGCGCCGCCGTACTTGGTGTACCTTTTCCTCATCATTTTTACAACTTCTGTGAAAATTTTAAGGTTAGGTCATCTCAGGTCAGGTCACCATTACAGGTCAAGTGACCCGACCTCAAAAAAGTTTAAGATAGCCTAAGTCGGAGCAGGGTGAACTTATCCGATTGAAACTCATATCACATAATGGCCCCACCGAGTTTTCTAAAATATGTTCCGGTATTTTTGATATCGATGACCTAAGGTCAGGTACGAGGCATGACCTCTCCATTGGAAATACATGGGAAAATGGTTTTTACGGAATAACTCAGTAACGGATGGTGATAGAGCATTTATTTTAGCTGCATTAGACTCGCCTGGCTTTTGGGTTCTAATGATATGCATTTTATATAATTTAACCCTGACCTGACCTCAGGTCAGGTCAATCTTTGATTTGACCTAGCAAGGTCAACTTTATATCATTCGATTCGGCTTGCTAAGAGAATTCATAAAGTTCAAGTCGTTTTGCTCTATCTTTACTTGTTCAGATTTAATGGCCGAAAACTGAATTTACATGTTATCCCTATGACGGGCATGTTTTGACCTCTCGTGACCTTAAATGTGACCTGACAAAAAAATGGTTCAAATGTTTTCGATGGAGAAGTGGATGGGCGCCCAACGCCGTTTACCGTTTTTCGCTACCTACCGTGGTTCTCGAGATCTTAGGGAGGCGGGTACCCCCCCGTCAATGCGAAGGTGGCTCAGACCCCGTCATGCGCGTGTTAAAGGAGGGATGCAACGCGGTTCTTTGGCCACCTTTGAAAACAGGTGAGGCACTCAGGAATCTCTCCACGGGGGTCTGAGCCACCTTCGCTTTGACGAGGGGGGCGGGTACCCCCTCACATAAGATCTCGAGAACCAGTAGCGAAACACAATAAACGGCGTTGGATAGACCATCCAATTGTCTATAGAGCACATTTGGCCATTTTTCCAGGTCACATTTAAGGTTACTAGAGGTCAAGGCATGCCATCATAGGGATAACATGGAGATGAAGGTTGTCAGTCATTAAATCGGAATTAATAAAGAAAGAGAAAAACAATCTAGACCATTGGAATCCTCGTATGAAGCCAAATCGAATGATATCAGTTCAAGGTAAAACAAAATCAAAATGCATATTATTAGAACCGCAAGGTTGAGACAAAATTAATGCAGTCAAAATAAATGCTCTTCCACCATCCACTACTAAGTTATTCAGTTTAAATCATTTTTCCATACATTTCCAATGGAGAGGTCATGGCTCGTACCTGACCTTAGGTCATCGATATAAAAAATACGGAATATATTTGGCAGAAATTTGTTGGCCCATTATGTGATACGAGTTTCAATCGAATAGGCTTGCCCTGTTCTGACTTATGCTGTCTTAAACTTGTTTAGGTGAAGTCACTTGACCTGCACTGGTGACCTGACCTGGGGACACCCAACATTAAAATTTTTCTCAAAGTTATAAAAATGATCAGACAAAAGGTATGCCAAGTACGGCGGCGCTCTGCACCACTGTTTTTATAATATCTCCAAAAAACCCGAAGGGGTGGGTACCCGTCCTCCGTCAAAGCACGTGTTAAACTTTCTGACTGTAAGTACGATAAATCACTATGCTAGAACGTGTTAATCCAAGTTCACTGAACATTGCTTACAAAAATCACAATATTTTAAAAAAGGATCCCGGCATGATCTGGATTAACGGTGCCATAATTGTTCAGTGTCAGTCCTCTACAAGTCCCGTTGTAGGAGGATTTGCTGTCCAGCCACCGAGTTCAGGGTGTCAGACAAAGTTGGTAGGTGCCGCTGCAACCCATCAGAGTTAACAGCACTGATTTGATTTAGACCTTACCTTTCCAATAATAACTTCCTTGAATAATCGCCTGAAAGATCGTTTTCTGAGAACTGATAATTCCGAGAAACGACAGTGAGCTGATAAGACATTCCATACCAAGAAACCGGAACTATTGCGGACGTCCAGCGTCGTCCGTCCCGCCCCCGCCAAAGCCCCCGCACTCTCGTCAACCCTCGTCCACCTCGATGGGACCGAAACCGGACGCGCCAGTCAGGCTCCAGGTCTTTTAAACGTATACCCTCACCACCTGGAACGCTGATAGGTTCTTATGCGTCATATATTGTCTCTGCACCCACAATCTCCGGGAGCATTTCATAATACGTTTAATCCTGCCCTATCGTGAATGATACGATAACCACAAGAAGCTGACGTTAAATAAGGGCTTTACCGAAGCTATTGGCTGCTAGAGACACACATTATGGTAATGAGTTATTCCTCGGACAGGCCGTCGACCCAGCAGCGGTTTCTGAAACCAGCACGCGGGCACCCTGATCATGACCTTGCCACCTCAGTCACCTGGCAACAACCTAGCTGACCCTGAAGAGAAAGTGGAAGCGAAAACCGAATTATAGTGAGGCAAAAGACTCAAGCCGGAAGATGACAAGAGTTTGGATGTCCATGTTCATTTAGAACGTCGAGAACCTTTGTGTTCACACTACCATAGACGGTTGTGGACAACCGTAGCCGCCACAACCGTCAAGGGGCACCGCATGGCTCCGGTCTCCCAACCTGATCTGAAAAATAATTCCAATTTTTCTTGAGAACCCAATCACCACAAATCCTGGGTTCGTGGGACAATGATAATAGGAAGAGAAGCGGTGTGATTGAATTATTTTCGGCGCAACGAAAATCGCGATCGCGGAACGACAAATTTCCGATCGCAGAACATCGATCGTGGACCACGTATATATCGATCACGCGCCCAGCGCTGGCTGTTTCACTTACCAGCCATCTTTTGATTTATCGCCCCGCGCAAAACCGGCGATTTCAGATGTTTCTCATCTCTGTTCGGAGCAGGGATCATTTTACGGAAAATCCACATGGCAAACAAGTAACAAACTTCTCACGAAATTCAGCGGCGTAACACTGACCGGACCTGGACCTAGTCAGAGCTGCCCTGTCTCACTGTAGGCTTTGAAGGAAATGGAACGTAGTTCCATCCTCCATTGCTTCCGACAGCTAGAGTGAAGAACGCTCGGGTGATTTCTATATAAGGCAAACATATCAGCGGTCTAGTCAGGTTTAGCCAAAGCGATATACATAAGTCATGGTTGGCATCATAAGGGGCTTACACCGAAGGAGCCTGTCATACAGGGGCGCAGCCAGAGCTTTCGTATGGGGGGCACACCAACTTTGAGGGGCACCCCGGGAAAAAAAGGGCACTTTTTAACGTAACCTAAAAAAACTTACTATATCTTTGTTTATATCATTTTTGGGCATCTTTGGTTCAATAAAAATGCAAAGAAATCATTGCCGGAGAAGGAAAACTCGATTAAAACCAAAAAAAGGAACAAAATATCACCAAAATGCCATGGAAGTAGCCAAAACACTACTTTTTTGGAAAGATTTAAGGACAGCCAACTCATGCAAGTACTTAGCATCAGCGGAGCATGTGATATCTGTTACAATGTGCAGGTTATGTGTATAACAAAAAAGCCGCTTTGGTCGGATGTGTATATCGACCTCCTTCTTCTAGTCAGATGCAAACCCACGCGGATTTTAACGATATTGAAGACCAGCTGCAGTTTATCAATTCGACTTTTCCCTCGCAACGTGTCATATTAAGTGGAGACTTTAACGCCGATAGAGTCACCAACCAGACAGCCCATTCCCGCTTGTGTGAACTTGAGCGGTATAGTCTCAACTGTGGTGTAAATCAGCCTACTTTTGTCCGCGGGGATCAACAGTCGATCCTTGATGTTGTGTTTTTGTCAAACGCACTATGTTCAAATGACCTTCAGCCCACATGCACGGTGGAGCAGTGTAGCTACTCGTGTCACCACAAACGTGTTCGCGTTGAAGTTAGAATTTCTCGCACGAAGCCTAAAGCAGTGTATAGGACAGCCCGTAATTGGAGAGCATTCGACACCGATGCCTTTCTTATCGACGTAAATTCAACTGATTGGTATAGCATTGTTGGCCGTGACTTCACATGTGAGGAGCAGTGGGATATGTTTACTAGTAGGTTAATCGGTATTCTTAACTCACATGCACCATTCAGACGTTTTCGCGTGCACAACGAGCGTAAGCCCCCTGTCACGGATGAAACAATTGATCTCATGGAACAAAGAAGAGCTGCTATGAGTTTAGGCAATGTTTCCCTTTATAAGCAGCTGGATACAGTTACAAAACGAGCTATACGGAAAGATTGCAGGGACAGCATTTCAGATCGCGTAAACAATGGCAACTCATCTGAAGTATTTCGTCTCTTACGACCAGTAATAGCTCCGAAGCGAGGACCAGCAACTCAGCCATTAAATTTGACCCCTAATGATCTGAATGCGTACTTTGCAGAAATAGGTTCTGAAACACGAAATCAAGTAATTTTGGAATTTCAAAGATCGGGGCGAGCACCATTTCCGGTTCGACTGCCAAGAGTTAATGCGGGAGCTTTCCGTATCATGCCCATCACCCTGGACGAGCTACGAAAAGTAGTGTTCTCCATGCCAAACAAAAATTCTTGCAATAAAGACGACCTGCCCATCAAAGTTTTGAAGATCTGTTTCAGCGTTATTGGTCACATTTTGCTGCGGATTATAAATGCCAGTTTTGTTTCCGAAACCGTGCCCAAAAGTTGGAAAAGTGCTGTTGTAATTCCAATTCACAAGCGGGGAGATCCATCTGTTTCAGCCAATTTCAGACCTGTGACTACAGTGCCAGCCATTAGCAAAATTGTTGAGAAATTGGTGCATACACAATTGACGGCATATTTGACCCTCCAGAATCTCTTCAGCGAGGAGCAGCATGGATTCATGGAAAAACATTCAACGTGCACTGCACTTCTAACTATGTCTGAACAGGTTTTAAGTGGCATGGACAATTCTCAAATATCATTTATTACTCTCATAGATTTATCTCGCTGCTTCGATGTTATCGACCACGAAATTCTTCTTAAAAAAAACTGGAACTATTGCAAATTTCAACTGGTTGGTTCAAAAGCTATCTACAAGACCATATTCAAAGAGTCAAAATTGGGGAAAACTTATCGGAACCGGCAAGAATATCCATCGGCACATTTCAAGGTACTTGCTTAGGACCTTTGCTTAGCAACATTGCAACCAATGATCTTGCTTGTCATATTCCCAGCGAAATCAACGGCTTCAAAGTCACACTAGTGCGCTATGCTGACGATTGTCAGTTAGCGATCACTGGATCACGGAATCGTTTGGATGAGATGAGGACTAGCCTTGAATCAGTTTTAGAAGTTATGAGTCAATGGTTTCAACAGCATGGTATGTTAGTGAATGCTGGAAAAACTGAGCTTATTGTATGCGGCGATCGACGTCAACTAGCCCGCATTGAGCAAACGCCCTCAATCATGTTCATGGGACAACAGTTAGAATGCAAATCTGTCGTAAAAAATTTAGGGGTGATGATGGACAGCCAACTTGGATGGGAGAACCACGTGAAGCTCGTATGCGATCGATGTTTTGGTATATTGATAGGACTTGCCCATTCAAAACATGTGCTGCCTCGAGATGTGTTGCCACGGTTAATTGATTCTCTGGTATTCTCTCAACTTAGGTACTGTATTCAGGTTTTTGGAAGTGCAAATAATACCTGTTTTGGAAAAATTCAAAGTGTTTTCAATTTTGCTGCTAGGGTTCTATCTGGGCGTCGAAAATATGATCATATTTCGGATGTGATGGGACAGCTTGGCTGGTTGAATTCTAGTCAGTTCTTGGTTTACAGTGACCTTTGCTTGCTCTACAAGGTGCTTACATCAAGCAGACCTCGTGCACTACATGCAATGTTCCGTTTCAATCATGAAGTGAACCAACGTGAGACTCGACAGTCAAATCATCTTGCTGTGACTAGGCCTAGAACAAACCATGGAAAAAGAACGTTTTGTTATCGAGCGTCTCAATTATATAATCATCACACTGGTCGTTTTAATGACCTCCTAGACATTCCATGGAAGATGTTTAAAACAATAGCCAGGGATATAGCTAAGAACACTTGATGACCAGCCAGGATAGTATTTTAATATCTTTTATCCATTGTCTCTTTTATAATATTGTATATCTTAGTGTGTTGACGGATAGTGTGCTGCTTACGTATCGTTGACATATTGTACAGAAAAATGACGATCTCGGTAGAGTGAAAGAGCGATGAATGTGCATACCTGTATGACAACAACCATAGAATAGCCCAATCTGTGTGGAATGGTTGGATGATGTCACAATAAACAATATTGGAGTCGAATTTTTTTGTTATGCCCACTGGTTTTGTCGTGACGAGTGAGCCCTGGCTGAATGCGGATTAAGTTCCTTGCCTCCCACAATCGCCGTGGGACGAGGAGTAGCATAATGTCTTTGAAAGAACACATTTTTTGCTGCCGAAAAAATTTGGGAGATACCTTTTGAACGCGTTTATTAAGTTCCATATTCTCAAGGATCGGTGCCAGTTAAGAGTAAATAAAAGGCGAAGAGGCCGGTGGTTTGGATGGGGATGAAGTGACAGGGCTGAGAATTGTGAAAACTAGTTCTTCATTTAAATTAATTAGTAGAAATCCTGGTTTAGGGGACTGTGCTCTGAGCTCAGAGGCACATGCCTTTTTATCATCCCTTCCCAGAATCCACCAGTATAATAAGAAATTTATATAACCAGGGGTGCCTAGGTATCACAAGCCGTTTTAGAGATTCCTCATTCCTCGTTAGCTCCGTTTTACAAGGGGAGTTTCCATTGTGTTCTTATTCCCCATCTATTCAAGACCAGCTCTGGGGCCCCCAAGTGTGGATCAGAGGCCTCCAGAGCAGCTTCCCCCCATCCCCCCAGTTGTGCCTCCAGGGACTAGAGTAGCTCAGTGACCCCGCCCCGAGATGATGGGAGTTGGCCTTGTGTTCTTATTATCTGTCTATTCAAGACCACCTCAGGGGCCCCTGATGTAGATCAGGGCCACAGAGCAGCTCATGCTTCACGCAGGGACTAGACTAGCTCATTGGTCCCAGATATGAGGTCCTCAGACTAGCTCAATGGGCCACATATAGGCTCATAGGGCCTTAAACCAGTTCAAGAAGCCCCAGAACAGTTTAAGGCGCCAAGATCACCTCAGGGGGCCTCAAGCCAACTTAAGGGGCTCTCACAATCTCAGCGCCCAGACCAGCTCAGGGTACCCTCAGAACCTAGATCCGCTCTTGGGCCCCAGATCAGCTCCTGGGGCCCCAGATCAGTTCAGGGGCCTCAAGTCAGGTCAGGGGGCAAGATCAAGTCAGGGGCACTAATTCAGCTCAGGAATCCCTCACCAGCTCAGGGCCCAAGCAGTTCAAAAGCCCCAGAGCTGTTCAGGGGACACCAGATCGGCCCATAGGACACCAAATCAGCCTAGGGGATAAACAATCAGATCAGTGGTCCCCGACCAGCTCGGGGCCCAGATCAGCTCGGGAATACCAGATCAAGTCAGGAGGCACTTAATCAGCTCAGGAGCCCCATACCATCTCAGGGGCCCTCACCAACCCCTGTGGGCCCAGCTCAGCTCAGGGCCTGGGAGCTGCTCAGGAAATCACGTAATTAACCCAGGAGGCCCGGGTCAGCTTAAAGGGCACCATATTAGCCATGGGGCACCAGACTAGCTCAGAGGGAATAAGATGGGCTCAGGAGACACACTGGTGACTCAGCAGGCACCAGATCGACTCAGGGGGCATTAGTTAAGTTCAGGAGGCAGTATATCTGCTCAGGGTGCACCAGATCGATCAGCACAGGGGGCATGTTCAAGTCAGGGGCACTCAATCAGCTCAGGGATCCCTCACCAGCTCGGGACCCAATCAGTTCAAAAGCCCCAGAGCTGCTCAGGGGACACCAGATGCCCATAGGGCACCAGACCAGCTCCGGGGACAAACAATCAGATCAGTGGTCCCCGACCAGCTCGGGAATACCAGATCAAGTCAGGAAGCACTTAATCAACTCAGGAGCCCCATACCATCTCAGGGGTACTCGTCAGCCTCTGTGGGCCCAGCTCAGCTCAGGGCTTTAGATCTGCTTATGAAATCACGTAAGGAGGCCCAGATCAGCTTAAAGGGCACCAGATTACTCAGGGGGGCATCAGATGGGCTCAGGAGGCACCAGATCGACTAAGGGGCATTAGTGCAGCTCAGGTGGCACCAGATCGATCCGCTCGGGGTCCAGATCAGCTCCCAGCCCCCAGACTATGGCAGGAGCCTAAATCAGCTCAGGGAGCAACATAACAGCTCAGGGGACACAGGGTGGGCTCAGGGCCCACCAAACCAGCTCAGGAGGGGGGTGGGGACCAGACCATCTAAGGAGACATAAAAATCAGTTGAGGGGGCACCTAATCAGCTGAAGAGGCACCATATTGACTTAGGAGACAGAATCACCTTGGGGAGCCATGAGATCAATTCGGGGGCCCGAATCAGCTCAAGGGGCACTAAATCAGCTATTAGGGCACCAAACAAGCTCGGAAGCATTCGACTAAATCAGAGAGCATTATATAGGTTCAGGAGGCACAATTATTTGCTCAGTGGGGCACTCGATTGACTCAGGGGCACCAGATCAGCTTAGAGGGCAAGTAATCAGCTCAAGGGGCCAAGACCAGCTGAGAGGCCACGAGATGAGCTCAAGGAGCACCAGATTGGCTTCACCCGTACGATTATTGGCAACGATGAGGCATTAGGTGGACAAAAACTAGGTTCCCATACTCTTCCCGGGTGCTTGGAAATGCGATAGAATGCCCTAGCTGACCGAAAAAGGTATTAAGTTGTCCAACAATAGTTTCAATCGCTACATGCGGTCCAGTTACATCTAGGTTCAACGGCTAGGGCACTAAACTTCGAGCGACACGGCCCAAATTGGGTACACCACCTGGCAATCAAAAGGGCACCTCGGCAGTGATGGGGGCACGTGCCCCCTGTGCCTTCCTGGCTGCACCCCTGGACAGTAGATCAACTCCGGGAGGCATCAAATAAGCTCAGGGGCCCGGATCAGCTCAAGGGGCACTAAAACAGCTAAAAGGACACCGGGCAAGCTCGGAGGCATCAAACTAACTCAGAGAGTATTTTATAGGCTCAGAAGGCACACTTATTTTCTCAGGAGGGCACCAGATTGACTACGAGGGCATCAGATCAACTCAGAGGGCACATGATCAGCTCCAGGGTTCAAGACCAGCGCTCAGGGGGCACCAGATGAGCTCAAGGGGCACCAGATTAGCTCTGCCCATACGATTATTGGCGACGATGAGGCATTATCTGGAAACGGATTACGTGCCTATACTCTTCCCGGGTGCTTGGAAAGGCGACAGAATGCCCTAACTGACCAAAAAGGCACTTAATTGTCAAACAATATTTGAAATCACTAAATGCAGTCTAGTTCCATCTAGGCTCAACGACGTAGGGCACTAAATTTCGAGCGGCACGGCCCAAAGAGGGCACACCACCTGGCAATCAAAAGGCACCCCGGCACCGATGGGGGGGGCACGTGCCCCCTGTGCCCCCCCCTGGCTGCGCCCCTGCTGTCATATGCAGACTTGTTGAGTCGCCACTGAGAGTCAGAGTAAAATTTGAGTCGACTCAGGTTTTGCTTCAGTCAGAGTTGAGTCAACTCACTCTTGGATTTGGATATGACCAGCCAGCTAGCATACAAGGATATCGTCACTGCTCGAAACCATGTGGGTAGGCGTATACAAGCCTGCAGTATCTACTGAGTGTGAAGGGCAGGCAGGCAAAAAGGAGCATCAGTGCTATGCTAGGTTGAACAGTGACCTTGACCTGACCTGAGGTCAGGCCGTATTTGTGTTTCAGCCTAGCATAGTCATACTATACATCATTCGATTCGCCGTGACGAAAGGAAGCGAATGTTGACTACAAAGTGGTTCTAACTCAACTATGCCAAAAAACATTATCCTAACATGCAACCTTCTTTGACCTGTCATGACCTCAATATTGGCCTGAGCCAAAAAGTGACCGATGTAGTTTCATGAGTTTGTATGAGCTATCCAACAGCCTTTCGCGTTTTTCGCTAATCCGCAGAGAAGGCTAGACGAGGGGGTGTTTGAACCCCCCACTAGGGCGAAGGTGGCTCGGAGGCCCACCGGGGCGGTTGTTAAAGCATGTTGACTCCGTCCCAGTGCTCTAATGAGAATCACTTCTCGGTGCATATCCTGTGGGTCTGTAAATATGTAAAGTGCCACAAGCATGATAGATGGACGACCTTTTTGCAGAAAGGCATCCAGAGGGTGCACTTGCTCTTAACTCTCCTCTCTCTCTCTCTCTCTCTCTCTCTCTCTCTCTCTCTCTCTCTCTCTCTCTCTCTCTCTCTCTCTCTCTCTCTCTCTCTCTCTCTCTCTCTCTCTCTCTCTCTCTCTCTCTCTCTCTCTCTCTCTCTCTCTCTCTCTCTCTCTCTCTCTCTCTCTCTCTCTCTCTCTCTCTCTCTCTCTCTCTCTCTCTCTCTCTCTCTCTCTCTCTCTCTTGCACCAAAAACATCGAATTCAAGCTAAGTTCACAACGCATACATGAAATAAAACCAAGCAAGTATCCCCTCATGGCTACCCAAAAAATGCATGCTGGACCAAGATCAAGGTTTCACCTCACTACGGAGTATTCGGAGTCAGAGCCTCCTGAGAACACTGAGCTGGAGTCTCTAGAGAACTCCGAACCGTGGTCCCGTGAGAACTCCGAGCCGGAACCTCCTGAGACATCCGAGCTAGAGTCTCCTGAGAACTCCGAACCGGTGTCTCTTGAGAATTCCAAGTAGGAGCCTCCTGAGAACCCCGGGTCAGAGTCTCCTGAGGACACTGAGCCCGAGTCTCCAGAGAACTCCGAGCCGGAACCTCTCGAGAACTCCGAGCCGAACCCTCCTGAAACTCCCGAGCCAGAACCTCCGGAGACTTCCGAGCTGGAGTCTCCTGAGAACTCAGAGCCGGAGTATCCTGAGAATTCCGAGCAGGAGCCTCCCTAAATTTGACTAGTCGAAAACCATTATTATATACCGCCCCAGCCGTGTGAAACCAAGCAGGGAGCACAAACCCATCTAACCCATGTACGGAGACAACCTCTCCAGCATGCTCCGCGCGCAGAGTACAGTATCTGATACAGAAACGCCAACTTCCTGAGCTACACACAGCTAACGCCGCGGAGTTAAGAGTTAGAACTTCACCTTTTAAGGGGAGCCCATTCACCCCCCCCTCGCCGTGGTGCCACCCATGACCGATGCACTTTCACCATAGCTAGAATCAGGAACGTTTACATACGTCTACGTGGGTAAGGAGGAAAATAAAAAAACCCTAGCTCGAGTCTCAGAAATATTTTCTGGGGACGTCCTTCCCCGGGAGTTCAGGGGACGCGCCCAGCCACATCAACGCCCATGGTAACACAGGCGCGTATTTTCTAATCATTTAGGCTCAATGCCCGTTCCGCTGCTCATACATGAGATGCGATGAGACCTTATATTTTGAATGCGACTCCGTTTTATTCCGCGGATCAGGTTGAACATTAAACACGGTTGTTTCCCCAATGTGGTCTAAAGGCAACAATAAAGGCAATTGTGTATACATGGCGATCAGTGGATGTGCCCGCATTACCCGGTATTTCTTTGTCCACAATGCTCTGCCGCCACCATTTCAGCAATAAGCTGTATTACACTTTGCCTTTCTTTTAAATACAAAACTTCACGGCGATGCAGAGAAATGAGTTACAAGCATGCGTTACATGAAAGGATTTTATTGTATTTGAAAAGTCTTGCAATTAGTACTATTCTACTCATGTATGTCACGTTAGCCAAATCCACTAACCACAAGCAACGAGGCAAAAACCACTGAAGAAGCTAGGACATGTCAGCACACTTTAACGTAAACACAACAGTCAGACATCATAGCTGGGCCCCATTTCATAACAGGTGTGGCTTGCGCTAATGGTGTGGAAATAGTGTAATACAGCGTAGATAATGAATAACACACCACAATATTGCAATGCAGCGCAAAATAGTACTTGCAAAGTTACGCTGATGTGAACCGCGCTGTACTGGAATGCAGCGTTAAATATTCAAAATTGTTTCATATAGCAGGCAACATGTGCGTTGAATATGTAAAACACGCCTGAAAAGCTACGTAACAAGTAAATTGGATCCGCCAATGACGGAAGACATGAAATTATATAATTTCTTGAAATTTTGAACTCAGGTAAAAACATTGTTGTAAAAAACAGAGTCATAAACAAATATATAATAAACTTGAAGGTTTATAGCTTCTTCCCTGCATAAGTCCGAATTGAGTTACTCATGTCCAAATGAGCTGATATACTTATAGAGTGATGCGGCCATTTGGTATGGCAACAAATGACGATAAATTTTGATGCAAATAAACAGGAAAGCGTACATATCGATTTTTTACTTTGATTTTCTGCCGCGATTTTAATTTTACAATCTAGGGAGCATAGCTCAACCCTATGATAGGCTGGCACTGACACGGTTATATGGAATCATGGAAGGAAATAATTCGATTGAAGGTGGCTGTTCGTTAAAATCCAAGTAGGTAGGTACCGATATCCACTAAGGCCTCTGGCCAAAATGATAATACAGTCACCCAGGTAGTGGCATCTATTCTTCAAAGACGTCGCTTACTATTCCCGTTCAATTTTCACATTATCAGGTTCGCAACCTTTTCCCAGTCCACTCACGGTTAGAAGACACTTCAGTTACACTAGAATTTACTTGCACAGCAAGCTTACTCCTCCTATTAGCGCGCTTCGTCCGGCAACACCTTAAAAAGTTCATAAAAAAATAATGAATCTAATACGGGGAAATAAATAAGGAATCCATTTCAACTTATTAATCTAAAAATTGTTTCTTTCTGTTTCATGAAAAAACTGTATAATCTATTTAGCATGAGGTAATTTCACTTGAATTGGGTGCAACTCACGCAGCGTTTCATAACTACGGCCCTTTCGCGTGAATGTCGCCGCTCTTTATGAACATGATTCTGTGTACGGGGTAACTGCAGGTGAGTGTGGCGCAAAATACGTCGCATTCCCTCACCTCTTATGAAACGGGGCTCAGGTGAACAAATATACAGTATTGTCTACAACAGAAAACACATGCCCGTAACAAAGCAGATATAAATCACTTCTCCGTGTCATCTACATTGTAAGGTACAAAGTTTGTATTGAGCCGGCAAATAATTCACTCCGGAATGCATTCTCTTTACATAACAGACCCCTCGCATCAGCCACCGTTTGGAAGTCCATATTCAGATCGTCCATCCAACGCCACCACGCGGTCGCCGACAGCACCGCTAGTTTTGTACTCGGCCAACAGATGGCAGATCACACGCTGGCCGGGGCACGGGGACTGAGCGGAGACCGCGACCTGGAGCCGGAGCCGCTGGAATCGGACGACTCGGAGCCGGAGCTGGACGAAGTCCTGCTGCTCCCGCTGCTGGCAGAGTCGCTCGTGCTGCTGGAGTCGCTCTCGCTGTCGCTCGTGTACGACTCGTCAACATCAGACATGCCCTCCGCGCACCCACGCGCCGCCAGACGCTCATTGCCCTCGCGGAGGGCGGCATTCTCCTCCTCCAGCTTACGAATCTCCGTCTGCAGGACGCGGATTTTGGCGGCAGTCTCGGGCGACATGTGCACCTCGCCTCTCTGTGCGGCGCCTTCGTCGTCGGACGCCTCCTCAGAGGACCCGCGGCGCTGGCGGCGCAGGTAGCATATCCGCGCCTCCAGCGCCTCCACGTGACCCTCCATTTGGATGTGTTCGGCCACCAGGCGGGCGACACTGGGCTCCAGCGCCGCCGGCGTCCACTCGCAGTAGAAGGGGTCGGCAGGCACCGCCGCCTCCCCTCCGCCCGCCGCTGCCAGCGGCGACTCGCGCGGCGTCGGCTGGCCGTACCTGTCAAACAGCATGTCCGCCTCCAGCTGGTCGTCGTGGTCGTCCATCAGGAAGTCGGTGCTGTTGGGCGGCGCCAGCGGGTGGCCCTCGGCCAGCAGCGCCTCGCGACTGAGGAAGCCCCGTGCTGCGTTACCGCGCGACCGCCAGCGTCGGCCGCGCTGGCCTCGCCAGCGTTTTCCGGGCGGGCGGCGGCCGGAGCGGCCCTCTTGCGGCGCATCTCCGGCAGGGCCTGCTGGGCTGAAGCTGGCGCTAGCGTCGGCTTGGACTGACACCGGCGACTGCGCCACTCCCGCCGTCGGGGGTGTCGGGGCTGGCTGTGCGACTGGCGGAGGCGACGCCGCCGGGTGAGCGCCTGCGTTCGTCTCCAACTGCTGAGATGGACCCTCCAGTGACGTCATGGCTCCCAACAGAGCTGAAAATATAGAGAGCTGGGCTTACCATATATTTCTCTGACTGAGCTGTCTCTATGCCAAAATGCTAGCCCTACAACAAAATATTGTTGGTTGTTACATCATCAATTATCATAAAGAATCCAAGACAGACAAGCACAGGTGCCTCAGACTACTGATTTCGCGTAAATATACAAAAAGTATGCATGGTGTTCTCTTGCGATTTCCTCAAACAATGCACTTAAGGAAGAAAGCTTACATACCTCTAGTAAATATGTAATACATGTATTTAGTCCACCAGGTACTTGAATAAACAATGAAATTTCTCATGAACAGGGGCACATCACTCCTGTGAGGGCAGCATGAGGCAGACAGGTTCGAGTGAATGAGTGAGAAAGTTTGTTGCATGCTCAGTAAATGCGGGTCTATAAAAACAGTAATTTCGGAATGTCAAAAATTCAACACACTCATAGTTCTCAATGGTTCAAAATTCCATGTATGCTCTTTAAAATTTCCTACTCTAGGCTGCACTTGTGGTAAAAAACAATAATTGATTCAGCTAATTTTGCTCATCATATTCCTGAAAATATGTTTATGCATCACGTTAAACGAAGTGTGCCACCTTTGTAATGAGTTTTGAACTGAGATAGCAATATTGTAAAGCGTGTTTGGAAATTTGTTCCCAAATGCCGAAAATGTTTTGACATATTTCCATTCACCCAAAGCTCTATTAAATTTTCGCACACTTTATGTATGTATGTATGTATATTTCAGAACATCCTCATACAGGAGAGGCTTTTCACATTCAATCGTCAATTGGGTGCAGCAGGAGATAAAAAGATAAAAGAGTAAAAGTCACAAGAAAACCTAAAAAGCAATAAAAGAGAAGTAATCACACATAAAACACAATTAAGACAGATGCACGGTATAAACGACACTGGCGCACAATTAAAAGCGTGCTAACCCGCACACACACTCACAGCCCCAACATGTTCCTTAGTGACTGTTTAAAGCCAGTGATACTAACGCTGTCCTGGGATTAAAAAAGATAAAAAAAAAAAAAAACCCCACCACCCCCCAATTAACTTTGTCTGGCAGGGTGTTGTAATTTGAGACAGCCGTATGAGATAGCCTGCAATTTCCTGCGTTCGTTTTCGCACGCGTTGACCGCAAAAAAACAAAGGGTTTTAAGGCCCGAATTCAGCCCATGAAGGAATCCTTTGCTACCGGGTTGCAACAATACGATTGCTCCAGTTATCCCGCTGGGTCTCGGTCAGCTGTATTGTCAGCAGGTGCCATAGCCACTCTGTGGTCGTAGCGCCGCTGGCACTGTAGAATCGGCACAGTGCCAACCTGGGGTGATTTTCCCTTTTCCGCCCACATGAACCCTAACTGATATTATCGTCTCAATCGCACTTCTCCCTACATGATCAAACTAGGTTATAGCTAGGGCAAACACAAAAAGACGGACATAACGTAAATAAAACCAGCAGGATTTATCGAGCAAGTTTCCGTCAATATAAAAAACAATACAAACATTCACTTATGGCACATGAAGCAAAAGGGTTGTTACTATGTTACTTCAACTTGACATGAAGACAGCAAAACTGTTAACAGGTAAATGCTGGTTTTGGGACACACAGGCCTAACACTGGCTCACAACCCAGCAAAAGCTGGGCAAATCAACAGTCTGACACTGACCTAAAATTTAAGAGTTTTTTCCAGGATTTTCTGGTACCTACTGTATAAAGGTTATGTGTCAGAAATTTTGGATCAATTTGACGATTCTTTATCTATGAATGGTATGACACTGGTTTCAAAGTCATACCATCCGTTGATAAAAATCGTCAAATAAGTTCAAAATATCTTATAAATAACTTTTTATACATTACCACAAACAAAATCCGACAAAAAACCTTAAAATTGACTCACCTAAAATATTTGGCATTTAGGATGAGGACCACATTAGCATGGGACATGGAGTACCCAGGGGAGCAAGACACACTCCCCCAAGCACACTTGGTGCACCCTGAAATGACCACTGTACCCCTTAAAATATTGCTTCCCACCTGCTGCCTTGTTCTGATCAAGAGAGCAGGCTTTAACTTCTAATGCTAATACTGAATCTAATTATTTGGCATATGATAGCTAAAGACTGCTTGGTGTGCTCTCACGGTAGGGGTAGGTTTAACCAAACTCCTTTTGCATTATCTTTAATCAATTTTCCACTCTTTTCAAGTGGGGCTTTTATAGCACAGTGCAAAAGTAAGCAAATGAATTCATAAAGAAAAATGCAAAAATGAGGATGATATAGCAAAGCTGTGTCATAATAATGTTTAGACCATATTTCTCGGAAACAAATGAGAGCAGAATATAACTATAATGTATATTCTAACTACTTATTTTGATGTCTTTTGGTTATTTCAAAC
Source organism: Lepas anatifera (assembly GCA_034440635.1). NCBI lineage: Eukaryota > Metazoa > Arthropoda > Thecostraca > Lepadidae > Lepas > Lepas anatifera. The sequence continues at coordinate 644,035 of JAOTON010001956.1, forward strand.
TCAAACTATCCATTTGGGAACTAAAAAGCAGGTTTTGAACCATGGCATAAGTTTACCTTTCCAATATACATCATTAAAACTTTTCCACATTTTCCACTTTACTGATTTTTCTAAAACAATTTTACAATCTGTATCCAGGCCCAGACCAGATCTGAGACACTGAGGAACAAAATAAAGCTTTTTATTTAAAATAATAAAAAATAAGACAAAATCAATGCTGAATATTGGCCCAAAACTAATAAACCAGCGTGTGCACAACCCAGTCTGCAAAGTATGGCAGCAGGCCAGACGAGTCACACCAACCATCTAAAATTCTCACACCACCAGCCTCCAAAAGTTTGCACCAATCTGCTGTACCAGGGAGAAAAGTATACCTATTCCTGCCCATGTGATGCAATGTTACCTCTCTTATTAGTTGGTCAAGGACGTTTTATCAGGCCCCCTCCTGTGCCTTGATAACCAAACCATTCAGCCATTAGGTATTTGTTTGGTTTTAAAAATCACCTTCCTCGCACTAGTCTTGCAAATTCGCACCAGGTTTATAAAATTCGCACCACCGCTCGTGGCTCTAAGGGTACTCGCACCGACGAGATTTCGTCGAAAATGTCATACTTTGCACACTGGTGCACACCTACCTATTTTGGTCCCATATCCTAGATTGAAACATGGTTTTATTTTAACTGTGGATCACTGTTTAGGTAGGAAGGTATATTTTCTATATTCACTAAGATAGAGACCCAGTGACAAGGGGAAACAAACCGATACTCTGGCGATTACTTACATTGGCCTGGGTAGATTCAAGGGAAGATTGACAGTCAACTTTGCCCTGAACCAGCCTTTGATCGTTTCATTAAAATTCCTTTCGACCCTTTGATAAAAATACTTTTGACTAAGAGCTGGGTAGTAGCAGTTAGAATTCCTTTCTCCCGTTCATCCCCGGTTTCAAAGGCAATAAACACGATTACGGCCCCGATTATTATTGTCAAATCTATCTTCCACTGTAAACAACTCATGTAACGGAAGTTAGCACAGGTACAGCACAGGTTCAGCACAGATTCAGCACAGATTCATATTCAGTCCACACTTAACTCATCACAAAAAAGAGTTATTTCTGATCATAGAAGACACAAAAAGAAACAAAAAATATGTTTTTTGCATCATCTTTATCCTCCAGAGATAATCCAACCATCATTTTAGTCATGGGGCCCATAGGGGCCCCACTAGGGCACTTTGAAAATTTTGGCGAATAGGGCGGACTACTTCGATTTTCTTCAAAATTGGTATATAGCACCTTCATACCAGAAGGATAAATCTGGCTGAAGAACATGCCCGTTGCATTGATTAAGAGGGCCCTAAAGGGGCCTCGAATTTTCAAAAACCAATTATCCACCAATAAATACAAAAAAATCATCCAATGATACCTATCATATGAAAGGGCTCGTTTTCCCAGAGATAATCCAACCATCATTTTAGTCATGGGGCCCATAGGGGCCCCACTAGGGCACTTTGAAAATTTTGGCGAATAGGGCGGACTACTTCGATTTTCTTCAAAATTGGTATATAGCACCTTCATACCAGAAGGATAAATCTGGCTGAAGAACATGCCCGTTGCATTGATTAAGAGGGGCCCTAAAGGGGCCTCGAATTTTCAAAAACCAATTATCCACCAATAAATACAAAAAAATCAACCAATGATACCTATCATATGAAAGGGCTCGTTTTCCCAAAGATAATCCAACCATCATTTTAGTCATGGGGCCCATAGGGGCCCCACTAGGGCACTTTGAAAATTTTGGCGAATAGGGCGGACTACTTCGATTTTCTTCAAAATTGGTATATAGCACCTTCATACCAGAAGGATAAATCTGGCTGAAGAACATGCCCGTTGCATTGATTAGGAGGGGCCCTAAAGGGGCCTCGAAGTTTCAAAAACCAATTATCCACCAATAAATACAAAAAAATCATCCAATGATACCTATCATATGAAAGGGCTCGTTTTCCCAAAGATAATCCAACCATCATTTTAGTCATGGGGCCCATAGGGGCCCCACTAGGGCACTTTGAAAATTTTGGCGAAAAGGGCGGACTACTTCGATTTTCTTCAAAATTGGTATATAGCACCTTCATACCAGAAGGATAAATCTGGCTGAAGAACATGCCCGTTGCATTGATTAAGAGGGGCCCTAAAGGGGCCTCGAATTTTCAAAAACCAATTATCCACCAATAAATACAAAAAAATCATCCAATGATACCTATCATATGAAAGGGCTCGTTTTCCCAAAGATAATCCAACCATCATTTTAGTCATGGGGCCCATAGGGCCCCACTGGGGCACTTTGAAAATTTTGGCGAATAGGGCGGACTACTTAGATTTTCTTCAAAATAGGTATATAGCACCTTCATACCAGAAGGATAAATCTGGCTGAAGAACATGCCCGTTGCATTGATTAAGAGGGGCCCTAAAGGGGCCTCGAATTTTCAAAAACCAATTATCCACCAATAAATACAAAAAAATCATACAATGATACCTATGATATGAAAGGGCTCGTTTTCCCAAAGATAATCCAACCATCATTTTAGTCATGGGGCCCATAGGGGCCCCACTAGGGCACTTTGAAAATTTTGGCGAATAGGGCGGACTACTTCGATTTTCTTCAAAATTGGTATATAGCACCTTCATACCAGAAGGATAAATCTGGCTGAAGAACATGCCCGTTGCATTGATTAAGAGGGGCCCTAAAGGGGCCTCGAATTTTCAAAAACCAATTATCCACCAATAAATACAAAAATCATCCAATGATACCTATCATATGAAAGGGCTCGTTTTCCCAAAGATAATCCAACCATCATTTTAGTCATGGGGCCCATAGGGGCCCCACTAGGGCACTTTGAAAATTTTGGCGAATAGGGCGGACTACTTCGATTTTCTTCAAAATTGGTATATAGCACCTTCATACCAGAAGGATAAATCTGGCTGAAGAACATGCCCGTTGCATTGATTAAGAGGGGCCCTAAAGGGCCCTCGAATTTTCAAAAACCAATTATCCACCAATAAATACAAAAAAATCATCCAATGATACCTATCATATGAAAGGGCTCGTTTTCCCAAAGATAATCCAACCATCATTTTAGTCATGGGGCCCATAGGGGCCCAACTAGGGCACTTTGAAAATTTTGGCGAATAGGGCGGACTACTTCGATTTTCTTCAAAATTGGTATATAGCACCTTCATACCAGAAGGATAAATCTGGCTGAAGAACATGCCCGTTGCATTGATTAAGAGGGGCCCTAAAGGGGCCTCGAATTTTCAAAAACCAATTATCCACCAATAAATACAAAAAATCATCCAATGATACCTATCATATGAAAGGGCTCGTTTTCCCAAAGATAATCCAACCATCATTTTAGTCATGGGGCCCATAGGGGCCCCACTAGGGCACATTGAAAATTTTGGCGAATAGGGCGGACTACTTCGATTTTCTTCAAAATTGGTATATAGCACCTTCATACCAGAAGGATAAATCTGGCTGAAAAACATGCCCGTTGCATTGATTAAGAGGGGCCCTAAAGGGGCCTCGAATTTTCAAAAACCAATTATCCACCAATAAATACAAAAAAATCATCCAATGATACCTATCATATGAAAGGGCTCGTTTTCCCAAAGATAATCCAACCATCATTTTAGTCATGGGGCCCATAGGGGCCCCACTAGGGCACTTTGAAAATTTTGGCGAATAGGGCGGACTACTTCGATTTTCTTCAAAATTGGTATATAGCACCTTCATACCAGAAGGATAAATCTGGCTGAAGAACATGCCCGTTGCATTGATTAAGAGGGGCCCTAAAGGGGCCTCGAATTTTCAAAAACCAATTATCCACCAATAAATACAAAAAAATCATCCAATGATACCTATCATATGAAAGGGCTCGTTTTCCCAAAGATAATCCAACCATCATTTTAGTCATGGGGCCCATAGGGTCCCCACTAGGGCACTTTGAAAATTTTGGCGAATAGGGCGGACTACTTCGATTTTCTTCAAAATTGATATATAGCACCTTCATACCAGAAGGATAAATCTGGCTGAAGAACATGCCCGTTGCATTGATTAGGAGGGGCCCTAAAGGGGCCTCGAATTTTCAAAAACCAATTATCCACCAATAAATACAAAAAAATCATCCAATGATACCTATCATATGAAAGGGCTCGTTTTCCCAAAGATAATCCAACCATCATTTTAGTCATGGGGCCCATAGGGGCCCCACTAGGGCACTTTGAAAATTTTGGCGAATAGGGCGGACTACTTCGATTTTCTTCAAAATTGGTATATAGCACCTTCATACCAGAATGATAAATCTGGCTGAAGAACATGCCCGTTGCATTGATTAAGAGGGGCCCTAAAGGGGCCTCGAATTTTCAAAAACCAATTATCCACCAATAAATACAAAAAATCATCCAATGATACCTATCATATGAAAGGGCTCGTTTTCCCAAAGATAATCCAACCATCATTTTAGTCATGGGGCCCATAGGGGCCCCACTAGGGCACTTTGAAAATTTTGGCGAATAGGGCGGACTACTTCGATTTGCTTCAAAATTAGTATATAGCACCTTCATACCAGAAGGATAAATCTGGCTCAAGAACATGCCCGTTGCATTGATTAAGAGGGGCACTAAAGGGCCCTCGAATTTTCAAAAACCAATTATCCACCAATAAATACAAAAAAATCATCCAATGATACCTATCATATGAAAGGGCTCATTTTCCCAAAGATAATCCAACCATCATTTTAGTCATCGGGCCCATAGGGGCCCCACTAGGGCACTTTGAATATTTTGGCGAATAGGGCGGACTACTTCGATTTTCTTCAAAATTGGTATATAGCAAATTCATACCAGAAGGATAAATCTGGCTGAAGAACATGCCCGTTGCATTGATTAAGAGGGGCCCTAAAGGGGCCTCGAATTTTCAAAAACCAATTATCCACCAATAAATACAAAAAAATCATCCAATGATACCTATCATATGAAAGGGCTCGTTTTCCCAAAGATAATCCAACCATCATTTTAGTCATGGGGCCCATAGGGGCCCCACTGAGGGCACTTTGAAAATTTTGGCGAATAGGGCGGACTACTTCGATTTTCTTCAAAATTGATATATAGCACCTTCATACCAGAAGGATAAATCTGGCTGAAGAACATGCCCGTTGCATTGATTAAGAGGGGCCCTAATGGGGCCTCAAATTTTCAAAAACCAATTATCCACCAATAAATACAAAAAAATCATCCAATGATACCTATCATATGAAAGGGCTCGTTTTCCCAAAGATAATCCAACCATCATTTTAGTCATGGGGCCCATAGGGGCCCCACTAGGGCACTTTGAAAATTTTGGCGAATAGGGCGGACTACTTCGATTTTCTTAAAAATTGATATATAGCACCTTCATACCAGAAGGATAAATCTGGCTGAAGAACATGCCCGTTGCATTGATTAAGAGGGGCCCTAAAGGGGCCTCGAATTTTCAAAAACCAATTATCCACCAATAAATACAAAAAAATCATCCAATGATACCTATCATATGAAAGGGCTCGTTTTCCCAAAGATAATCCAACCATCATTTTAGTCATGGGGCCCATAGGGGCCCCACTAGGGCACTTTGAAAATTTTGGCGAATAGGGCGGACTACTTCGATTTTCTTCAAAATTGGTATATAGCACCTTCATACGAGAAGGATAAATCTGGCTGAAGAACATGCCCGTTGCATTGATTAAGAAGGGCCCTAAAGGGGCCTCGAATTTTCTAAAACCAATTATCCACCAATAAATACAAAAAAATTTCAAATTGCCCTAGTGGGGCCCCTATGGGCCCCATGACTAAAATGATGGTTGGATTATCTTTGGGAAAACGTGCCCTTTCATATGATAGGTATCATTGGATGATTTTTTTGTATTTATTGGTGGATAATTGGTTTTTGAAAATTCGAGGCCCCTTTAGGGCCCCTCTTAATCAATGCAACGGGCATGTTCTTCAGCCAGATTTATCCTTCTGGTATGAAGGTGCTATACACCAATTTTGAAGAAAATCGAAGTAGTCCGCCCTATTCGCCAAAATTTTCAAAAAGTGCCCTAGTGGGGCCCCTATGGGCCCCATGACTAAAATGATGGTTGGATTATCTTTGGGAAAATGAGCCCTTTCATATGATAGGTATCATTGGATGATTTTTTTGTATTTATTGGTGGATAATTGGTTTTTGAAAATTCGAGGCCCCTTTAGGGCCCCTCTTAATCAATGCAACGGGCATGTTCTTCAGCCAGATTTATCCTTCTGGTATGAAGGTGCTATATATCAATTTTGAAGAAAATCGAAGTAGTCCGCCCTATTCGCCAAAATTTTCAAAGTGCCTTAGTGGGGCCCCTATGGGCCCCATGACTAAAATGATGGTTGGATTATCTTTGGGAAAACGAGCCCTTTCATATGATAGGTATCATTGGATGATTTTTTTGTATTTATTGGTGGATAATTGGTTTTTGAAAATTCGAGGCCCCTTTAGGGCCCCTCTTAATCAATGCAACGGGCATGTTCTTCAGCCAGATTTATCCTTCTGGTATGAAGGTGCTATATACCAATTTTGAAGAAAATCGAAGTAGTCCGCCCTATTCGCCAAAATTTTCAAGTGTTCTAGTGGGGCCCCTATGGGCCCCATGACTAGAATGATGGTTGGATTATCTTTGGGAAAACGAGCCCTTTCATATGATAGGTATCATTGGATGATTTTTTGTATTTATTGGTGGATAATTGGTTTTTGAAAATTCGAGGCCCCTTTAGGGCCCCTCTTAATCAATGCAACGGGCATGTTCTTCAGCCAGATTTATCCTTCTGGTATGAAGGTGCTATATACCAATTTTGAAGAAAATCGAAGTAGTCCGCCCTATTCGGGTAGAACAGTATCATACATACCTACTTTTGTCTGTTTGCAAATTACTCATTTTTTATGTTTATGTGCAGAACCTTCATAAATAGGTAGGTACTGCACACTCACAATAACATTACGATCCAAGAAGCAATGTTCAAAACACACGCAGTTCAAAACTGCACTGTGATCACATGTGCAGCACAATCCTGAGCCTCACAGTTTATCATTATAACCAGGGGCGGATCCAAGAGGAGGGCGGTGGGCTGACAACCCCCTCCTCCTCAGGCTGAGCTTAACCCTCGTCCCATTGGAGGGTGTTGGAACACCCCCTCGGGTTTTTTCCGGTGGCATGAAAAAACTGGGGTGCAAAGTGCCACAATACTTGGCACACCTTATCCTTGATCAATTCCGCAGCTTTCCCAAAAATTTTAAGTTTGGGTCATCTCAGGTCAGGTCACCACTGGCGGTGGAACTGGGGGCACTGGAGCAGGTCAGATAATGTGACCTGCTGGAAATAAGAATTAGAAATTTTAACATAAACCCTATGGCATTCACTGGAAAGAAATGGGTTGAAAAGCCTATGGTGACGCCCCCTTAACCTGCGCCCCACCGGGGGTCTGGCGCCACCTTCGCCCCATCGGGGGGCCATCGATGGCCCCCTCCAACTCCGGAAACTATGAGGGTTAGCGCAAATCTGCAGTACATTAGAAAGCTCGCGTGAATTCAGTAAGAAATTACTTCACATGTTTAACACGCGCATTGACGGGGGTCTGAGCCACCTTCGCATTGACGGGGGCGGGTACCCGCCCCCCTAAGATCTCGAGAACCACGGTAGGTAGCGAAAAACGGCAAACGGCGTTGGGCTGCCCATCCACTTCTCCATCGAAAACATTTGAACCATTTTTTTGTCAGGTCACATTTAAGGTCAAGAGAGGTCAAAACATGCCCGTCATAGGGATAACATGTTAAATTCAGTTTTTCGGGCATTACATCTGAACAAGTAAAGATAGAGCAAAACGACTTCAACTATATGAATCCTCTCAGCAAGCCGAATCGAATGATATATAACTTGGCCTTGCTAGGTCAAATCAAGGATTTGACCTGACCTGAGGTCAGGTCAGGGTCAAATTATATAAAATGCATATCATTAGAACTGCAAAGCCCAGGCAAGTCTAATGCAGCTAAAATAAATGCTCTACCACCATCCGTTACTGAGTTATTCCGTAAAAACCATTTTTCCCATGTATTTCCAATAGAGAGGTCATGCCTCGTACCTGACCTTAGGTCATCGATATCAAAAATACCGGAACATATGTTAGAGAACTCGGTGGGGCCATTATGTGATATGAGTTTCAATCGGGTAAGCACACTCTGCTCCGACTTATGCTATCTTAAACTTTTTTTTTAGGTCGGGTCATTTGACCTGTACTGGTGACCTGACCTGAGATGACCTAACCTTAGAATTTTCACAGAAGTTGTAAAATGATGAGGGAAAAGGTATACCAAGTACGGCGGCGCTGCGCCCCGCCGTTTTTCTACTATTTCCGAAAAACCCGAGGGGGGCGGGTACCCGCCCCTCGTCAATGCGTGCGTTAAGCACTCAGGTCAATGGATTGACCTCCAGAGGTCAAGCTAGGTCACGATAGGCTATGTTCACTTAAGTATGCAATGCTTAATAAAACTGGGCATAACTCTTATGTCACTGGAGCTATTGAGTTCTGGTAAACTACATTTGAAAGGACAACGCCAGACCTTTTTCCGCTATGGGAAACGTAATGACCTCTCGCCATTGGTTTGACATCCAGAGGTCACCTCGTGACCTGATATGGCCTGAGGTCACGAAAGGTCAGAAAGTGTCATTGTTGTATCTCAAATGAAAGCCAGTGGCAAGACATACACGATGGCGTTTATTTCAGCGCTCTATATTGGTTAGGTCAAAAGTTATAGTCAAAACATTGTTTTTGACCCTGGTGACCCATGATGACCTCAGGTAGGTCAAAGGGAAAATATTGCCCCTGGGATCCGTGAAAGAGTATCTAAGAACGTTGTTCTGAGCAATCTGAGCAGTTGCGATCATTTTTGTGACTTTTAGATCATAAGAAGGCTTTTCCCTATACTTTTCCAATTGAAGATGTCACCTCGTGTCATGGCCTCAGGTCACGAAATCTAAAAATCCCAGATATAAATTTTGTAGACCCTGGAGGGGTCATGAAGTTTAGGAAGCTTGAAACTGATTGGATAAGAAATTTAGCTATTATAGAGCTCAAATTTTAACCCGCGCCCCACCGGGGTCTGGCGCCACCTTCGCCCCACCGAAGGCCATCGATGCCCCCTCTAACTCCAAAAATATGGGGGTTAGCGCAAATCTGCAAGTGCATTAGAAAGCTCGCGTGAATTCAGTAAGAAATTACTTCATATGTTTAAGCGCTCAGGTCAATGGTTTTACCTCCAGAGGTCAAGTTAGGACACGATAGGCTATTTTCACTAAAACACGCAATGATTAACACGCGCATTGACGGGGGTCTGAGCCACCTTCGCTTTGACGAAGGGGGCGGGTACCCGCCCCCAGGGGCGTAGGAACGGTTTGAAAAGTGGGGGGCCAACCTTAGAGGGGGCCCACCTCAAGGGGGCCCCAGTCCATGGTGGCCCATAATTATAAAAAAATTAGTTAGCTCGTTTGGTGTCAATAAGGCACGCATGCACACTAGGATGCCAACGTATGGAAAATTGAGGAATTAAATTTTGCCCTATGATTTTTATTTGTACCTATTATGATCTAGTAAATCATAGTAAAACGCAAAAAAACATTTTTTGGGTTTATTTACCTAGACCCTGTTCAAATACGAAATACATTTTTAAGCTCTTTTAGAGGATTTCAATCATTTTTTACCACGAGTGCGTTTCTTATATTTACAAATGTTTAGGCCCTTTTATCACATTTACAAAATTAAAAACTGTTTAGAAAACTACAATGCTTTGATACCAAACAGCCTCACTTCGCTATGCCTAATCAACATTTTGCTAATTTAATGACAAAAATGGGAACATTCATTTAAGCTGTTACGGATCCCTTCTTTCCATCATTAAAAGATTGATTTAGGTAAAGGCTGATCACAATAAATACGTCTAGCTATATTTCGATGCCTAAAATGCAGAGCTCCAGCATGACTGCAAGTGCAATGTAGGTACTTGATGGCCAGCTTTGTGATGCTGTGGAGGTGTGGGCGTGGTGATATAGTGGTTAGCAACCTTGCTTTCCACGCGACCAACCCGGGTTTAAGGCACGGCAGATTCCTTGTGCAAGGAGCAATTTGACTCCCAAGAAACCCCTCCCAACAGGGAAAGAGTTGGCGACGCCATATAACCCTGGCATCGAAGGGCGTCACGCCTTTCAATGGCTCAGGGACGACTGTTGCTCGGCATTTGATGCGGGGTCCGTATCCGATTCATGCTTTGTGTTGGGATTGATATGGGATGGAGTTTGATTGGGACCAGTTCTCGGGACGCATTTGGAAACACTCGGGTAGTAGGTGCCTTGGTTTTTTCACGAAGCGCTCCTCCTCCAGGGGCTTACAGGCAGCGTACTTGCTGATATTTGCATATACGTTGCGGGGGCCCACCTCAAAGAGGGGGCAGTATCCCCCTGACTCTCGGTTCCTATGCCTATGCCGCCCAGGGGCCGCCAAATTATCTCGGAGGGTCCCAAGGTCCAGACCATGGCTCAGGAACCTAGATCAGTCAGCTCAAGGGCCCAGACCAGTGCATTAGCCTCGGGACCAGCTTATCAAGTGACCCTACATAAGCACTCGACCCCTAGAAGCTCATCACAGTGGAGCCCCAGATGCCCACAGGGTGCCAGATTAGCTTAAGGGCCCGGTTCAGCTCGGGGGTCCCCAGGTCGACTTATGTAGGGTCTCAAAACAGCTCAAGGGGCTTGTTCAAGCTCACGGATCCCAGCTTAGCTCAATGACGCTAGAACAGTTCAGGGGCCCCAGACCAGCTCAGGGCTCTTGTCCAGCACAGGCCAGCTCAGCTCAGGGGCCCAGATCGGCTGATATAGGGTCCCCTCTCATACCAGCTCAGGGGGCTCCATTCAAGCTCACGGCCCCCAGCTTAGCCCAGGGACCTTAGAAGAGTTCAGGGCCCCCATACCAGATCAGGGGCCCCAGTTAAGCACAGGGGTACCCAGATTAGCTCAGGGCCCCAGCTAGGCTTAGGGTGTCCCAGGGTGTCTGATATAGAGTCTCAGAACACAGTGGCGTAGCCAGGATTCGGCCAAGGAGGGGTCCGACTACCGTCGGGGGGCCCCAGACCGGGGGTCCCCTTAGCAACCGGGGCCCATCTCCTATATCTTTTGTATTTTAACATTCACACGAAGGAAATTTTGTTGTGCCTTTTTAAGCATTTATTCTTATTTTGTTTATAGCTTGATTTTTTCGATCCGACCAAATGTTGGTAAACTAAGGTCACCAAATATTAAGGATGACCCATACCTTATATGGTAGCGTGGCTATAATAACAGCTTTGTGCCATATTTCGGGAAGTTCAATGTTGATGCGCGCATGATGTTACACCCGAGTCTACCTCAATTCACTCTGGTAATCAGACATGAAGTTATTGAAGGTCAGTCGTTTTGAGTACGTAGAAAGACAAAAGGCGCCTGAGGTATCTATCGCCTTGGATCTCTCTGTCTTTGTTATTTTCAACCTTTCATACCTATTTTTCCTTTCAAGTTATGCTCATCGATTTCTGTCATTACCCTTGTTTGTCTGGTTTCCTATGAAAATATTTGAAGGTTGTTTATTTCAGAATATTTAGGAATGTAGTTATTGGTGTTAAGCTAATAGATTAAAAATTGACTGAAGTGCCAAATTCCCCGTTCGATTTGCTCTTATGGTAAAATTAGTTTAATTTTTGCCTTTCCTTTGATAATGGTGCCTGATGGACATGTTTCAATTTGTCTTTTTTAGTACGCAATAGGGGTAGATACATTTTTTCCAAGGCATATGATTTTGAAAATTTTTATTCGAGCTCTGGGGCCACCTAAGAACAACACTTGGCGGCACACACAAAGCTAATTTTCGGCCGCTCTCCTGATTAGATCTCAGGAGGTCTCTGAGACCGATTCACGGCGCCTCTTGATCAAAACTGGGGGCCCCTGAGAATCTCTCGGGGCTCCTGAGATTAGTTATTCGGCAGCACCTCTGAGACTAATTATTGCCCCCCCCAGATTTACTCTGGAGGGGGGCTGAGACTGACTATCGTGGCCATCCAGATTAGCTCTTGGGGTCCCCTGAGACTGTCTTTGGGGTGGGGGAGGGGGACTGGGAATGACTTCCAACAGCCCTCTGAGACTTACTCTAGGGCGCCCCTGAGACAAACACCCGGGGGAGGGGGTGGAATCACCTCTGAGACTGAGTCTTTGGCGTTCCTGAGACTGACTCTCGGAGACCCCCTGAAATAGACTTTTGTGAGGCCCTGAGAACCACTCTCTGGGGCCCCTGAGACTAGCTCGCCCCCACCCCCATCTCCCCTGAGACAGACTCCCGGGGTCCCTGATACCGACTTTTGGGGCCCCTGAGACCAACCCTCTGGGGGCCCCCGAAATCTGCTTTCGGGGGCCTTGAGACTGACTCTCAGGGCGGGAGGCCTTGAGGCCGACTCCGGGACGCCCTGAGAACAAATCTTCAGGGGCCCCTGAGACTGACTCTGGGGCCCCGTGATCAGAGAATCCTTTGCAGTGGTTCAGATTGGCCCAAAGGGGTCTGCGGACGCCTACGGCCCCCTTGGCTACACCACTGCATCCACACTTTCGGGGGCCCTCCGAAATCACCATTTGGAGGCCCCTAAAATAATTTCTCCCCCAGACCAATACTCCGGAGCCCCTTGATACTAATGCCCGGGGGCTCCTAAGACCAAGCTCGGGTCCCACTTAGATCAGACTCAGGGGCACCGTTAGACCCATGCTCGCACTTTTCTCGGAAGTAACTTGACACCGATGTTCCGGGGCCCTCAAGATCAATATTTCGAGCCCCCCCCGAGACTAATCTCAAGCTCAGGGGCCCCCGAGATCAATGTTCGGTATTCCAGAGCCCTCGATACCGATGATCGGGGCCCCTGAGACCAAGCTCGGAAAGCCCATGAGACCAAGCTCGGGGTCTTCTGAGACCAAGCTCAGGGGCCCCCGAGATCAATGTTCGGTATTCCAGAGCCCTCGATACCGATGATCGGGGCCCCTGAGACCAAGCTCGGAAAGCCGGTGTGACCAAGCTCAGGGGCCCCTGAGACCAAGCTCAGGGGCCCCCGAGATCAATGTTCGGTATTCCAGCGCCCTTGATACCGATGATCGGGGGTCCCCTGAGACCAAGCTCGTGAGCCCCCTGAAACCAAGATCAGGGGCCCTAGAGACCAATGCTGGTGTTTTCCAGTGCATACGGTCAGCCTTATGCATCAGATACCCTCGGATGCCTCCCTGAGACCAAGCTCGAGGGCCCCCTGACACTAAGCTCGGGGAGAGGGGGCCTGAGACCAATCTTGGGGGGGTATCCCTGAGACCAAGCTCGGGGGTCCCCTGAGAATAAGCTCGGGGGCCCTGAGACCAAGCTCGGGGCCCCTGAGACCAAGCTCGGGGCCCTGAAACCAAGCTCGGGGCCCCTGAGACCAAAATCGAAAGGCCCGTGAGACCAAGATCGAAAGGCCCGTGAGACCGAGCTCAGAGGGAGGGGCCTTGAGACCAAGCTCGGGGGCCCTGAGGCCAAGCTCGGGAACCCCTGACACTGAACCTAAGGGTCCCCAAGATCAATATTCGGTATTCTGGAGCCCTCGATACCGATTATCGGGGGGCCTCCAGAGACCAAGCTCGGGAGGGCCCCCGAGACCAAGCTCAGGGGCCCCGAGATCAATGGTCGTGTTTTTGGTGCATAAGGTCAGCCCAAGGGTGTCCGCGGACCCCAGGGACCCCCCCTCCCCTGGCTACACCACTGTCAGAACATCTCAAGGGGCCCGTTCAAGCTCAGTGGTCAGTGGCTGTAAAGCCTTATAGGGGGTCCCAGACCATCTCAGGGGCTCTCAGTTTAACACAGAGGCCAATATTAGCTCTGATGACCAGATAAGCTTAAGGGTCCGGATCATCCAGAGGCCCCTTGTCGGCATATATGGGGTTTCAGAACAGTTCAGGGTTTCAATTAAAGCTTACAACCCAATTTCAAGGCAGGGGCCCTAATACTGTGCAGGGGCCTCAGATAAGTTTAGGGTCTTCTGTGCATCACAGGGCATCCAGATTAGCACAAGGGACAATATTAACTTTACGGTCCCAGCTCAGCTCAGGGGCCCCCAGGACGGTGGATATAGGGCCTGGCCAACTCACAGGGCCCTGTTCAAGGTCACGGCTCCTAGCTCAGTTTAGGCATCCTAGAACAGTTCATGCTGCCCAAACCACCTCAGGGACGCTCAGTTCAGCTCAAGGGGCCCAGATTAGCTCGTGTGGCATCAGAGACCAGTTCAGGGGCCCCCAGAAGCTCAGGGGACCTTAAAATCGACTCATAGGACCTCAACTTAGTTTAGGGGTACATGTAAGTTTAACGGAGTTCCGGGGCAAGCTATAGTTAGAGTTTCTTGCTTGATATTACAGTTCTTGATATTCTTATCTCCGTTGCGGGGGCCCATCACTGAAAAGTGGGGGGGCCAGTGGCCCCCCTGGCCCCCCGGTTCCTACGCCTATGCCCGCCCCCCTAAGATCTCAATAACCACGGTAGGTAGCGAAAAACAGTAAACGGCGTTGGGTAGGCCATCCACGTCTCCATAGAAAATATTTGAACAATTTTTGTCAGGTCACATTTAAGGTCACGGAGGTCAAAACATGCCGTAAAAGGGATAACATGTAAATTAAGTTTTTCGGCTATTACATCTGAACAAGTAAAGATAGAGCAAAACGACTTGAACTATATGAATCCTTGCAGCAAGCCGAAGAGAATTATATATAATTTGACCTTACTAGGTCAAATCAAAGATTTGACCTGACCTGAGGTCAGGTCAGGGTCAAATTATATAAAATGCATATCATGAGAACCACAAAAAAACAAGGCAAATCTAATGCAATTAAAATAAATGCTCTATCACTATCCGTTACTGAGTTATACAGTAAAAACCATTTTTCCCATGTAATTCCAATGGTGAGGTCATGCCTCGTACCTGACCTTAGGTCATCGATATAAAAAATACCGGAACATATTTTAGAGAACTCAATGGGCCCATTATGTGATATGAGTTTCAATCGGATACGTTCACCCTGCTCCGACTTGTGCTATCTTAAGTTTTTTTTAGGTCAGGTCACTTGACCTGTACTGGTGACCTGACCTGAGATGACCTTACCTTAACATTTTCACAAAAGTTGTACAAATGATGAGGGAAAAGGTATTCAAAGTACGGCGGCGCTACGTGCCGCCGTTTTACTGCTATCTCCGAAAAACCCGAGGGGGCGGGTACCCGCCCCCGTCAATGCGCGTGTTATGAAAACTGGGCATAGCTCTTATACCATTAGAGCTATTGTGATCGGGTAAACTACTTTGGATAGGAAAATGCCTGACCTTTCTCCGCTATGTGGAACGTAATGACCTCCCGCCAGTGGTTTGACCACCAGAGGTCACCTCGTGACCTCATATGATATCAGGTCATCAAAGGTCAGAAAGTAACCTTACCGTATATCAAATGAAAGCTAATGATGAGACATACACGATGGTATTTAATTCAACGCTCTAGCTTAACAAGGTCAAAAGTTATTGCCAAAATACTGTTTTTGACCCCTGGTGACCTTGGATGACCTTGGAGAGGTCAAAGGGCAAATATGGTCCCTGGGATCCGTAAGTCGGTGTCTAAGAACGCCTTTCTGAGTAAGCTGAGCTTTTGCAATCGTTTTTGTGACTTTTACATGATAAGACAGCTTTTTCCATGCTTTGTCAAGGGGAGAGGTCACCTCGTGACTTGAACTTAGGTCACGAAATCGAAAAATCCCGGATATACACCTTGTAGACCCTGGCTGAGCCATAAACTGTAGGAAGTTTTAAATCGATCGAATGAGAAACGTAGCTCTTATAGAGCTCAAAAGTTGAAGTGAGGTGACCTTGGTTGACCACGCCTGGTGACCTGACCTTAGGTGAGCCGGGGTAAAAAAATTAGGGATAGTGTGAAAATGATGGGGTGGGAGATAGAGCCCTTAACCGTGGTCCTGCGTTTTGTCCTTTTTCTGCTATCCCGAAAAAAAACTTTAGGGGGCCATCGATGGCGGGGCCCGGTGGGGCGAGGGCTAAGTGAGGTGACCTTGATTGACCTTGCCTGGTGAACTGAATTTGTGTGACCTGGGGTAAAAAATTTCAGGGATGGTGAGAAAATGATGAGGTGAGAGATGGAGCCCTCGAACGCGGTGCTGCGTCTCGTTGTTTATCTCCCTCCCCCGTGGGGCGAGGGTTAACACGCGCATTGACAGGGGCGGGTAATAACCGACCCCTCGGTTTTTTTGGAAACAGCACAAAAACAGCGGAGTGTAGCGCCGTAGTAGTTAGCATAACTTGTTCTCTTATTTGTTTAAAACTTTTTCCAAAATTTTAAGGTTAGGTCACCTTAGGTCAGGTCGCCAAGTGACCTGACCTTAAATAAAGTTTAAGGTAGCATAAGCCCGAACAGGGTGACCCTATTTGATTGAAACTCCTTTCAGATAATGTGCCCACCGATTTGTCTAAAATATATTCCGGTATTTTTGTTATCGATGACCTAAGGTCAAGTACGAGCCATGACCTATCCCTTGGAAATACATGGGAAAGATAGTTTTAACTGAATAACTTAGTAATGGATAGTGATAGAGCGTTTAATTTAGCTTCATTGGATTTGCCTAATCTTTGGCGTTCTAAGGATATGATTTTTGACATAATTTAACCTTGACCTGAGCTCAGGTCGAGTCAAATACCATGTTTTGCCTAATTTGACCTAACAATGACATATCATGCATCGTTCGATTCCGGTTTGCTGCGAGATTCCAATGGTATAAATTGTTTTGCTCTATATTTACTTGTTCAGATTAACCTGCGCCCCGGAGGGCCTTTGAGCCTCCTTCACCCTGGTGGGGGTGTTTGAACACCCCTTCAAAATCCGTCCCTATGCGGGATAGCGAAAAAAACGCGAAAACTGGTGGATAGCCCATACAAATCCATGAAGAAACTACATAGTCACTTTTTGGCTCAGGTCAATATTGAGGTCATGACACGTCAACGAACGTGTGATTTTGAGTAGAGCTGTTGGGCTCTAGCGTCTAACAGAATTGTGCTAGAATCATTTTTAAGGCACCATTCACTTTCTCTCGACACGGCAAATCGAATGATGTATAATATAGTCATACTAGGTCAAAACACAAAAATGATCTGGCCTCAGGTCAGGTCAAGGTCACTTTAACCTAGCATAGTCAATATGCATATCAATCGATTTGCAAAGCAATCTGAGCGCAATGATATCAAAATAAAAGCTGTATCATCATTTCATGCAAAGTTGTTGACCGAAGTCTGAAAACTGCTAAAATAGCCCCACACTGAAGAAAAAAGTAGGTACGCCAGAAATTTGGTTTTTCTACGGTGCCAAAATCTACTCTTCTTTTCGTGAATATTTTACAGCCGATATTTTTAGATTGAAAAGCGTAAAATTCCATGAAACAGAAATAATAAAACCCCATGTGAAAATATAAACTACGAAAAAGTACGCTATTTTTAGGATTATTTATACGGTGCCAAAATCAACTCCTCTTTCCAGCATTATTCCACAACCCATTTTACACCGATGTAATGCAAAAATGCATGTGCTTTGAGGGAATATTATTATACCACTGGAGTAAAAAGATTGACTGCTAAAACAGAACAGTGTAAACTGCAAGTGAGGGTGTAAAAATATATTAAAATGTGAAATTCCTGGCGTAGAAAAATCTGTGCAAGGTGCAAAATGAACCCGCGTTCAATATTCTATTACTGCTGAAAAGAAACACCGATTAAGAAAACGACCCAGTTTATTCTCATCGAGCGTTTGAGGTCAATTTACTCTAATTAGGCTGATTAATATACACTTTGATAAACATACACTGCAACGGAGAGCTTAAATAATTTATTTCCATAATCGCTTC
Source organism: Lepas anatifera (assembly GCA_034440635.1). Classification (NCBI taxonomy): domain Eukaryota; kingdom Metazoa; phylum Arthropoda; class Thecostraca; family Lepadidae; genus Lepas; species Lepas anatifera. The sequence continues at coordinate 662,104 of JAOTON010001956.1, forward strand.
TAATAATATAAATACCTACCTCTAATTTGCACTCTAATCTGGAACAATATTGAAATCGACCTTCAATCACTACAATAATTTAGTTCCTTTTTGCACAAACATCACTAGGTTTATGGTTTTTGTCTTAGGATTCCTCGTTTTACACTTCCCAACTTTTCCTCTTTCATATCCGCTTACCACTGCATCATCACAACTCATCACCGCAGATCAACTCTTTGAGGCGCTGCACAACTTTCTTAACATGGGCACTGGAGGGGGTCTCGGAGGCCAGCCCCCACCAATTTTTCCGAGGTGGCCGGAGAACCGTTCATGGGAAAAAACGATCACTTTACCTAGGTGATGAATTCTGTGACCTGTTACTAAATCTGATTGAAACAAAGGTCACCCACTATTGGTTAGCTTATAACCTGAGGGGCACCCAGTGAAAAATCAGAATATGATTTTAAATTTTGAATTTAAAGAGGAGGTCACAAGGTCACGAGATCAAAACCTGACCTGAAGTAAAAGTTTTGTTCTTTCATGAAACGATGTTTCTTCTATCCAGCGATATCCATACAAATTAATTTAGATCAGTCACTTTTAAGATATAAAATTATTTCTGATTCAATGTTTGTGTTAGCCTTGAAACTTTCATGACCTCTATCTGGTGACCTCTTTGACCTTTGGACCTGAAAATGGGCCCAAATTGTTATTTTGTATAGATGTTCTTGAGCAAAAGTTTGGTGGAAATCTGAGGGCTGGGTCATTTTGGACTTTTCGTGCCTACCTGAACCATTTGTCCTCGATTGACCCATCTATATCCCGAGTGTGGCTAACAAAAGCATCGCTACAGGGGTGGGGGGGTTGAAATCCCTCTACTGTTCGGAAACGGGTACATTCGATATCTGTGCTGGAATACTATTGGATATGCTTAATTCAAGTGAAAAATATAGGTTATCACTACCTCTCCACTGTGGATCCTGACCTCTTGTAGAAAATCATTGACGACGCCCTCGATACCGGACAAAGATAGGTATATAAACGATTCATATCAGGCCCATTGAGGCAAATTCAACAGCTCTTTGCTATTTGTTGCACTTAGCTAGAATGATTTAGTCTTCGCTTCTTCTCCACGACTAGACTAACCTCCACGCGTCGTGATCAACACTCTGTGGAATGCAGAACTGCAATGCGGTGGTTAGCTCAGAACTGTAGCGAAAACAAAATGGCACGATTCCACCCACGTGTTAACTTTGGTGAAAAAATACATTCTTCTCTCATAGAAACACACCCAAATGAAGATCAAAAGAATGAAAACATTCAGTTAGCGCAGTTTAATCAGCAAATATCTCGTTTTAATCTATTGGCAGAATTTTTTCACCACAGGAGAATAAAACTATTCTTGAGGCAGTTTGCGAGCTCCATACAAATACTCTGCAGAGTACATGTACTGATAAATTTATCCCTTTGCATTTTCAGCACGAATGGAACTGCCCTGTGCTAAAATAGCACATAGGTTAAATTACCAAACGCTTGTAATGTTACATTTTTAATTCTGAAATTAAGGTAGTTGTCAGAATAGATTTACTATGAATTCTAGACAAATGCTTAAAAATGGGGTACTTTTAGGACTAAACAAATTGAAATTCTACGCTCGAGGTGTTGTTTTTTCAGTGCAGATGACCTCTCAGAGGTCACAGGTCAAAAATTGCAGCATGAACCTGGAAAGGGGCCCAGGATACTATGATTTGGAGAATATGAAGGTATTCGCAGCTGTATCTACACAAATACCTACAGCTGAATTTCTTTTTACCATGCATTTCCAACGGAAAGTTCATGGTCTGTACTTGACCTTAGGTCATCGATATAAAAATCCCGGAATACATGTTGTAGCACTCGGTGGGCCCATTATGTGGTATAAGTTTGAATCCGATAGATTAAGCCCTTTTTTACTTATGCCACCTTAAACATTTTTTGAGGTGAGGTCTTTTGACTTGTACTGGTGACCTGACCCGATATGACCCAACCTTAAAATTTTGGGGAAAAGTTGCGGAATTCATGAAGAATAAGGTGTGACTTGTACGGCAGCCCGAAGCGTCGCCGTTCTTTTGTGCCGCTGGAAAACCCGGGGAGGGGGTTTCCAAACACCCCTCACTGGGGCGAGAGTTAACTGATTTAAATATCATTTCACCAATCGACGACCTGGTGACTGTTCTCAAGTGTAGCCAAGTAGCGTTTATTTTCATCCCGCGTTAGGGGGTGGAAATAGGGTGAGAATAACAACCGAATTCCCCATCGCATATTAACGTTTCTCCAGCCCGAAAATGTATTTACAACAGAACGAACTATGCTCAGCTCGCATACCATACCACTACACACGCAAAATGTTGACCCATTCTGTAGCTTTTAGGTTTGCTGAGGCGGATAGGTTTATTTTGAAACAAGCACAAAACAAGCATGTATGGATCTTTTTATGATTGTAGGAGCAGTTTTGGATTAGTTTTAAGTCTGTGTTGCTGCCGCAGTTTTTAAGCCTGAAAGGAGAGTGGTCTCCGTTGGGCAATGAACAAATAGTCTGCCTCACCACCGATTAATTAACATGACATGCCACCAATCTATCTACGCATGCTGCTAAACCCGTGTCCTGCGGTCTCCTCAGCAACACGCATGGTGTCCGTTATCGCGTAAGGAGAATAAACACACATTTCTAAGCCTTCAATCTTTCCTGGAGGAAACTTGCTGTGTCTCAGGTTACTGGAGCCGGATATAAGGGTCAGGGGGTTGCTCGCGCCGGTTATGGGGGCGCAGGAGCTCAAAGTCGCAATTCTATTTAACTGCTCAACACGTGGCCGAGTGCGCGCCGCGAGATAAGACCTGAGCCAGTCTGAAAGCCTTCTCTACTACTAAAAGTGATTTGCCTCAACTTAAGCACTCGGCAGTGCGCCCAGAAAGTCTCCAAGAGCTTTAGTGTCACCATTGATTTGGATGTATCGCCCAGGGGACCCTGACGTCGAACTGTATAGATGGGCGGTCGTGTGTGCCAGACGGCAGTAAAGCATCCATGGAATCCGAAAACGATCGGCAGGGGTGCGGATCTTTATATTTCAATTTCGTAGTGATGGTCGCGCTGGTGGTACCCAATAAATGCCCTGCACTTTTTAGTACTTCACGGAAATGGAAAATGGAAACAATGTAATCATCACGTATATAAGTTATGTAGGACTTTTACGTCATTTTTTCAGATGTAATATTACATCAATTTTAAGAATTTGTTGGGACTTAGGGTATGGTAATGTATAAGAAAGCTATTTTTCGGATATTTATAGGCACGCACAATAATGGCCTCCACTTGATCTTCCCAATAGGGCTACCTCCCATCTTTTTAACTATTGAAACCGTATTATCAATGTTAACAATGTTTTTTGATGATGTCAAGCAGAACGATAGGTATTCAAAATGAACAATTTCATGTTATGTGTATTGTTGTAGGAAATATTTAAGCCCAAGAAATGTAGAAATTCTGGCAGTAGAACGATGTTTGGCCGCCGGTCAGTTAGAGAGGCGATAAAAATTAGACTGTGAGAGGCATATGTAAGTCGCGACCGAGGAAATGTCACCATCAGCCCAATCTGGGATCCTATATCAGAATTTTTGTGTGTGCTAGAAGTCTAGGTAATCATCTTCTGCCGATTCAGGAGACCCAACGGGAGATGAGCCTGGCTCGTCGTCGTTGCCGATATCATGCTTCAAAACGACAAGTTTGCCTTTGATTCTATTCTACGTCTAATTGTTCCCGAGTTTTACCAGGCTGGGGGGAGAAATTATCCCCCTCTCTCCTGGTTTTTCCCAGGTAAAGCAGAAATGAAGAGACGCAGAACAACAAAACTAACGGTACCTTATTCCTGATCACTTTTACACATCTGACCATTTTTTAAGTCTGGTCATGTCAGGTCAAAGAGCTATTTAAGGCCGAGCGACCCGACCTCAAAACCTAAAACCACGAGTTTGAAGCGGTGCCTAAGGAACATCTGCCAACCGATCAGTTTCAAACTTTCACAATATGATGAGGTCATTAGGGTCTAGCTATTAACTATCTCAGAATTTTGATATTGTTGACCTAAAGTGGGGTCAATTTTTTGGTCACACCATTACAAATATACGGAAAAAATAGAAAGGTTTCGTTTTCAGTAAATAATGGATAGATAAATCTGAAAAACCCACAAACCGTGCATTCTTACCACAATCCTCACCATAAAGCTGATTTTTTACTATCTGACCTCTCTAAGCTCATGTCAGGTCACAGGAGCATACAGTGATTGTTTTTGCAATAACTCTCTCACTGCCAAGCTTCTATTTTGCTTTCATTTTCCATATCTTGTCCTGGGGAGCCGATTGATATGCGGCATGACCATACCAGGTCACCCTGTGGTCAGGTCATTTTCACCATTTGACCTAGCAAGGTCATATTATACATCATTCAATTTGCCACGATAAGATGAATCCAAAAATGCACAACAATTTGCTCTAGCTTTTCTAAGTAAAAACCTACAGGGGGAAACGTACACTGCCCTGTTGTAAGCCTATGGAACCTTCCTTGACCTATGCTGACCTCAATATTGACCTGAAATAAAACTACTTTATATAATTTCTCTTCCTCCCGTCAAGATTTTTTCGAACACCGCCCCTACTTTTACTTTAGCTTTCCTGGAAAATGAGGTACGGAAGGGGGTGAAATACGCCCCCACGCGGGCTGCGTCATGCCAGTGACCCCAGCGGGGCGCGTGTTAATGTATAGAATACTGTGATGTCACGGGCGAATGGATATGGTTCAAACCTGGCTTACAATGAAAAGACGGTAAGGTGCTTTCAGCACCGTTTGTTTGTTTTCTGAAATGTTTTCTGCATCATCACCGGTTACCGAGATCGTGAGGGGTCCGGTTGGACCCCAGGCGGTGGTTGGTAGGTACGAAAAAAAACAGATGGTGCCGGGTTAAAATAGTATCCAAACAGAGGTCTCTGTAAGTTCTGAATATTCCTAAAGACAACATCATAAATATCATTGGCAAAACTGCACCAAGTCTGCGTCGTATGAAAAATGGAAATTTACCAACCCAGTATACTCGTATTTCATCGTAGCATATTCTCGCTGTAATAAGCAAGGCAGCCATATATCAGTCGGGCATGAGTGCACCCCGGGCGGTCCTGGGTGGTAGCTGAGCGGACCGTCCACAGGACTGGTATCCAAAGCATGCACTAAATCAACTCCAACCGTTTTTATCACAAAAAGGTAGGAGCCTACCGTCTCCAGGTCTGATATCCAAGACATGCAGTAAATCAGCTCTAGGTGTTTCTATCACAAATAGACGGTCCATGTTGCAGTGGGTCGCTCTAGGGCTGAAAAAGGACGACCGAGAGAATCCAAGAGTTTGGGTGCTCCACGTTGAAATAAGGTGCCCTGAGGCTGCTGCAAAACAGCCAATGGTGGGGAAGGGGCGCGGAGTAATGCACAAGGGGCTACCGGAAGTGTATAAGGGCGGTATATGCTTCAGTGTACCGCCATATGATGGAAAAGGTTTCTTTAATCTTGGAATAGGAGCGCCTAACTACAAAGTACAGCGCAGCTGGAGGTGAATGGAGGCGGTCCACGTTGAAATGGAGGGGGGGCTAAGGCTGTAGAAGAGCAGCCTATGGTGGAGAGAGAGTGGTCAATCATGCACGAGAGGGCGGTCAAATGCCAATGAGAGTGCCCGACATTGAGCAGAGCACCCAATAATTTCTCAGGGCTAGCTGGTTCAAAATCAGGGGCGGCTCACGCTGTAATGAGTCAGCTTCTGACGGTTTATTCTAAACATTTAGGTTCAGCATTTACTGTAGTCAATTTCTCACGCCTTAGGCGCCCGAAATTGGCAGAAGTGGCCTTCGGGTTCTAAGAAGGGGGAGGTTGGCGTCTACCCCTTCGCCTTCCTTGGGCTCACCACTGTGTCAAAATATGATGACACAGTTTAACCAGCCATGCAGACTTAGCCCGAGTCCCAAGATTTTCATGCGTAGGCTACTCCACATAATATTATCTTAAAAATAATCATGCCTACGGCTCCCCAGGTTATATGTAGGACCCCAGTTAACTTGAAGTCTTTCGAAACATGGACGTCAGCAGACGTATTTGCCTAATCATGCTGAACCTTATTTCCTGCCGCTGAATAATGTGGGACACTGTTTCGAGTGCACAGTTACTGTATTTCTTCCAGTCATGCATTCGAAGGCTATACTGGTCTCGTCGCTACTTAGTTTCATTGGTCTGCAGGGACTGAATTAACTTGTAAATTTCTATCACTCCTACACTAGATGAAACAATCGGGCGTAGCGCTAGAGACCAGTCTTAAATGTTCCCTTAGGGAGATGAATAACTAGCGTTCGTCGGAGTGGCTTTGTATATGAGCGCTTCAATCTCCCCTATAAAATAAATGTATCAAAATTAGAAAAGATGCTAAAACGACTATTTCTTGGTTATCCGACCAAAACTTAATCGATCAAAGGGCTCTCAAATTTAGAATTGTTTAGTGGCGTAGACCCAAGTCCCCTCTCCCCGTATGCCTTTTATGGTTGATTGGGCAGATGAGGTGAGAGGAGTAGCTGGAGCTGACGTTGCACAGCTTTCATTCTGTCGCAGGTCTGCAGTTTCCCAGGTCCCCATCTTGGCAGCGTTGTCATATCACCTAATCGAATCTGGGTCAAGTTATGATGTTAGATGAGGCCTTGGCGACGGTGATGGACGGGTAGCTGTCTTTGGTTGATATCGGTCTGGTTAGTTATGGGTGTAATATATTCTGCCGAGGTTGATTAAGCCAGAAACTCCTTTGACTTGTGGCATATGTACCGTACAGAACTAGACAGTGGTATATGCAGTACATACGTTCATAAATAAGATATTTTCATTTAAAAAGAAGTTTATCCATTGAATGTTGTGTATGCTGGGCTTCCCAATCCTGCAACATTGATTTTTGGAAAACTGTACCGTCGCATGCCTGCCGCAGTAGTATGAACATTAGGCTGACTAGGTTTGCAAACAAGTTTACATAAGTTTTTGTCCCCGCATCCACTTAGACACATTTTCCGGCACTAAATACGAATATTGGATCAGAAACACAGAATTCTGACATATTTTTCCCGTGCCCGACCACTGAAATTTTCCGTTATCATTTATTTTTATATCGCGCACTATCGGACTTGATATTCCAGAAAGCGATATGCGTCCCCACAATTGGTGGTGGTATCAACGAATTGATTATTCTGAATCGAATGACGATAAAAACAGCGCTCTATCGGCTTTCAGGGGCTTTCAATATCACATGAAAGCTTGCAAAAAATGTACATTTTCATTAGTTCCTCATATAAAACTCATATTTGCATCAAATTCATATCTAATAATGGGCCCAGGCTGAGTGCTACGAAATATATTCGCGGATTTTTCATATCGATGACGTAGGGTCAGATACGGATCATGGCCTCCCCTTTGGAAATGCATGGGAAATACTGTAATTGGTAAAAAAATCGTTCAGTTTCTGTAGATACGGCCTAAAGATACTGTAGATACGGCTCTAGACGCCAGTTTCAGAAATTCTTCTCTAAACTGTCATCTTTGTTTTACCTGTCACACCTCAATATTGACCTCAGCCAAAAATGACTGATTTAGTTTTTTTCATTAATTGTTATGAGCTATCCATCGGCCTTTGTGTTTTTTTCGCTATCCGCCATAGCAGCCGAGATCGAGAGCGTGTTTGAATCTACCCTACCCCAAGAAGGTGTAAATGGCTCGGAGGCTCACCGGGGCGGGTGTTACACGCGCATTGACGGGGGTCTGAGCCACCTTCACTTTGACGGTGGGGTGGGTACCCGCCCCCCATAAGATCTCGAGAACCATGGTAGGTAGCGAAAAACAGTAAACGGCGTTGGGTAGCCCATCCACTTCTCCATCGAAAATATTTGAACTATTTTTTTCTCAGGTCACATTTAAGGTCACGAGAGATCAAAACATGCCGTCATAGGGATAACATGTAAATTAAGGTTTCCGGCAATTACATCTGAAAAAGTAAAGATAGAGCAGAACGACTTAAACTGTATGAATCCTCGCAGCAGGCCGAATCGAATGATATATAATTTGACCTTTCTAGGTCAAATCAAGGGTTTGACCTGACCTGAGGTCAGGTCAAGGTCAATTTAGATAAAATGCATATCGTTAGAACGGAAAAGACAAGGCGAGTCTAATACAGCTAAAATGAACGCTCTATCACCATCCGTTGCTGAGTTATTCAGTAAAAACTATTTCTCCCATGTATTTCCAGTGGAGAGGTCATACCTCGTACCTGACATTACGTCATCGATATCAAAAATACCGGAACATATTTTAGAGAACTCGGTAGGCCCATTATGTGATATGAGTTTCAATTGGATAAGTTCACCCTCCTTCGACTTATGCTATCTTAAACTTTTTTAGGTCAGGTCATTTGATCTGTACTGGTGACCTGACCTGAAATGACCTAACCTTAAAATTTTCACAGAAGTTGTAAAAAGGACGAGGGAAAAGGTATCGCAAGTACGGCGGCGCGCAGCGCCGCCGTTTTTCTGCTATCTCCGAAAAACCTTAGGGAGGGGCGGGTACCCGCTCCCCCGTCAATGCGCGTGTTAAGTTCAATTTCGGCTCCATGGAGAGCTTGACACGGCAGCACTGACTGTTTTACAACCATTTCACCCCCTTGTATACTGGTATGCCATGGTTATGACAACTGGAGACCAATTTTAGACCTTAGCGCTGCTGTCAAGAGCAACTGCTGAGGCCTACATCTTTAATTCGGACACGCTCAACGCAAACATGAATGGCGAAGCAGGCAGTGTTACCAATTGCCTAAGCCCCAATAAAGAAAATGATAGCAAATTTAGAAGATGAAAGTTTCTGCTAGTACTTCCGTCAAAGATGAAGTGAAAGCGAAAGATGAAAGAGGCGGCTGTCTTTGTGCTTTATGGAACGATAAACATTGCCTTTCAATTCAACTTATCCTTGCGGAAATTGCTATGACGTAAATATGTAAGAAACACACACTTTTTTGTAGATCATATTCGAGGAAATATGCTTTCTGTACGCGATGTTTGGCAACAATTTAGTAAGAAACATATACGTAGGCTTATGCGGGTGACTGGAATATATTGGAAAATCCTGGACCCCAAACAATATTCGGCAGGGGAATTCCTGCTCGGTGGTGAGTCGGAGAACGCGTCCCGCCTCCTGCTTTCGACGTGCACGTCTCCAGTGCCTGCCGCATCATGTCAGAATTGGCATTTAATGCTGTAGTTTGTCGTCATTGGAGACGGTGGGCTGCGACTGCAATGGTTTCGGCTTTGGGTGACGAGACAAGTGTCTCCTTCCCAGGAGGCCAGGGGGCTGTGGATATCGCCCTCGGCAGCTAAGAGAAAACATCACCTCAGTTAAATCCTTTAAATGAGCATGCACACTGTCTTACAAAACGGGTTAAGTTACTTCACCAAACGTCTAGGAACTTATTAGTGATATAGGGCACAGGTACGTATTAAAGGGAGATACGCGAAACCATTATTATTGTGGTTTCTTGCTATTTGAAAAATCCTGATTATGAAACTGTCAATTATTTTTGTATCTTCGGCAAAATTTTGGGAGGCCACTCACTTATTATCGAAAAAAGTTAATTATCGAAAAAAGTTAACAGTTCCGATAAAATGCTGAAACCGTCACCCTTCACTTACTTTTCGAAAACTATTTAAAGTTGAAAAGTAATTTTTTTGTAATATAACCCTCGCCCCACCGGGGGGCCATCGATGGCCCCCTAAGGTTTTTCCGGGATAGCAGAAAAACGACGAGGCGCAGCACCGCGGTTGAGGGCTCTACCTCTCACTGCATCATTTTCCCATCATCCCTGAAATTTTTTACCCCGGGTCACCCAAGGTCAGGTCACCAGACGAGGTCAACCAAGGTCACCCTCACTTCGCCTTTAGAGCTCTGTAAGAGCTACATTTCAAAGTCGATCGATTTGAAACTTCCTACACTTCATGACCCCTCCAGGGTCTACAAGGTGTTTATCCGGGATTTTTTGATTTCGTGCCCTGAGGTCAGGTCACGAGGCGACCTCTCCCATTGGAAAAGCATGGGGAAAAACTATTTCATGATATAAAAGCCACAAAAATGATTGCAAATACTCAGACTGCTCAGAACAACGTTTTTGGACACCCTTTCACGGATCCCAGGGGTCATATTTGCCCTTCGACTTTTCCAAGGTCATCCAAGGTCACCAGAGGTCAAAAACAGTATTTTGACAATAACTTTTGACCTAATTGAGCTAGAGCGGTGAAACAAACACCATCGTGTTTGTCTTGTCACTGGCTTTCATTTGATATACGGCAAGGTCACTTTTTGACCTTTCGTGACCTCAGGTCATATTAGGTCACGAGGTGACCTCTGGCGGTCAAACCACTGGCGGGAGGTCTTTACGTTCCACATAGCGGAAAAAGTACTGGCAATTTGCTATCAAATGTACTTTACCAGGTCTCAATAGCTCTAATGACATAAGAGTTATGCCCAGTTTGCTTAATCATTGCATATTTGAGTGAAAATAGCCGATCTTGACCTAATTTGACCTCTGGAGGTCAAACCATTGACCTGAGCACTAAAACATGCGAAGTAATTTCTTACTGAATTCACGCGAGCTTTCTATTGCACTTTGCAGATTTCCGCTAACGCCCATATTTTCGGAGTTAGAGGGGGGCCATCGATGGCCCCCCGGTGGGGCGAAGGTGGCGCCGGACCCCCGGTGGGGCGCGGGATAAATGTCTGTTCTCCTGTATTTGTATTTGAATTAATTTTACAAAGCCTTTAAAAAAATACAAAATGAATTAGTTTACCCTAGAAACGGAAAAAACAGAATTATTCAAGTCTTCAGCCGTTTCGTACCTCGGGTCTTGAGTCGTTTCCTGCTTCAGCCCCAGGATGACGAAACTCTTGCGTCAGAAAGGTCACGTGACCCCCCTATGAGGTGGCTGTACTTTCTGATTGGTATATTGTGATTTCTTAAAAGTCCTATATTTTTGTTTTGGCATTATTTTTGGCTGTAGCTTTTTCAAAATAACTTTTTGCTTAATAGTTCTAAACCTTCAAGTCACTGCTTACGAAAAATGGGACAGTTTTTTTAGAGAATTTGATAGCCATAGCCGGGGGTACGTTATTTACATTGATAAGAGGTGTACCGGTAAAGTCGTCTAAAAATGTTGACTTTGAGAGCAATTTTAAGGCATTTGCAGGCCGAATTCGCAAAAATGCGAATAGGACTTCTGAAACAACTTTTGTGACCTTTGATCTAGCCAATAAATTTGTTTTCGCGCATCTCCCTTTAAACGTGGTGTGTTATCGTACGCAAGCTATCCTACGTTTGAAGGCAGCTCCCCGTGGATATTTGTACGTAAAACCTGAAAATAGAAGTAGAAAATGGCGTTAATAACTTGAGCCAGTATTTCTGCAGTGAGCGCATGAAGAGAGGTACGCAAGGGAAGTGGCGGATCCAGGGGGGGCAAAAAAGGCAATTGCCCCCCCAAACGGAAAAGCTCGGGGCAAAACTATGTTTTTGCCCCCCCAAAGCGATCGACCTCCTTTTTCCCCCGACTCCTTTTTAGCTTGTAAGCAAAATTTTGGTGCTTCAACTCTCAACTTCAAACAGAATTAGAGAAGTTCAGTGTAAATATTGGGGCTTGGATAGGCAAAAATGTATCTTGAGCCCATATTTTTCACCCCGTGACGTTTTTTTGCTTCTCGTCTCCAGTTCCCAAAATCCTACCGAAAAGGCATATTGTAGCGCAATTTTTCACTGCGCGACGTTTTTTTTTTTTGCTTTTCGACTTTGGTTTGCCCCTCCCAAACTAACCGGCTAGATCCGCCACTGCGCAAGGGTGCAACACAAACAAGCAGTGCCGCACACACGAAATACCACAATGCAAGGACTCACGTTCATACATCACACACAGGACCCAAGCAAGCCAAAGAGAGCACCGAAGGCGAAAGGATATCAAAGAAAGCGTACTTTTTTGCAGCCATTAGCAGCCATCAGCGTGGCGTCTGCGCCGTGCGAGCAGTGTCGTGCTGGCATGCAGCATCCGTGCCCAAGCTCCCAGTCATGCACTGATTAGCATGCAACATTTGTGTACAATGATTAGGACAGTTACATTAACGATATCATTACTCGTCCCTGCAAGAAAAATGGCAACGGTGAAATGCCACTAACACATGGATACTCACCAATCTACGTGATCATTGTAGCTGTAAACACGGAAAAGAAAAGGCAAATCTTCTAGCAGGGTTCCGCCACGGAATTTTTGAGGGGGACAGACCCGAGCTGGTGCTGACCGGGGAGGCGAATTATGAGCATATTTGGTAACTGACAGCATTAATGACCATTGACCCAAAATTTTGGGGGACGTCCCCTGGTTGGCCAACAGGGGGACGCGTCCCCCTCCCCGCTTTCGGGCCCATGCTTCTATGGCACAAGCCTCTGAACGATGCAGTATCCTGTGCCACGCCTGGCCGGTCAAACACAAAGTAAACGACCTGGCCCGCCGTTGCAGGCAGTGTCAAACAGAAGGCTTGTCTCGGCCACATTAGATGAAGCACAAGGAGGCGGGCTGCCCGACATTCGGTACCATCCCTTTAAGGTCACGAGCAAACCTAAAGTATGCGCGTAACTTTAAGTGCTGACATGTTGCCCTGATTGTCTGTTGTGTACTGGGTTGGTAAGTGCCGAAAGAATACCAATTAAGTGTTTATGTCAGAGAAGCCTTTGCGGCTTGTGTATAAGTCCAAGTTCATGCAGAGGCAGCCATCGTTGATTACGATCCCCGTGATATCTTATTTATATGTGTTTATTACTCTCAATTGGCTTTGTGGCAGTGGCGGATCCAAGGGGGAAGGCTAGGGAACCTCAAGCCCCCTTGAAATTTCCGAGCTCCTATAGTTATTACATAGGTGAGAGGCAGCCCGGGATACTGGCGGGTGAGGCTCGAGCCCCCTAGCCCCCGCCTCCCCAAATGAATTTCTGGATCCGCCATTGTTCGTGGTCAACATTTCCTGGTGAGTAATTTCAGAACACATTGTTGTGACTTTACCCAATAAAATCATCAAGGCACAACATAAGCGTCACTACTAGCAAAAAAGTGAGCGGGCCAGTTCTTTAACTTGTTGCTGACGATAAAATTGTGCTCTAGAACCAAACACTCATCTCAATTGGGCTCATGATTGCCTTCCACGCTGTCTGGTTACAAAGTTGTAAAATTTCTGCTCAATTTGGCTGAAACCAGGAAGCTGTTTCTGAAAAGTGAACGCCCTATCCTCCGACCCTCCTCCCCTATTTCGGTACGTATGAACCACGCCTTGAAACATTCATCCTCATGGTTGTTGGCTGGTTTTGAGTACAAGTTCTTTTGCAGGGCCGGGAACACCCCATCTCATATTGAAGGACTCATATTGTATTCATGAAGATATAGCGTGAAGGCAAGCACCGCACAAAAAAGGCAAGGGCATGTTACAGATATTTGCTTCGATGATAGCATAAAAATACTTGCATGTTGTTTTAGCTTTCATGTTCCACATTATCCTTCCTTGCGGTTAGCATGTAAGCGACAGGGGAGGTCTGGCTCAGCATCGTTCTGCCGCAAACCAGTGATGGTGTCTCTTCTAGTCGGAAAGGCCCATTATCGACCAGGACTCCTCCCGAAATCCGCGGTGTGTAGATTATACTGCAAATACGATTCTCTGCCCTTCCCATGTTTGGTTCAATATATTGTCACCGCTGTACTATGGTGCCCGGGGCGCTGTGTGTTGATGGTGGGCCGCCTTTGCTGGAGCCGCGGGCGCCCGCCTTCCTGATGCCGCCGTTCCCGGAAATGAATGCTGACGGAGACGCAGGCCCGACCACAACGCACGGACGACCGTCGCGATTCATCTTGTCCATAAATAAGCCGCTGAGGTGCTCAGGTTCGGCACATCAGCCCAGATTTGCATGTGAGCCGGTTACACGCTCCGGGGAGGCGAAGGCGATTTACGGCCCGCCGCAGCGCTCAGCTGTACACTACTTAATTAATACTACAAATACCCGGGCTGAGAATATCGTTTTTTTGAGAATTGTTCGTTATCCCTGGCTGAGTATTATTACCCGCTCCAATTGCCTGAATTGTACACACGTCAACCTGCTTAGCACGCCCGGTGGAGCTGGAGACCTAATTAAAATATCCCCACCTATTGTATAACAATGGTTGACAGGCATTCACATTTCAATCAGCAGAGCAGATGAACGTGTATCGACCGCCGTCTTTATCAACATCTAAGGTATATGGGATTAAGAACATTATATAACACTATATTAGCTATATATAGCTAAAATTTTAGTAGTTTGTAAATGGGGCTATAACCAAACTGGTATATATCCCAGTTTGGTAATCCCATGCAAATAAATAATTTAAATCGCTTTGAATATAATCACATCTCTTTGAAATGATGAGCAAATTACGTAATTCAGAAAAACACGGTCACGACAACATTTTTCGAAAAACTGAGCTCACCCTCCTCCATATGGCAGGAAGCCCTGGACGCACTGCCTTATGCAATACGGTCTCAGCGCTGTTGCATTAGCACCACATGCCAGCTCCACCTCGAATTGCAGACGTTAGGGCCCATCCCAGTGCGTGTCCAGGGTCGTTTATCTAACGAGCGGCACTCTAACCCACTGGCTCTATCATGAGAAACCACTGACTCTTGGTTATTTCCGACGAGACCATTTTCAGCCGGATCCGGCCGACCTTCCGCCGATTAGACAGGACTGCCGGAGCGTCCCGGCTCAGTGCCGCGTCACTGCAGCCGGCCCGGCGCGACACTCCCTGGCCTGGCCTGGTCACTCATGGACACTCCCCGGCCCGGTCTGGTCACTCATGTACACTTCCGGGCCTGGTCTGGTCACTCATGTACACTTCTGGGCCTCACGCGACCTGGTCACTCATGGACACTTCCGGGCCTGGCCTGGTCACTCATGGACACTCCCCGGTCTGACCTGGTCACTCATGGACACTCCCCGGCCTGGTTTGGTCACTCATGGACACTCTCGGGCCTGATCTGGTCACTCATGGATACTCCTGGCCTGGTCTGGTACTCATGTACACTCGGGCCTGATCTGGTCTGGAACCGGCCTCACGACCTGGTCACTCAAGGATATCTCGGGCCTCACGCGACCTGGTCACTCATGGACACTCCTGGGTCTCACGTGGTCTGGTCACTCATGTACACTTCCGGGCCTCACGCGACCTGGTCACTCATGGATACTTTCGGGCCTCACGCGACCTGGTTACTCCCAGGCACTCCCGGGCCTCACGTGGCCTGGCCACTCATGATCGAGTGGCGTCACCAGCGACTTTGGCCGTCCAGATCAGTATGGCAGCCGCAGAATGTGACAGTTTCAATCGTGGACACCATTTGTAAGACTGATGAGTCGGGAAAGTTGAGGGAACAGCGCAGGTGGATGTGACCACGCTACAATCTGTTATCCACAGTCTAAAATTGTGAACGTCTTGACTTGGGCGAGAAAGAAATTCATATTGCAGTGGTGCCAAACTATTTATTCATAACTGGAATTGCACTCCCTAGCAGATACTCTGAACATCATACTTATATGAAAGGGATGTAGAGGTCTTCATTATGTAAAGCAAGTTTTTCTCTCTGTCAACAAACTCGAAACTAAGAATATTACCGCCTTACACCGGCATTCCGGGCATTGAATTACCAGAATACCGATCGATTGCAGCAGGCTAGTACGTTCGCCCTGCCGTGCAGACATCGTGGTAGCCACGCCTCCATCGGAGCCGGAGCTGGGTTTGTGACCGGGAGTGTTGCTCACCTGGGTGAGCGACCTCGCCTGAGCTTGATGTTTGGGCCTTTAGACGGAGCCCGGTGGAATTTATCCGGGCGATCTCGCTGCCTTTATTTCGTGGTTGGACGTGTTTCCATACCCTGTGCCACCATTTTCGCGAGTTAAGTAGCACAACATTAGGTATTCGTCCACCTCATTTGCATTTTTGTTATTGGTCATTCCAATTTCAAATGGAATTGCTTCGCGAACCGGCTAAACTAGCAAAACGATTCATGGAATGCAGGATGTTGTATGTGTATTAATGTGTAAGAAACTAATTTACTCGCCACGTCCTGGTAGATTGGATGCGTCCAAATATATTGAACAATCAATTCACCACCAGCTTCGATACGAGCCCCAATATTGATGGCAAATTAATTATCTCGGCGTTCTCTATATTGCTGACATTGCCCACATAGCCCTTAATCACAATCTAGCCCGGTACTTTTCCTGGTTTCTAGAAAGTGTTCCGAATTTCGGGGAGGTCGCGCCACAGCTGTGTACATACGACGCAACACAAGCACGGCCCGGCGGGACTCGGGCCAGGCTTCGCGCGCTTTTCCGGCCACTCGGCGGCGGGACTCGGGCCAGGCTTCGCGCGCTTTTCCGGCCACTCGGGCAGCCGCCAGCGTGGGCTCGGCTAGGGTTGATTGATTCGACTGAGCTTTGGCTGCACGTACGGGGACCGGCGGCTGTGAGCTGTGTTAGCTGGGGAGCTGCAGCAGCCGCGGCCGGCAGCCTGCCACCACCGCGTCAGGAATGACGATCAGGCCACCTCCAGGCCGGCAGGTACTGTATCTATCGATCTGCCTGCACCCAGGGAGCTGGCCAAAAGTGACCGCCAGGGGAACCCTCATGGCTATTGTCAGGGACGGCGGATTCCGGGGGCAGGGTGCACAGTTGCACACCCTGAAAAAATGAGGGTGTGCATAAGTATCATTTTGCACACCCGGTTTTGGCTTGGTCCGGGGAGGCGCCCCCCCCAGATTTGGCCGGCTCCCTGTCCCCCCCCCCCGAATTTAGCCGGCTCCCCGGTGGATGAAGGGAAAATCAGGCCTAAACATCGCCTGCCTGAAGAGGTAGAAATCTCTGTATGAAACAAAGACACTTTCACCCCCCACACATCAAAGCCGCCCCATGGAGAGCAAATAGGCACCCCAGGAGAGAAAGGGCAACCCTCCCCAGGGGCGCTGCCAGGGGGGCACATAGGGTACGTGCCCCATTGGAGCCGGAGCACCCTTTGATGGCGAGGCAGTGTATCACGTTTGGGATGTGCAGCTCAAAATTAAGTGCCCTACACCGTTGAACCTAGATGCAACTAGACAGCATGTAGTGATTAACCCGCGCCACACCGGGGGTCCGGCGCTGCCTCCGCCCCACCGGAGGCCATTGATGGCCCCCTCTAACTCCGAAAATATGGGGATTAGCAGAAATCTGCAAAGTGCATTAGAAAGCTCGCGTGAATTCAATTCGTGAAGAAATTACCTCAAGTATTTAAGCGCTCAGATCAGTGGTTTGACCTCCAGCGGTCAAGTTAGGTCACGGTAGGCTATTTTCACTAAGATATGCAACGCTTAAGAAAACTGGGCATAACTCTTATGCCATTTGAGCTATTGAGATCTGGAAACGTAAATCTGATAGGACAATGCCAGACCTTGTTCCGCTATGTAGAACAAAATAACCTCCCGCCAGTGGTTTGACCTCCAGAGGTCTCCTCGTGACCTAATATGACCTGAGTTCACGAAAGGTCAGAAATTGACCTTGCCGTATATCAAATGAATGTCAGTGACGAGACATACACGAGAATTTTTTATTCAGCGCTCTAGTCTGGTGCCCCTTGAGCTCACCTGGTGCGCCCTGAGCCGATCTTGTGTCACCTGAGTTTATATGGTGCTCCCTGAGCTGCAGAGGTGCGAAGTATGCTGGCTGTCACAAACTCAATGCGAAATATGCCTCCTCTGTCACACAGAGCTGGAAATAATAATTGTATACTTGAATACTATTTCCAATATGCTGAATGTCCTCTACCTGTCCCTTACTTTTGGCAGACAAGGTTCTAGCACCAAACCATTACAGCCTGAAGTAGTAACTGAGTTTTCATTTATAGATCATGTTTTTGTTTTTGGAAGGAAATTTATTATGGGTATTTTTCCAGTATTGGGGTCATAACTATTATTGGCAACTCTGACTGCAGTTTCCCCAATGACATGCATTTCCTTTTTGAAGAAGTACCCATTTTTGGAAGGAGTGTTTCAATTATGGTACTTTTCCACATGATTACATGTAGAATTATCATGAAAATAGTCATTATTGGGAACATACCTATTAATGGGAGCATACATGTACACACAATTGAGAACCCTAACCACAGCTTCCCCCACTCACACATATCAACAAAAGAGAAAAATGTCAATGTCAACATAGTATTTGAATCTACCTAAAATGTGTTGGTAAGTGGACGTTAGGTAGCATTTTTATAAACACATCAAATGCTTAAAATTTGCATGACTCTCAATCATCACCTGCCTGGTCATTCCTTCTGAGAAACTCTGAGGCAAATAGCCTGCATTGATGTAAAATTATGTCTATTGGCCTATAGGTACGAGGTATTGAATTCACATACCAAAGAAAGATCCGTGTAGTCAAAATCCTGCTTTAACTCCATGCAGTTCGGTCCTGTGTGTTGCTTACCACCACTGGTAGTAAGCAACACACCCTACAGCGTTTTAGTCTTTTTTTCTGGATTTGCTGTGATTTTCTGAGATAAGAAGGGGTCTACTGGCCCCTCCGTGCGTTGTTCGGCCTCTCCGTGTGGGTGTTACACTTTGTGGAGGACTGCATTAGCACACATTTGTATCTGTACAATATTGATATGATAATTTGATCATGAAAACTCACCTGAATCACTGTTGTTGTCACCCTGTTGCTGGCGCCAACTCTCCCACTCCTCCAGCTCCAATCTATCTACACATCTAGGGCACAATAAACTGGACAGCGGCTAAGGAATGAAAACCAGCTTGATATGGGAAAGTGCGTCGTCTTACAATAGCCTACATTCATCTTACATTAGCCATGGGAGATATTTATTCTAGTGTTTTAGCTTGCACTTATCTCAAATATACCTAATGAATATGCCCTAAATAAGTGGCTTCCCGCCTGTTAAACTTTTGGCGGCTCTACATCACATAAACATTTCTAACTTGTCTTGTCGCTGTTGCGCAGTTTGTGAATTGCTGCCCAGCTATGTTTATTTTCTCACTCACTTAGTACTTTTATTAGTAGCTTTTAGGCGTCCTTAATACTAAATTCGAAGAAATAGGGGCCATAAATCGAAGACACTCAAACTGTAAATATGATTTAACCTGAAAAATGGACAGAGAAGTACTGTAAGTATCTGCGTTATCGTTATGCCGTAAATATGGCGCAATCGTGTATTTTCGAAAAATTGACTGTCACATTTCCGGTATCTGGCGACAACTTTCTGCAAACTACTAACAATGCCCCATTGGGCTGATGTTAAAATCTGGCAACTGTGACGGCGGTTTGCGGGTTTTCTGCGGGGGTCCCTCGTTTTAGTAGAACTGAACACAGTACCAATATTGTATTACTAATGGTACGCTGTGCATTGAAGAACGAGCTGCTAAGTTAAAATATTCCTACAGCTTTTCTATTTCGAAATATGGGGTTTGATCTTGAGCCATAGTGATGTTTTTGTACATTATGACCTCATTTTCTTAAATGTGTCACTCCGGTGCCGTTGTTTCCCTGCTGAGCTGATCTAAGTCCCTGCTCTGGTCTGGGGGCTAGGAACTGATCTGGTCCCCAAAAACTGGTCGATCTGGTGCCCCTGGGCAGATATTTTGCCTCCTAAGCTGAACTAATACCCCCTGAGTCGATACAAGATATGACTCGGATCTAAAAAATTTCAGAAACAGCAGAAAAAGACCAGTAAAGAGGTGGCTTAAGTACAGCGGTTCTGGATACCGGAGTCTTTTGGCTATCTACGAAAAAACCTTGGGGATGGATCGGTACATGCCCCCTTACTAGCGCGTGTTAATATCGACAATTATCGTTGTAGGGTAGCCGCCTCCATGGGACTAGAGATCTAGCACGTGTTAATGATATCGACAATTATCGTTATAGAGTACCCGCCTCCAGGACTGGAGATCTAGCACGTGTTAATATCGACAATTATCGTTGTAGGGTACCCGCCTCCAGGACTGGAGATCTAGCACGTGTTAACACGCGCCCCGCTGGGTCCCTTGCATGACGCGCCCCGCTGGGGGCGTTTTTCGCCCCCTCCCCCGTATCTCGTTCCCCACGAAAGCTAAAGGAAAATTACGGGTAACGTTCGAAAGCTCTTGACAAAACAAAGCGATTTTATAGGAATAATTTTTATGTCAGGTCAATATTGAGGTCAGCATAGGTCAAAGAAGGCTCCATAGGCTTACAACAGAGCAGTGTACGTTTCCCTCTCTAGATCTGCCCTCAGGAGAGCTAGGGCATATATTTATGCATCATTGGATTCCTCTCATCGCGGCGCATCGAAGGATGTATAATATGGCCTTGTGAGGTCGAATAGTCAAAATGACCTGACCTCGACCTAGGTCAGGGTCACAGAGTGACCTGGTATGGTTATGTTGCATATCAATCGATTCCCCGCGACAATATAAGCACACTGCAAGCAAAATAGGAGCTTTATCTCAATTCAGTGAGAAGTTATTGGCAAAACAATCACTCTCTGCTCCCGTGACCTGATATGACCTTTGAGAGGTCAGATACTCAAAAACTTAACTTTATGGTCAAGATCGTGGTAAGAATAGACGGTTTGAGGATTTCAGCTTTATCTATCCTGTGTTTACTGAAAACGAGCCTATTTTATTTTTCACCATAGACTTATAATGGGGTGACCAAAAAAATTGACCCTACCTTAGGTCAACAATATCAAAATTCCAAAATAACAGATTTTTAGACTCTAATAACCTTATCATATTGTGGAAGTTTCAAACTGACGATTTGCTAATGTTCCCTGGGCGCTGCTTCAAACTCGCAATTTTAGGTTTTGAGGTCGGGTCACTTAACCCTGAATAGCTTCTTGACCAGGCATGACCTTAACTCAAAATTTGGTCAGATGTGTAAAATTGATCAGGGATAAGGTACTACAAGTTTCGTTGTTCTGCATTTCTTTGTTTTTGAGCTATCTGGGCAAAACCAGGATGAGGGCGAATTTCGCCCCCCAGCGGGGCGCGTGTTAATATCTACAATTATCGTTGTAGAGTACCCACCTCCAGGACTGGAGATCTAGCACGGGTTAAAGGGAATCTGGCACCTTGGTCGAATCCTTGAATTTAGTGTAATTAGGCGTACTTTTAGCCGAAAAAATGAAACCACTCATGATTTCTCTGAAAAAAATGCACAATAAGCTCAATATTTTGATTTTTGAAATACTCCTCTAGGAAAAGAAAAAATATCAGCCTGTGGATGATGTCATGATCTGGCAACCACTACCATACTTGAAACGCTTCAAGAGTTTCAATTGGCTGATGCTCATCGTGACGTCAGCATATGTCGTCACACCAACAGCCATCACGACTGTGGCCTGCTGCTAGGGGTACAAGAGGGATACGTTGCAGGTAGGTTTTAGCTTTTTTCTACGGAAATCTCTAGTTCCAAGACAAATGATATATTGAGAACCGGGTTTTCCGACTTGCTTTACAATTTGGCCATCTTAGTTAAAATCACGTTATGAAGTTGCCACCTTCCCTATAATATCGACAAATATCGTTGCAGGGTACCCGCCTCCAGAACTGGAGATCTCTTCCTGATCCAGGGAGGGAGTCTTAGATCGGTAACACTGTCGTAGAAGGCAAACCCTATGGGAGATTCGAAAGTTGGGAAAGTTCAGATCCCTCGTTTGCTCTTGTATTTTGCTTGCCATTTTATCGCAGCAAACTCTTGGAACTGCATACTGGCTTGGAACATTTTCATTTTATGTAGAAAAACACCTCGTATTATTTTTGAGGTCCTTTATTTGCCCTCATGCGGGAACAGCAGCATAATCACTCAATCCCATGGGGTTGAACTGTATGGAGGTACATACATACATGTTGCTGGCGTGATTTATGACGACGCAGCCAGGCTTTCGTCTCCCATTGTTTGCAATATAGTGGCCAGTTGCAGAATATCCCGCCATTCATCGCTGCGGGGGCTTGCGCTCTGACATTATGGCAGCTTTTCCAACCCACTGAGGAGCTGAAGTAGTGCATTTGCAGGCGAGAACAGTACTCCCATGTCTCTGCCGCGCGACGACTGCGGCCGAGTTTTGATCCTCGCTTACTATGCAATTATTGAGGCATAATTGCCACTGTCAGACCCTAACGAGCGTGCATATGGAGAGTAAATGCAATTCTGAGACAATTTCAGCGACCAAAAGGGACCGAGGGTATGCATCTGCAACAAGCAAGGATTGGGGGATTATATCCGCTTGGACAAAATGTTTTGAAAAGTGCAGGCACTAAACATAAACGCTTGCACTTGTTAAAGAAAGCTGTTTGCGAACATCTTTAGTTTATAATTTTGCTCTACATTAGCGTTATCGACTTTATCGACGTATTAATGTATTTATATTGATAATGTGTATTGATTCGTCGACATTTACATTCGTTTCTCCTCTCGGGACGGATCAACTGCTGCTGGGTAACTATTACCATAACGACGTACTGGCTAGGGCGAAGCCCACCGACCCTATTAAAATCAAGACCAATTCGAGGTGCCGTCTTTTATTTGAAAAAAATCGGCTAGTCCTGATATTGTCTTCTTAGAAATTGGTTCGGATTTGAAAC
Source organism: Lepas anatifera (assembly GCA_034440635.1). Lineage (NCBI taxonomy): Eukaryota > Metazoa > Arthropoda > Thecostraca > Lepadidae > Lepas > Lepas anatifera. The sequence goes on from JAOTON010001956.1 coordinate 684,887, forward strand.
CCTTTTTGGGCTGCACATTCAGGGAGGGGGACCGTGGTTCGGCAAATGACTGGGGACTGTAAACATCAAAGCACTGGTTTGAAGATGTTTAAACTGATGGAACCGAACAACGTGTGTGCAACGTTAATAGTTTTTTGCCTTTGAATATGACATTATATTTGTCGGCCTTGAACGGAAGATAATGAAAACTTTCAAATAGTATATAATTACAGCCAAACCGAGGATTTTCCCCAGTCTCCAGAGCTGCACATCACAGTGGCGGATCTAGCCAGCTGGTTTGGGAGGGGCAAACCAAAGTCGAAAAGCAAAAAAACGTCACGCAGTGAAAAATTGCGCTACAATATGCCTTTTCGATAGGATTTTCGGAACTGGAGAGGAAAAGCAAAAAAAACGCCACGGGGTGAAAAATATCGGCTCATCATACTTTTCTTCCTCTCCAAGCCCCAATATTTACACTGAACTTCACTAATTCTGTTTGAAGTTGGAAGTTGAAGCACCAAAATCTTGCTTACAAGCTAAAAAGGAGTCGGGGGAAAAAGGAGGTCGATCGCTTTGGGGGGCAAAAACATAGTTTTGCCCCGAGCTTTTCCGTTTGGGGGCAATTGCCTTTTTGCCCCCCCTGGATCCGCCACTGGCACATCATGCCACCATTGGACAGACTGAGCACCATAGAACATTTTCAACACAAAGCAAAGACTTAAGGCTTAACTGTGAACTTTTAACACAATTGAGAAAAGAGAGCTTTCGGAGGCTGAGTTAATGCAAATTAAGGCACCGAGCTGTGCACGAGAAGGCATCTATTAGCCAAGGTTTGAACTAGGAGAGCTCCTTTGTAGCTTAATAGCCCTATTAAAGAGAATATGACACCTTGGTGCAATTCCATGCTGCAGCACTTTAAGGAAAAATATGTTACAATAATGCATTTGCTTTATTTGCGCTGCAAAAATATTCCAATATTACGTTTTTCTGTATTAAAAAAGAGTCTGAGAGTAGCGTAACGTCAAATCGGCGTTCGACCTGGCGATGCTTTGTGCCAGATTGAAATTGTTTGATTTCTACCAAACACAAATATGAATACAAATGAAGCGTTTTAGCTAAAAGGTGATACCTACCATTAGGAATCAAAGGACAGTTTATTAATTTCTTCTATTTTTATATATCTAAACATATTTTACGCTTCAGACCAGTCAATAAAACAAGCTAAACGCAAAACAACAGAGCTATTGGTGTTGTACGTATTATGAATTGTATTCTATTACATTGTATTGTATTGCTGTATTGCTTTTTGTACTATACGAAAGTCTAGTTAACTTTCGACTATTGACTTCGTACTATACTATATTTTCCCTCTATGACTCTGGTCTGCCTTTAGCATATTCTCGACTTTTACCCCAATGATTACGGCACTTCCCAAGACGTCCCTAGCACGGCCTTCTTTATGAACTCGTTTACACAGGCGGATCCAGGACTATAAATTGGGGGGGCACGTCCCCACGGGAGCGCCATCCTGACCTTGGGGTGTCGCTGGAGGTTGTTACTTTTGGCCGATGGGCGCCAATTCTATCGGTGGCCACCGGCTTTCGCATCTTGGTAGGGGGAGCGACATTTCAGCCAAAGCTTACGTTGGGCTAGAACATCCGGTTTACATTGCACAGTATCTCCGGTCACATTGAATGCATGCATGGGACAAATTGTAAAAGCGACGCAATGTGATTAAGCTACACAATATTTACGTCGCTGCTGTTTTCACTGAACTTTGTTCTGCTAATCTCGCTAACATGCCACTAGCTCTGCAGTTCTGACGGTCTACAGCGACTGCTTTATGGTTAAGGTTCGAAGGCAAAATAGGGTGGTTTTCCAAGACAGTGAACTGCGGCGCAATGGATGTGGATCAAAGGCTGGGTAAAACGACTGCAGAATTCCCACTACCCTTCAATTGTGCACTGCGTCACTTCAGGTAGTTTCTTGAACTTCCAAATTTGATGGCTAGTCAGAGCTATTAAGGAGAATGTGGGGCCCATATTGAGCTACAGAGAGCAGTAAGGTATTATTGATTTGTATATGGTGTGAATATAACACGCGCCCCGCTGGGGTCCCTGGCATGACGCGCCCCGCTGGGAGGCAGGGCGTTTTTCGCCCCCCTCCGTATCTCGTTCCCCACGAACGCTAAAGGAAAATTACGGGCGGTGTTCGAAAGCTCTTGACAAGACGAAGATATTTTATACGAATAATTTTTTGTCAGGTCAATATTGAGGTCAGCATAGATCAAAGAAGGTTCCATAGGCTTACTACGGAGCAGTGTACGTTTCTCTTTCTAGATCTGCCCTCAGGGGAGCTAGAGTAAATATTAATGCATCATTGAATTCCTCTTATCGCGACGAATCGAATGATGTATAATATGACCATGCTAGGTCAAATAGTGAAAATTAACTGACCTCGACCTAGGTCAGGGTCACAAGGTAACCTGGTATGGTCATGCTGCATATCAATCGACTCCCCGTGACAACATAAGCACAATGCAAGCAGAATGGGAGCTTTATCTTAATTCAGTGAGAAGTTATTGGCAAAACAATCACTCTATGCCCCCGTGACCTGATATGACCTTTGAGAGGTCTGATGCTCAAAAACTCAAGTTTATGGTCAAGATTGTGGTAAGAATAGACGGTTTGAGGATTTTCAGCTTTATCTATCCAGTATTTACTGAAAACTAGCCCATTCTATTTTGCACCAAAGAATTATAATGGGGTGACCAAAAAATTGACTCCACCTTAGGTCAACAATATAAAAATTCCGAGATAGCATATTTATAGACCCCAATGACCTTATCATATTGTGGAGGTTTCAAACTGATCGGTTCGCTGATGTTCCCTTGGCGCCGCTTCAAACTCGTGATTTTAGGTTTTGAGGTCGGGTCAGTTGACCTTAAATAGCTCCTTGACCTGACATGACCTTAACTAAACAATTTGGTCAGAGGTGTAAATTTAATCAGGAATAAGGTACTATATAAGTTTCATTTTTCTGCGTCTCTTCATTTTTGAGCTATCTGGGGAAAACCAGGAGGGGAGCGAATTTCGCCCCCTCCCCTCAGTGGGGCGCGTGATAAACCCATCACCACCTGGGGTCAGATCGGACCCCATCGTTTTTTCGCGAATAATTACGAGCCGATTCAGAAGAGAAGCTTTTTGCTTTGCAAGCCTTTGAGGTGATTAATTTGACAGCTTATGGCCGAAAATTGACATCAGGTCAGGTCAGTTCAACGAGTTGTGCCGTCATTTCTAGACCCAAGTAAGGTAATTCTATTCTTCTAAAATGAGACTGACAAAACCAGGGTGGAACTCGGCTTCTAAAATACCTATATCAAGTTTCTAAACATCATTCGAAAACCCATGAAATGATTAATATACCTGCTGCCATAAATTTTGAGGTTAGTTCAATACCATGGTTACCAGAGGTCACCAAATGTCGGTTTTCGAAATGTTTTGTATCTATAACTTTTGAACGAAACAAGATTTAACCTTAAATTTCATATCATTGTAATGAACATGATCCAAGAATTCAAATGATAAGCAGCATAACCTTGAGTGAAGATTATTTGACCTTGACCTAAGGCCCAGGTCATTCCGCATATTATTTGAATCCTAAGTTCGTGGAATGCCTGCTGTAGATATGGTGTCATAAACCGCAGAGTGTCATGGGAATGAAATAGAACCCAAAGAAGATTATAAAACAGAAGAGAGTAAAAGCGCTAAAAGATTTAAAGCCCAAAAAAGCCCAAAAAGGTCAAGTGAAGGAAAATATAAAGACAAAAGGCGTGGGATGAGGTAAACGCAACTTTCTGGTCCTTGACCGTAGTCAGGCGAGGAGTGCAAGGTGGAGGTGGCTAGAGGCCTGATGTAAACTTTTTCCATCCTTGCATTGAGTTAAATACATTGATGTCTTCCTTTTGGTGTAGGTCTTATGGTTTCCGAGTTTTAAGGGATTTTTATGTGTCTAAATTTGAAACATTTTGGCCCACTGTGACGCCACGGTTCAACTGGTTTGGTTCAAAAATTGGCTCCAGAGTAGAATATCGTAAGGTGCATCTAGTATCCTTTCAATTTGTTATGTGTCACTTCCGGTTCCCGAGATCGTGGGGTCCGATCGGACCCCTCAGGTTGTGGTGTATAAAAATGAGCCCAGGCAGTGCAGGTTTAACTAAATTAAAACTCCAACGGGTGCTTCAATGACGACTTCAGGGCCATATCATCGACGAATCAATATTAAATGAGAACACTGCGGAATAAGACAGTGCCTTGAGCTCTCAGTCGTCACATATCCTCCGTAGCGTATGAACAAACCAATCGCACCAACTACTTGAGTAAAGCTGGTTTTTTCCACAGACCAATTACTCGGCAATTTTGTAGTGTACAATATTTGACCTTCTCAACGCCCTCGGTGGCAGTGTGAGATGGGAAAAGCAAGGCGGGTCAAGGGTCTGTCTTCACTGGTTGTAACTTGAGCTATCAAATACCAACATTATTTAATGTTGATCATGCAGACACAAGATTTTGCTTAATTTCGCGGAGAAAAACATCAGCTCTGCTCCCAAGTATAAAAATTCATCTCTGAGCAGGAAAAATAAAAATAAACACTAACAACACCCATGACTCCAAACCCCCCCCAAAAAAAAACCAGAAAGACAAACGAACAGTAACCGGAGTTAAAATTGTTCGACAATAAGCTGGACCATTAGTTTTTCTCTCTTGAATCAAGAGTACATTGTCACCACGCCCTGGCTTCATATCAATGATTATGATTAGGCAATGATTATGCAATGATCCGAACCTGTTGAACTGTTGGTCTAAAGCTAGTGTCTTCCGTGAAATTGGTCAGTTAACATCGTCTGGAGCATTGCTTCTCCAGAATACAAATGAGTGATGTGCACGAGACTTGGTACGCGGAAGCCGGGTACTCGACCATGTTGGAAGATAGTCGGACTGCGCGGTTTTGCGGGGCGCTGTGGAGAAATGCATTTCGGTAGCGTTTGTTTAGCATGTTTCTTATCCGGACTCAACACGACAGCTGAATGGGGGGGGTGGAATTCGGACAGACGCTATGTTGGCACCAACCCGCGTTCCATATATGCATTAGCCCCTGCTGTGAAATGCATGCATCTTCTATCGAACCCGGCTATATTGGCAATACAGCGGGAGCCGTCAACGATTCCAGACGTCAGATGAAAGCCCGTGAAGTCTTCAGATGAGCCGGCGACTGGAGATGTGGCGATGCAGCGAGAAGAGCGTCAATATTTCCACTTCGCCGCACACCCAATCCCACCACAGTTCACCGAGATTCAGCCCCTTCGTGTTTACTGAACCCTTTCGACATTGTGCTTCCCTATCTAATTAGGGACCGCAAAAGTATTGCATGCAAGCAGGAGGCTACGTGTTGCATGAAATTGATGATGCTCTGCAATAGGCATGTGTAACACAAATCGAGGTGAAGGTTAGCTTTGATGTCCGTGTTTGAATGGTTAGGACTGTGAGATGAATGTTGTGTCTTACACCTACAAATTTCTTCCATCGACATTATTCGCTCGCCCTGTGTGCCCCACTTCAATTGCTGTCATGAGCCTACACCTTCAAGTTTCTTTTTAAGAAGCCAGGTAAGGAATGTTTTTTCTTCTCCAGTTTTAGGCTAAGGCCCCATAGGCGAGGGGCGATCAGGATACAGCAGAGAATCAGGATACAGCAATCATGGTTTCCACGACACCTTAGCTCGGCTGAGGATAGAGCCGTAACGAATCGAAGTTTTTAATATCAATGTTGTCTACATTTCTGACGCCTTGTGAGGTTCCCCTTCACTTCACCCCCTTTACTTTCCATTCTCCTAAATTTGCAAAAAAAGCTTTAGCCTCTACAGTTGACGCTCTTTTTCCCCACTACACTTTAACCCTTCCCACGGTGGGGGAATGTGTTTGAACAAGGTGACCAGTGTACGTCCAGTGACCTCACCTCCAAAAATATTAAAGGTGGCATAAGTAAAAAGCGTGAATATATCAAATTGAAACATATACCACATAAGGGCCCCATAAAATACTAAAAAATATAATCCGATATTTTTCATATCGATAACCTAGGGTCAAGTACGGGTCATGACATCTTCATTGGAAATGCATGAGAAAAGCGGAAATTGGTCGAAAAGTGCTCTATTTCTGTAGGTACCACTCAAATAACTTTCTCTAAATCATAGTAGGTATCCTAGATTCCATTATAAGTTCATTTTGCAAGTTTGGGTCTGTGACCACAGAGAGGTCATCTGGGGCTACATAAGCAGGTTTTCACACTTGGGGAAATAGCTTTGCAGGAAAACATGATGAATATTGTATTTTGATACCATTACGTTTGGATTTTTATCGCAAATCGATTGATATAGACTATGTTAGTTTAGACGATGACCTTAACCTGACCTTAGGTGAGGTCATTTTTAATATTTTGACCTAGTGCAGTCATATTATACATCATTGGATTCACCGTAAAGAGAGGAAGCGAATGCCCCTCATAGATCATGATCATGCTCCCAAATACCGTCAGATCTTATTGGATACGGACCAACGAGAATCAGATTTAGCCACGGTTTCCATTGTCAACAGTTCTATCAGGATCGTAATTAAATTCGAAAACAACGTCTGATTACGATTGAAATTGTGCATGGGACCTGGGCCATAGGCAACCATAATGATTTGGAACCACACCAGAAACAGGTAGTACACCAATAATAAGCTCAGTGCTCACATGAAACCCTCTGTCAAAGTTGGAGAACCTTGCAGCTGGTTCCGGAGACGCTGCACAATATGGCTGACACACAGGATTACAAAAACATAGGCAACAACATGCTGGTGTGACAGGGTGGCACAAATATGCTGATTCCACTTGTATCGCCCCGGGTCCGTTGGAATAAAGTGGATTATAAAAAATAGCAAGCAAAAACAGTATCCAGCCAACAATGTTAGCTACCACTTCCAAAATTATTAACATGCTCCGCTCTCCCCTGGGATGCACCCTATGCTGGTGATGAAGAAATTTTAACTTACCTTCACGTAACCCAGGATGTCGCCAGGCGCTCTTAGCATCAAAACATCATCAGGTAACATTAAAATTCATCGGCGGAAGTCAAGTATTTTTGCAGCAAGCTATTGAACAATCGATCTTGCATTTGCTCATGTACCTATTCACTAAGCTGGTGTGCAAATGCATACAAGAATGAGGCCACATCATAAAGCCTCTAATATCACAAGTCATGTATAACATAGCAAGACATCAGAATCCGTATGTTGGCGACGTCTAGCAATCAGTCAAATTTTTACTCGCTGTGTGTAGATATAAAAATTGTTAATTGGTCTCTCTTTTCGGGTCCTGGATGCACTATTGATGAGTGCGAGACCTCAATTCGAGGTCTCGACTCACACCATGACCAGACCAATGCTTTCTCTCTTCAATTGCCTTCATGAAAGTCCTGAGGAAAGACTATGTCTGAATATATAATCACTGTGGGTTACCTATATTGTGCATCCAGAATTCGAAGGCCAGTTGGCAGATTTTCTACGTAGAACCATGGCGAAGGCATGTATTCTTCGTGCCACTGAAATTCAGCCTGCGCTAATTCCTTGTAACTTTGGAAGTACCCAGAGAAGACGAGAAAACGCAGCGGGACATTATAACGGGTTGTAACTTAGGTAGCGCCCGAAGAAGACGAGGGACTTCATTGGGGCTTTGATTGGTTGTAGCTTAACCCTATCCGTGCCAGGAGGATCCTGCCTACGCACATTTTTCGGGGATATTTTCAAAACTATTTGTGATTGACCTCTGAAACGTTCTAACCTTTCCTATAACCAAATTGGCCAGATTTTTTTACATTTGGGATAAAATATTTTACCAGGGGCGTAGATATTGCTCGATATTTAGGGAGGATGCCTGAATACGGATAGCTGGCAGGTTCGGTTGCGGGACTGACCCTTCAGCCTGTTAGGAAACACCCTGCACAGCGTAGCTCACGCCGGTTCATTGGCATGTGCTAATGATAACCTCAAGAAAGCCCCTGAAAACAACATTTCAAGTTGGCAGCAGTACCGAATCTCGCCACCACACTACTTTCCAAGCCACTCTCGCCTGTTGGTCATCGAAGCTTATTCTTTGAAGGCGGGTCGTAATTTGATCCTCTGCGGAGGTGCGAGCTTTTCTCCATCTAGTTCCTTGGGCACTAGTCAGAAAAAATTATGATTGGTATCAAGCAATGTGAAATTTGAAGGCTTATATCCATGTGACTAAACATTCTTTCAAAGATGTGTTACATAGAGAGAAAGCAAATGCTGTAAACAACTGCTTGAGAATTCCAGATGCTTGCTGTTGGGGCTGACGCACGACATCAGACTTTGACGCTGACGGTGCAGCAGGCGCCATTCAAGAGCGGTGAGTCCTTCAAACTCGATGAAATTGATTTGGACCCGGTAGCGTGATTTCTTAAGAAACTAAATCAATGCTAGCTGTATATTATAGCCCAAAGCAGAACTTTTCAACGAACACAGAAAATCCTGACAATCTCAAGACTGTGAATTGATACCAAAAAAGCAGACCACGAACTCGAAATCAGCACCATCAACTTGGTCGGGCACGGGCATTCACACACTGAGCTCCTGTCGTTGTTAGCAGCATTATCTCGGTCTCATTTCCGCTGGGATGCGTCCCTTCCCGGCGAATCTCACCTGTTTGGAGCAGCTACTGACTTCGCCATGGCATAGAGGCTTGGCGAAACAAACAGTATCCTTCCCTAGCTCATAGGCAGCTCGCTGATCACAACCATCAGCCCCACTCCAGACTGGAGCCACTAAACGAGGGGGGACAGAGGATATTTTCTGGTATTTTTTCGGTATTATTTTATCAATATTTTATTCGGATTTAATATCATTTTCTGAATCAGCGCAGCCTGTTACATAAAGTGATCGAGGATATCTCGGGATAAACCAATTTGACACAATAAAACCAGCCCTAATTATATCCCTATTAAACATACTTTGACCACCTACAGTGACCTGAAGTAACGCAGCTGAAAAATTGTATATACTATTTTCCGTAGACATCCAGGCAGGTAATCTAACACCGCTTCCTGATTTTCGGTAACTAGTATGATTGCTGAGATCTTAAGGAGGACGGTTGGGTGCCCCCATCGCCGACAAAGGTGGCGCAGACCACCGTACCGGCGCGTGTTAACCCTTGCCCCGGTGGCGGGTACGAGCCTCCTTCGCCCTGGTGGGGGGCTAAAAGATCACCCCACGATCTCAAAAACTAAGGGAACTAGAAAAAGCACAAAACAGCAATCGAAAGCTCTTCAAAAATGATATAAATGAAAATAAACTCGTCAAAAATGACGAGATAAAGGAAAATACTTCAGTCATTTTTCTCGTCAGGTCAATATCAAGTTCACCAGAGGTCAAAATATGTTAAAATCGCTAATATGAAGCGTACTAAGAAAACCTCATATATCTCAGAAACTATGATAGCTAGAAACATTTTTAACACCATTCGAAGGCTCTTGAGTTGCTCTTTCATTATAGTTGTAATTATTTTCGGGTCAGGTCAAAGCCTAGGGAGCTACAGGTTACTGAATATTGGGAATGTTCTTGGGAATGTCCATAGTCATCCATGCATAATGCGTTCCTTTTTCGCTAATAACTTCCAAACCAAACAAGATACAGCCATAGTTGATGCACCATTGCAATCCTCTCGTCAATACGAAATGAATGATATATAATATTGCTATGTCAGGTCAAATTTAAAAATTTGGCCTGACCCAGGCCAACGGCCTGACCCAACTTGACCTGGTATAGTCATGATGTATATCATTTGACTTTCAGTGAGTATAAAAACACTTAAGTGACAAAATAAAAGTTTAATCTTTGTTTATCAAAACTTAAAGAGTAAAACACCTAAACATGCTTATTTGACCTTAGGTGACCTTTCAAAGGTCACAAGTCGAAATGTTTGGCATCAACATCAGAAATGGACTAAGAGCAAGTCGTAACAGGTGTTTGAAGTTGATTCCATCCACACTTACTGAGAAAAGCTTATTTCGTGATTTTCCCCATGTATTTACAATGGGGAGGTCATGCTCTGCACATGACCTCAGGTCACCAGTATAAGAAATACCGAAACATATGTTGTAGCCACTGGTGGGCCCAATATGTGGTACGTTTTTTGGTCATTTCGGAAAAACCCGACGAGGGGTCTAAAAAGACCCCACCCGGGCGAAGGTTAACACGTCACTGGAGAGGGACTCAGAGGCCCCATCTATTTTCCAAGGTAGCCGGAGAACCACTCGTGACCGAACAAAGATAGTCACCAAATTTTGAGAGAATTCAACGGCACTTCGATTGGTGCAAGAATTTTCCAAATTGGTCGATATTTTGTTACTTCCGCTTTCAAAGCCAGACCTACATTTCGAGATCGCCACAATCGTGTCGTGGCCAGTTCACTTGCATTGGAGACCGAGTGGTAACGTCATAACGCCATATAAAGGGAACGATATGTCAAGGTCAACTCAGATGAAGGTTAATTCAAGGACAAAGGCCACTGGTCAAGGTCATTTCAGTAGGTATTTTCAAGGTCATTGGCTCCAGACCTTCCAGTCAAATGGTGTTATCCAGCCTGACGTATAATATGCTATGACGTCTTCGTTAAAGGGAATGTGGCACCTTGGTTGAATCCTGGAATTTAGCGTAATTAGGCGTACTTTTAGTCAAAAATAATGAAACCACTCATGATTTCTCTGAAAAATGTACAATAAGCTCAATATTTGGTTTTTAAAAATACTCCTCTAGAAAAAGAAATAAATATCAGCCTGTGGATGATGTCACGATCTGGCAACCACTACCATACTTGAAACGCTTCAAGGGCTTCGATTGGCTGATGCTCATCGTGACGTGAGCATATGTCGTCACACCAGTAGCTCACAACAATGGCCGCCGGCGACGGGGGCTGAGGGGGCTGGTGTCAGGTAGGTTTTAGTTTTTTCTACTGAAATATCGAGTTCCAAGACAAATGAAATATGGAGTAACGGGTTTTCAGACCTGCTTTACAACTTGGCTATCTCAGTTAAAATCACGTTGTGAAGGTGCCACATTCCCTTTAAGGTAGCTCAATGTAGCATAAAGGTCAAAGGTCAATGTTAAAGGTCAATCTTCATTTTTCTCCCAACAGTTGCTAGAGTGCTAGTTAAAGTGAACATCACAGGGAGTATACCATATTGTGACGTCGTAGGTCAATGACCTTCAATGACCTTCACACCCCTAAATTTTAGAATAGGTTGTTTGTGACGTTTCTTCTACGGCCTTGGTCAGTGTTTATCATATTGCCAATTTTTTTCGACTAATTATGGCATTTCCCTATTATAATCAATTATGGCATCAATTATGACTTGTATGACCTCGTTTGACCTTGAAGATATTGACCTAGGTCAATGAAAATTGGTCATGATGTAGGTTACCATAACCCCCATTCATCCAACCGGCGTTTTTCCACGCCTTTTAGTTGCCGAGACCTTAGGGAGGGCTACCAGGTCCCCTTCCAGTGCGCGTTGGCCAGACCCCTCTCCGGTGCGGGTGTTAACACGCGCATTGACGGGGGTCTGAGCCACCTTCGGATTGACGAGGGGGGCGGGTACCCGCCCCCTAAGATCTCGAGAACCACGGTAGGTAGCAAAAACGGTAAACGGCGTTGGGTAGCCCATCCGCTTCTCCATAGAAAATATTTGAACCATTTTTTTGTCAGGTCACATTTAAGGTCACCAGAGGTCAAAAACATGCCGTCACATGCCGTCATGGGCATAACATGTAAATTAAGTTTTTCGGCCATTACATCTGAACAAGTAAAGATAGAGCAAAACGACTTGAACTCTATGAATCCTCGCAGCAAGCCGAATCGAATGATATATGATTTGACCTTGCTAGGTCAAATCAAAGATTTGACCTGACCTGAGGTCAAGTCAGGGTCAAATTATATAAAATGCATATCATTAGAACTGCAAAGCCAAGGCGAGTCTAATGAAGCTAAGATAAACGCTCTATCACCATCTGTTACTGAGTTATTCAGTAAAAACCATATTTCCATGTATTACCAATGGAGAGGTCATGCTTCGTACCTGACCTTAGGTCATCGATATCAAAAATACCGTAACATATTTTAGAGAACCCGGTGAGCCCATTATGTGATATGAGTTTCAATTGGATAAGTTCACCCTGCTCCGACTTTTCACCCTGCTATCTTAAACTTTTTTGAGGTCGGGTTACTTGACCTGTACTGGTGACCTGACCTGAGATGACCTATCCTTACAATTTTCACAGAAGCTGCAAAAATGATGAGGGAAAAGGTATACCAAGTACGGCGGCGCTGCGCGCCGCCGTTTTTCTGCTGTCTCCGAAAAACCCGAGGGGGCGGGTACCCGCCCCCGTAAATGCGCGTGCTAAGAATCGTTCAGAGAGGACGAGAGACAACAGTGGAGGATTGTGGTGGAATGTAGGTTAGAAAACGCCCAGTGAAGACGAGAGGACAAAAGTGGGGCTTAGGAACCGCCCAGTGAAGACGAGGGGGATTATGATGAGATCAAGGTACTACGATGTGTGCACCTCCACAGACAGCTGCCGAGCACACGCATAGGTTGAAACGAAACTCAGCAGTCATTAAAGCCACGCACCGGTTGCTCTTTTCCGACCTATGATTGGCCAGTAGCCACTCTAACATTCAATCGGGGCAGTGCCGGCTGGTTATAGCTACTCTGGCTACAGTCATCGGCATCTTTTCTGACCCTGAAGTGTTCAGGTCGGGTCTCAGGGGCATCATTAGCTCGGCGGGCTTATCCCAATTAGGTGCTCCAGTAACAGACGAGCCGGTCAGGTGACGGCGGCTGATTGGCGGCTGGAGTCGTTCCATTTCCACCGCCCGCGTCCGCGCCGCTCCCTCGGGCGATCGCTCTCTAGTTGCATGCGACTCCCAACGGCGAGCTCGTTAGGGGCCTCGGCCAAACACGCGCGCTGGGGGAGAGCACAGTCATCATTTATCGCACATGGGCAGTCAGCTTCGGAAGTGGTGCGAGCTGATCGAATGTGTCCAGTTCTAGCTTTCTGGTATAACTTCCGGCATTTACTGAACAGACATCAACATCGAAACAGTCTTGACCCCACCAGTCCTGGTTTCTTGCCTCGCCTATGGTGCGCCATCCGTAAAGTGCGTGGCTTCCAAAAGGATGCCTGTGGTAACTGCTCCCACACCAAGGCGGGAACAATTATTCAGTGTCTGTCTCACCAGTGACGCAGACTTATACAGTAAGAGTGCTTCACTGAAGTCTGGATCATGAGGCAGATCAAGTATTCGAAAAAAATATTCTGATGCTGAGCCTGCCTATGCACTCACAGTGGATGTTCACCCTCTCTCTGCTGGAGCTGAATGTTCCGGTGCACTTCCACCGCTGCCGTCATTAAGCCTCTATGCTACGGATACATTTGCTACTAAGATGCCTGCTATCATTACTCCCGAAGGCTAATTCCTCGCATACAAAAATGAGGATGAAGGAAGTCTTCATCTAAGTTGTTTGTCATTCCTCTGTCTCTGTTTCGGGCAAGGTAACCATCACTATTTGGCAGGCTGGTATTTTCCACCATGCTTAGAAAAAGCTAGATAAATAAAGACTATATACAGCATCAATTGGCTGCGTTCCTGCAAAGTTGAGATTGGCCAAGTTTGTCTCGGAGTTAAACTTTTGCCCGCACATGTTGGAAGGCCTAAAGTTCTCTCATCGCTGTCACTCTTTGCCGGCGATTTTTGCAGCCTCTGATTTGTGCTGGCAGTCATTGCTCCCAAAACAATATTAGAGCTCTTTCGAGAAAGAAAGCTGATCAGAATTATGTTACTTAAAACATTGCTAAAATTAAAAATACACATTTCTATTTTAGGTCGTTATTCTAACCGATTATTTTTATACCATAAATTATTTGATAACTGCAGGGTTTTATTCGTCAGTCAGAAAGTAGGCTTTCAATAACTAACTGACCAACGAAGAAATTCAAACATCCATAATTAACCCTTGCTCCGGTGGGGGATGTTTGAATACCCCCCTCTGGTTTTTCCGGCGGTACGAAGAAATGGCGGCGCAAAGCGCCGCCATACTTGGCACACCTTATCCTTGATCCATTCCGCAACTTTTTCATGAATTTTAAGGTTGAGCCATCTCAGGTCAGGTCACCAGTTCAGGTCAAGTGACCTCACCTCCAAACATGTTTAAGGTGAAATAAGTATAAATGGGTGAATCTATTGGATTGAAACTTGTACCACATAATGGCTCCACCGAGTGCTACGAAAGATGTTCCGGGATTTTTCATATCGATGAGCTAGGGTCAGGTACGGATCATGACCTCTCCATTGGAAATACATGGGGAAAACAGGAATTGGGCTGTATTTGTGTAGATACAGCTGAGAACACCTTCGTATTCTCGAAATCGTAGTATGCTGGGCCCCTTTCCAGGTTAATCTTGCAATTTTTATCTGTGACCTTTGAGAGGTCATCTGGGGCTACTTAAGCAGTTTTCAGACTTGGGTCAATGGCTTTGCAGGAAATGATGACACAGTTTTTATTTTGATATCATTGCGTTCAGATTGCTATCGCGAGTCGATTGATATGCATGTTGACTATGCTAGAAAAGTGACCTTGAACTGACATGAGGTCTGATAATTTTGTATTTTGACCTAGTATGCCCATATTATATATCATTCAATTTTCCGTAACGAGAGGAAGGGAATAGTGCCAACAAGATTGTTCTAACTAAACTATGTCAGACGCTAGAGCCCAAAAACACTACTGTAACATGCAACCTTCTTTGACCTGAAATGACCACAATATTGAACTGAGCCAAAAAGTGACCTGTGTAATTTATTCATGAATTTGTATGAGCTATCCACCAGTCTTCACGTCTTTTTTTTGCTATCCCACCTAGGAGCCGAGTTCGAGGGGGGTGCTTGAAACCATCCCCTCACCAGGGCGAAGGTGGCTCGGAGGCCCGCCGGGGCGGGGGTTAATTGGGGAACAGTATCCCTCTAGTACTGAATAGCTGAAATCCCGATCCTTGTTCGCTAACTGCTATTGTGCCCAGCAGCTTCCAGCTCTCAGCAGCTTTTGGTTGACGAGAAGTTTGTGTTTTTTCCTCCTCTGGCTCCTGATTAAAGTACGTTTGAGTCCTTCATCGTCTGGGAAGCCTCTGCTCTGGCCTATTGATTTTTGTGCATACTGAGAGTAAAATGTCGGGCTCGGACTGAGAGTACGATGTCGCTACCGTGTCGCCCCTGTCCGCAATGGGCGAGCTTTGGCCCGAAGTCGAGCATAAAGCACCGGCGTGAAACTCGGAGAGAAACGACGCCAACCGCCACACTCAGCTCTTAGTCTGATTGCACAGAACACCTTGCTCCGAAGGAAACACTACGTGGTCATGGAAGGTCGTCGCGTGGGGCCGACATCACAAACTACCAGAGTTACTGCGAGTTCAATTCCGAGACGACCACCTCACGATGCAGTCGTCAACAGCTAACGGGATTTGATACAGTTGCCCCGGGGCCAATCACCATCTGTGATGGTAAAAAATATAGTGTAGTCACATTGAATGATTGCAACAGTGAAGACGTTTCGAACTCCAGATCCCGAAGCACTAAGACATAATAACACGCAATTCCATGAATGTAATTTCGCGCACGGCCCTGTCAGTGGTTCAAGATCAGATAGAGCCATTTTGGCTTCTTTCCGTCTGCTCCATGCATTGCCGATAGAGAGGCCACGATCCATACATGCCGCTAGGTAATCGATATAAAAAATCCTGTAGCTCTTGTGGTACTCGGTAGGTATATTATGTGATATTATCAGATCAATTGTTCAAGCCTAGTCTGACCGGTGCCAGTTGAAACAGTTTTAGAGGTGAGGTCACTTGAGCTGTTCTGGTGACCTGCCGACGTGGGCGAGACCTAAATACCTCCACACGTTTTCCAATAGCGCAACAAAACAACGGCGCAAAACGCCGCTGAATTTGGCACACCTTGTTCTTGAACATCTGTTCAGTTTAAAACGCGCCTCCATGGGGGAAATTACGTCCCCGCCCCTCCTAGTTTTGTCCAAATAAACGAAGAGATGCAGCACAACACAACTTAAGATACCTTAGTCTGACTGTCTGTGAAAATCCTGGGAGCATTACCTGCCTCCCGGCAATACGCGTGGTAATATGTTCAACATTCTTTAGATCTTTGATTGAGTGATTTGTTAGCATTTTGAATAATACCCATTCCTCACGGTTTGATTTGGCTTGTGTGAATTTCTATGGTTGTATTATATATTTATGTATGAATGCGTTAGAAAAACAGTGTGGAGCTGTTCCAGCCCTCTCATCTCCCACTGGGATTAACACGCCGATCAGAAAATGCCACTCGAATATTATAGCCTTGCTACCGCTTCGAAAGAGGATGCGTCGCTGACTTGAACAGGTTCCTCCCATGGCGTTGTTCATTATTCATGTATTTCGTTCGCCGAGGTGTGCAGTGCCTAGAGAACACCTGTGACAGTTCTGGCGCATGACGATCCCAGTACCCGCCCACAGCCACCCGCTGCAGTTGGCTGATGGGTGGCTTATCACCCGCACTGGAGAGGGGTGTGGTACTAACGCGCGCCGGAGGGGGTCTGGTAGGCCCACCTTGAGATCTCGGATACTAAGAAACTTAGAAAAATGCCGATTTGGAGGGGGTGGAGTCTATAGTGATCTACATCTTAACCAATTTTCATTAACTTAGATTAATATCTTCAAGGTCAAACAGGGTAATCAAGTTAAATTCTTGGCTGTGCCTGGGACCTTTCAGGAAATGCCATTATTAAGTGGGAAAAATCGGGAATATGGCCAAGGCCGACCAAGCGTATGGAGGAAAGGTCATAAAGAATATTTTCTCAGATTTTAGGGTCAAAGCCATTCAAGGTCATTGGCCCATGACGTCATAATATTGTATACTAACTACAATATACACTATAACGAGCCCCATAGCAACTGTTGGGCGGAAAATAAGTACCTTTACCTATGACCTTTGACCTTGAAGTTTACATTGAGCTTCTTCAAATATGACATCATAGCATAATATACGCCAGACTGGGTCATTTGGCCGCAAGCACTGGGTCAATCGACCTTAAAAATTTCAGCATGACCTTACCTGCGACGTTTGACCTGGACCTCATTGTGAGGTGAAATTGGCATATCAACCCGTGTATATGTCCGTGTATGACGTCACAACTCGGTCTCCAACAGAAGCAAAATGGTCCGACCACGCGATTTCGGCAATCTCAAAATGCAGGTCTGATTTTGAAAGCCTATATGCAGTGGCGGATCCAAGTGGGGGGGTAGGGGAGCTCAAGCTACCCCTCCCAAAATTCCGACCCCTTATAGTTAACACACGCATTGACGTGGTCTGAGCTACCTTCGCTTTGACCGGGGTCGGGTAACCATCCCCCCTAAGATCTCGAGAACCACGCTAGATAGCGAAAAACAGTAAAGAGCGTTGGGTAGCCCATCTACTTCTCTGTCGTAAATAGTTGTACCATTTTTGTCAGGCCACATTTACACGCGCATTGACAGGGGCGGGTACCCGCCCCCGGTTTTTAGAGACAGGATAAAAACGGCGGCGCGTAGCGCCGCCGTACTTTTTCTCTGATAATTTTTAAAACTTTTTCAGAATTTTAAGGTTAGGTCATCTCAGGTCAAATCATCAGTACAGGTCAAGTGACCTGACCTAAAGCATGTTTAAGATAGGATAAGTCGGAACAGGGTAAACTTATGTGATTGAAAGTCATATCACATAATGGGCTACCGAATTTTCTAAAATATTTTCCGGTATTTGGTACATTCCTGACCTATGGCCAGGTACGAGCCATGACCTATCCATTGGAAATAAATGGGAAAAGTAGTTTTGACAAAATAACTTGGTAAGAAATGGTGATGGAGTGTTTATTTTAGATTCATCAGATTGGCCTTGTCTTTGCAGTTCTAGTGGTTTGCATTTTGATCTAATTTGACCTTGACCTGACCTCAGGTCAGGTGAAATGGCACATTTGAACTGATTTGACCTAGGAAGGTCATATTATACACCATTTGATTCGGTTTGCTGCGAGGATTCTAATGGTTGGAATTGTTTTGCTCTATCGTTACTTGTTCAGGTGTAATGATCGAAACCCTTCATTTACATGTTATCTCTATGACGGCATGTTTTGACCTCTATTGACCTTAAATGTGACCTGACAAAAAATGTTTCAAATATTTTCGTTAGAGAAGAGGATGGGTACCCAATGACGTTTACTTTTATCGCTATCTAGCTTGGTTCTCGAGATCTTAGGGGGTGGGGTGGGTACCCGCCTCCCCCCGTCAAAGCGAAGGTGGCTCAGACCCCCGTCAATGCACGTGTTAATGTCACTAGGGGTCAAGACATACCGTCATAGGGATAATATTAAAATGAAGGATTTTAGTGATTACATCTGAACGAGTAAAGATAGAACAAAATAATTTAGACCATTTGAATCCCCGCAGCAAGACGAATCGAATGATGTATAATTTGACCTTGCTACGTCAAATCAGGTCAAATATGACATTTGATCCTACCTGAGGTCAGGTCAAGTTCAAATTAGGCCAAAAATCATATCATTAGAGCTGCATAGACAAGGCCTATCTAATGAAGTTGAAATAAGCGCTCTATCACCATTTATTGTTAAGTTATTCAGTTAAAACCATTTTCCCATGTATTTCCAAAGGAGAGGCCATGACTCGTATCTGACGTACCTGACAAATATCGTCTTCCGGCTACAAGCGGTCCTCTGGCCAAATTGGAAAAATAGCCGGGGCTTCCGAGGCCCCCCTCCAGTGCGCGTGTTATAGCTGACGCAGCCGGGGCACCATCGCTCCACACCGCTATATTCCGGGCGAACCAGGTAACGAACAGCGTATCCAGGATGGTCTTTTGATGAAACAGGCTTTCAGGTAGGAACACCACACGGAATTCGAGATATTGAGAACGTGACAAGAAATCGCCATCACCTGTTCTCAACCCAATATCAAACATTATTACCGGACGGGCGCGCAGCCCCCGCGAAGTCTCTCCCTGAATATGGATACAGTTTTACATATACGCGATATGGCCCTGCCCGGCCTGACCACCATGCTTATGAAAGGCTTCCATCTCCGAAAGGCTGCGACCCTTGGCAGTCAAAGGTGGAGGTGTCGTTGCCATGTCATACCACGCGCAGTGAAGGGGTCCTACAGTGCCCCCATATATTTTTCTGAGACGGCCGGAGAACCGGTCGCAGCCGGGACACGCTACTCAGTTAAAGTTGTTGATACAATTGATGAGTGCTTCGGTTGGTGGCAGAATTAAGAAAATCTGTCGATATATTTCTATTTATAGGCTTTTAAAGTCAGACCTATATCGACTTTCTAAAACCGTCGCAATCGCGGGGTTTCAAAGGTTCGCCTGCATTGCGGACCGAGTGCTGACGTAATGACGTCATACAATCGGGACTATACAAGGACGTTAGAACCAGGGGAGGCGGGGGCAGCTGCCGCCTCAAGTTAACGAGCGTGGGTGCATTACCCCCCCCCCCCCCCTAACTTTCGGTATGTATTTCTTTCTCGAAAAAGCACCCCACGCCGGCCGAATTTATATTTTTCATATTCATATGGTTCAGATTAAAATATTTATTCAATAATTCCCGTGCAGTTTCTGAGTCACACGCTGCTGCCCCTGTTGATGCCTTGGTGCACTGAAGATGGGTTTTCAACTGATGGCTCACTCTCCAGTGAGACTGCGTTTGCTGCAGGTTGCCATGCTGTTAGTTTGCGGATCGTAGGAGGTAATTTGGTATCCCACTTTCGCATGCATGGCTATTTTGGTCATTAGGTTGTCAATTGAATACGTCTCTGCTGCAGTTTGGGAATAAAGCCACACTCGTCCGACTTCCATAAATTTGAAAATATTTTGTGTTTTCTTTTTTTGGCAACAGTTTCCTCTCTCTGAAGTTTCGGTATGGAGAACAAATGACTGTTTGAGGGTGTTTCGTATGGACGTGCTGCACGAATAGGCTATTCGACCTATAAACATAATGATAAGACATTTAGCGGAAAGTAAGGAATTTATAGTGAGCTGAAAGATCCTCCACGCACTCTTATCCACAATCCATCCGTGGGCGGTGAAATTAAGGCGTTAACATGCTATTAAAGCACTTCATACATAGCTCTAATGTGGGTGGTTAATTTGCTAAAGTTTCCAGAATGGATATAACAGAAATTAGCATGGGTTGAACTCTTCCGCCTGCAGTAGGCACGCATAGTTCAGTAAAGATGCAGATACATTTATTGACCTACAAAGAGATTACAGAAATAGCCTTAACATTGGCGCAAAGCCGCAATGGGTCTTAGGTCTTGGCGCCGCTCTCATGAGTATTTTAGTTAATCCATCAAGATATTCACACACAAATACACTATCATAAGAAACAAATAAACTAACAACACCTTTAGAACTCACGTTTGATATAAAATAATTCCGGATCAGCCCATTTCATGGCGCTCTTCCGATGGCGGCATTCATGGGCAGAAGCCTACCGGACGCACCCACCGAATGGCCGGCGCCCGCGACCCAGCCAGCCGGCGCCCCGTTACCGCTCCGAAAGTCTCAAGAGAATTGTCTTGTTTTGATAAGAAAGTATTGGGATACTATACTCACTGTCCGTGTGAGCCAGTGTGATAGGCTTCTGGAATGGGTTGGACTTTCGAATAGAGATTTTACTTTGATTCTCGGATGGGATCTGATCCTAGCCTCGGCCGCGACTTTGCCGAGACAAACTAAGTATAGGCTGGGACCAGTGTGGGTAGGATAATTTGGGGATGTCGGTTGAGGCTTATATCTCATTGATGAGCATCTGTCTGATTCCAAACACATCTGTACATAAAAATAATGCCAATACATCAGAACGAAAACATTTCAAATGACACGAACTCGGAAAGTTAGACATTAGGACAATAATAAAAATAAGCCAGCGAAGAAACATGACATGTTTAGACTTTAACCCGCGCCCCACCGGGGGTCTAGCGCCACCTTCGCCCCACCGCCGGGGGCATTGATGGTCCCCCTCTAACTCCGAAAATATGGGGTTAGCGCAAATTTGCAAAGTGCATTAGTAGGTTAAGGTTATTTATGTATTAAGATTATTTGAATCCCACTTATGGTAGATGTTGACAGATATGTTTTCAGTTTGTTTGTGTTGAGATGGACTTATCATGTTCGGTAGATTAGAAAGCTTGCGTGAATTCAGTAAGAAATTACTTCACATGTTTAAGCGCTCAAGTCAATGGTTTGACCTCCAGAGGTCAAGTTAGGTCACGATAGGCTATTTTCACTCAAATATGCAATGCTTAAGAAAATTGGGCATAACTCTTATGCCATTAGAGCTATTGAGATCTGGTAAACTACATTGGATAGAAAAGTGTCATACCCTTTTCAGTTATGTGGAACGTAATGACCGCCCGCCAGTGGTTTGAACTCCAGAGGTCACCTCGTGACCTCATATGACCTAAGGTCATCAAAGGTCAGAAAGTGACCTTGCCGTAGGGGAGAGTGGGGTAAGATGCCCAGGGTTTAGGGAAATCCGATTATAGAATAACCGCGGTACCAACAGCGCTGCTTTAGATGCCAAGTCGTAGTATGATCATTTATCTTCCTTATAGAGTCGATGAAATTGCTGATAATTATCATATGTTCTAACTATTATGATTTTACTAGAGGCTTATAAAGGGGCGTCTTACCCCATTGTGGGTAAGACGCCCTGGGGCTTGGTAAGATGCCCACCCCTGGGCATCTTACCCCATTTTGGTATATCGTTGATGAAGCAGCTTTTTTGTAGTTCTTAGTTTCATTGGTTATCATTTAAGTATTATTCAGAAATTCGTTTTTCATGTTTCCACGTAAAATGATAAAACAAAGTTACGTAAAACTAACGATAAAAACAAAGGATAAAAGCATACCATAAAAGTAATATAAAATCACACACACTCACATACAACGAAGTACAAAACGAAGTAGGTAAACTGGTACGAGGTTTCTGAGAACCTCCCTAAATCGCCTACCTTGTATTTTCTAAGTTCTCTTTATTTCAAGTCCCATTTTATAAGAAATATGGACCAGAAGTTGTTAAGTACACAAACATTCCTTCAGAGTAAAAATGGATTGTTGTGACTGAAGCTTCCTCCCACTAACCGTTACAGGCTCCCAGTTTATCATTTATGGCGCACGGCCACCTTAGCATTCTCGTCAAGGCACACAGGCCCAGCCTTCCAGACAGTATACTGATCTAATCTTTGCACGAGAGAACAAAACTCACTCTGCAGATGAGGTATCTGGTATCGTCATGACCATTGTCTTTCTTTCCTTAAACCGCTTTTGCCTGCCTCGTCCACGTCCTTTTAGATACATTTGCTTTCGTAACCCCTTTTACTAGCCTATCTTCCAGAGCCTTTTTATATCCATGTTGTTGCAAGTTCGGCTTTTGGAGTCGGAGTCTCACTAAAGTCATCAATGGTCTTGTCGCGGAGACCCTAGCCCTACCATTGGAGCGAGCAACTCCTGTAATGAAGATTTAATTTAAGTCAAGTTAAACATCCCACAAACCACAGGGATGGCCGCCCCGCTCAGGTCACCCTCTCACCAGTCAGTTGCCAGCCGACCTACATCGGGTTAACTATTGAGCGCCGGAGCGTCTCAGGGAATCGATCTCAAGCCTGGACATGCACTGCCACTGCGTTCCTGAGCAGCGGGCCGGAGCCCAAAGCTCTACCAACTGGGCTACCGGGATGACAACTGTAGGGACGACATAAGAGATCAGGTACGGAGCTTTGCAGGATTAACCATGTGGAATATTTCAGATCTAGCTCATTGATAGGCGAATCCATGGTAAACAGTTCAGCCATAGCCCCTTCCTAATTGGCCAAAAATTGACCGATTTTGGCCAATTCTGGTTTAAAATATGTTTTACGGTTTTGCCTATCTTAATTTAATTGTTTTGCGCCTCCACCACGGCAGTTTGATCTGAACCCGCCATGAGGTCATCTCCGGTTGGGACATCAGGCCAGGTCCATTGAACTCCGAAACAATTGTCTCAAGGTTTTTTATGATTGAGCTGGGATTCGTTTTGTCGAATGAAAGCACCAACCACAAAGTTTGGCTGTTACGGGATTCCTTGCGTTAGTAGCCTGGGTTCAGGTGCGAGGCCTTCAATTGGAAAGGTTAGTCACAAAGAAGCGACAGATTGAAGTGTGCTCTTATTTAGCACATGCGGTCATGCGCGTCGAAAGCATAGACAGGAACGGGAGGACGGATCCCTAACTCGTCAATCTGCGAGGACGTCTCCCGAAAAGTTTTGGGAATCGACCTAGGTTTTTATTGTTTCTCTATTACCTGTCTGCTTTGACCTACGTAAATTTGTTCATGAGCTTCATGAGCATTAGCTTTTTCAAAGACGGTCAATTTAAAGTTCACGTCCCCCGCCATCACCAGAACAGGGTCCGTAGCCCCCAGTAACAATTCCGTGGCGCTGCCCGTGGGTAAGGTTTGGACTAACCCAGTTTAACACACAGTTGTTAACTCTAACAAATGGCGGTATATTGCTCTGGGTAAAGACGCCCCTTTCCATCGGGAAAGTTGCCCATGGGGCATCTTTCCCCATTCGTTGAGGGGGCATCTTTCCCATCAGTACCCAAATTAGATAAAATCTAAAGGGCAAAATCCCACAATTAATACACTCAATGGAAATGCTCAGTTAATGAGTTGAATGTGCCATCATTCGTAATGGGAAATCAAACAAAGCACGCATCCAATACTCTTCGAGATATCTGCAACCTGTGTGGGCAATTTTTTATTAGAAAAGCATCGAAATAAAGACTTACCCACCAGCTTCAACAAATCACAGGAGGGAACTGAATTTTTGCACAAGAAACAATCAAAGCCTCTGCTTTCGACCAAGAACAATATTATTTACCAGTGGTGGCCCGGATTGCCAAAAGGGGATGGGGCGTCTTACCCAATGGGGCATCTTACCCACTCTCCCTATATCAAATGAAAGCTAATGAGGAGACATAAACGATGGTGTTTAATTCAACGCTCTAGCTTAATTGGGGCAAAAGTTATTGCCAGAATACTGTTTTTGACCCCTGGTGACCTTGGAGAGGTCAGAGGGGAAATATGACCCCTGGGATCCGTAAAAGGGTGTCCAAGAACGCTTTTCTGAGCAGGCTGAGCATTTGCAATCGTTTTTGTGGCTTTTAAATCATAACACAGCTTTTTCCCATGCTTTTTCAATGGGAGAGGTCACCTCGTGACCTGACCTTAGGTCACGAAATCGACAAATCCCGAATATACGCCTTGTAGACCCTGGTGGGGCCATGAACTGTAGGAAGTTTCAAATCGATCGACTGAAAAACGTAGCTCTAATAGAGCTCAAAAGTTGAAGTGAGGTGACCTTGGTTGACCTCGCCTGGTTACCTGACCTTGGGTGACCTGGGGTAAAGAATTTCAAGGATGATGTAAAAATGATGGGGTGAGAGATAGAGCCCTCTACCGCGGCCCTGCGTTTCGTCATTATTCTGCTATCCCGAAAAACCTTTAGGGGGGTATCGATGGCCCCCGTGGGGCGAGGGTTAAAATTGCTAATAAGATTCTCGAATGTATCTCGATAACTCTTAGCCCCGCAACTGGTGGCGTCATTCAGACGCCTTATCAATCCAACATATAGTATATGCTCGCTTTAACGACCACCCTTCGCCCTGATGGGGGTTTCAAACATCCTCTCAAACTCGGCTCCTATGCGGGCTAGTGAAAACAGGCGAACTCTGATAGACAGCCCATAAAAAATCATGAATAAACTGTATAAGTCACTTTTTGGCCCAGGTCAATATTGAGGTCATTACAGGTCAAAGTGGGATTTCTAGTAGAGTTCTTAGGTTCTAGCGTCTGACAAAGTTGAGTTCGAAGGATTTTTGAGCACCATTCGCTTCCTCTTGTCACGGAAAATCAAATGATGTACAATATAGCCATTCTAGTTCAAAACACAAAAATTTCCTGACCTCAGGTCAGGTCAAGGTCACTTTTAACCTAGCATGGTCAGCATGCATATCAATCGACTCGCACTAGCAATCTGAACGCAATGATATCAAAATAAAAGCTGTATCACCATTTTCTGCAGTAATTGACCTGAGTCTGAAAACTGCTTAAATAGCCCCAGATGACCTTTCAGAGATTACAGGTCAAAAATTGCAACATGAACCTGGAAAGGGGCCCAGGATACTACTATTTTAAGAATATGAAGGTATTCCCAGGTGTCTACACAAATGCAGCCCAATTTCTGTTTTTACCATGCATTTCCAATAGGGTGGTCATGATCCGTACATTACTTTAGGTCATCGATATGAAAAATCCCGGACGACATTTTGTAGCACTGGGTGGGCCCAGTATGTGAAGTAAGTTTCAATCCGATAGGTTCTCACATTGCTTACTTATGCCACCTTAAAATTGTTTGAGTTGAGGTCACTTGACCTGCACTGTTGACCTGACCTGAGACGACCCAGCCTTATAATTGTTTAGGAAAGTTGCAGACTTAATCAAGAATAATGAGTGCCAAGTACGGCGGCGCTTCACGCCATCGTTCTTTCATGCCGACGGAAAAACCCGAGGAGGGTGTTCAAACACCCCCACTGGGGTAAGGGTTAATGATTGACTCGTTTCCTCACCTTTTGTCGGTGGTGACGTTTGTAGAGAGAAGTACACGCAGGCATGTTCAGCAGTTTGGTGATTACCTTGCTAGACTTTAGCTTGCACGGACAGCACAGACACTGTCTGGTGTAAGTTGCGGTGCAAACAGTAAAGCTGGGCACACCTCTCGGGACCTTGAAGAAATCGGCCCATGAATGATGGATGGCTTTGGTGGCCTCGTTGTTCCTGTGCTATACCTGCATGGTCCGCAGATCATGTCTGTGATCTTCTGGGCACTACTATTACTGCACTGATGGCCTCTAGTTTGTAGTATCCGGTATGGGCGGAGTTTAGAGTAGAAGAGTAGACCCAGGGAGGCCAGGGCGATCATCTGGCCACCTCCTCCAAAGCTATAAGCCAAATTGAGTGCCCTTGGCTTATCTCAAAGTAAAAATGAAAGCAACGAAATAAAAAGCGAATAACATAAACAATGATCAAAAAAGAAACCCTTGACAAAAATAAAGCAAGTCGCTTGAATTCACGCAAAGGTGTTCCCAATTTTCACAAAGGCTTGCGATCTTATATTTACAAATATTATAGTTTAAATACTGGAAAAACATTCTAAAAATTCAACGTTATAAGTATTCTAAACCGACGCAAAGAGCTAACTTACTCTGAAATAAAACTTACAAAAGTGATTGCACGCAAAACACGGCTGAAACAAAACGTTTCAGTCAGATTCAGTCGGTCACGTTCAGTGTTCAGGTCCGAGACTGGTGCGATAGGTTTTTCGTAAGGCGCTGATCGCCCTGGTTGAGTATAACTTACCAAAATACCAACAGGTCATGTGTCGCCGTTTCTGTATGCGGCGTCTCTGTCCATCATGCCTTTTTTAATGTGCCATGACTTAAACCGTTTTTGGGGGATTGCTGGCTTTTACATTAAAGGGAATGTGGCACCTTCTAACGTGATTTTAACTGAGATAGCCAAGTTGTAAAGCAAGTCGGAAAACCCGGTACTCCATATGCCATTTGTCTTGGAACTCGATATTTCCGTAGAAAAAAGCTAAAACCTACCTGTCACCAACCCTCTCATCAGCCCGTCGCCGGGCGGCCATTGTTATGAGCTGCTGGTGTGACGACATATGCTGACGTCACGATGCTCATCAGCCAATCGAAGCCCTTGAAGCGTTTCAAGTATGGTAGTGGTTGCCGGATCGTGACATCATCCACAGGCTGATATTTATTTCTTTTTTCTAGAGGAGTATTTTAAAAATAAAAATATTGAGCTTATTGTACATTTTTCAGAGAAATCATGAGTGGTTTCATTATTTTCGGCTAAAAGTACGCCTAAATGCACTAAATTCCAGGATTCGACCAAGGTGCCACATTCTCATTAAGCCTGAATAAGTGATTACCGAAGATGTTGGATGTTGGCTGCACATGAATGTCCGCCTCAGTGACATCTGCGGAGCACACTGGTAGCAGGTGAATGTATGTACATAGCGTGGGTACATACATACATGCATACATTAAAACGTATATTCATGGTCCACAAAATATAGCATGGCTGGATCCCTAAGTATTGTGTTCCGACACTTAATCAAAACTGTATTACACGCATAATATCACCACCAATCCATTTTCCGGCTACCAAGATTGCAGTTTAACACTGTTTTCACGTATATATATATATATATATATATATATATATATATATATATATATATATATATATATATATGACTAGGATGTGACGCAGCACGAAACTAGCATGTATCTGGCTACGTGTCTCAACGCCGTGACGATAAACTCCGTTCTAATCAGACCTTGTGGAAGCAATCCCAGGGTGACGCAAGCCTGTAGGCTTGCCGGATACCTGTGCATAAAGCTCAAGCAGGTATAATGATGTTTAGTGAGGGTTGCCAGCCTAGTTGAGCATTATCAGATCAGAGATGAAATGTGACCGACCATTTCAGGCTTGAGTTCGTAACGATTTAGAAAATAAACGTAGAATCCAGGTTGCTCCAAGTTTTCCTATCCAGCCCATGGCAGTCCATTTTCTAAAACTAGAATCCTTGACTGAAATCCAATCCAGATACGCATGGTAATTTAGAGAGGAGAAGACTTGGAATCCGAGTCAGAATCTATCTATCTAATTGTCTTGTTTTCTCCTCAAATTTCCCTTAGTAGCCATCTAGTACGGGGTCACTTTGGATTCCACGGTTCGTGACGTGATCTGTTCTAAATGAAATTTCATCGGGAAAGTATCGCAGCGATTGTCACACTTTGAAAATATTCAGTCCTTACATTGTGTGCTTACAATGCGCTCATCCTCCAATATGTGTGTCATACAAGGACAAATTTCACGTGGAATGTGCTACCTACAAAGTGCTATTTCTCTTTTCCATTCTGCGTGGGATGTGCAAATGAATCAAATTGACAACGAATTCCCATCTTGCCCAACAGGTGAACACAAAACGCAAGGGTAAAACCCGATCCATGGGCGTGTGAGCACGTGACGTCATAACATACGGTACCTTTAAATAGCAGAAAGTCAAATCGACGGCCACCAGTTTGTGCGTCATAAGTCATACTGTCACATGCGGAGAGAGCGGGCAGCACACAACCATGGAACTGTTGACTCATACGACGCACGCTTTGATCACTTGGATCCGTGGGCAGGCTTAATAGCATATCTTTAGCCCTGCTTTGCTATGGATCTATTTCAGATGAGACAATAAGAAACATTTCACCGCGCGTGTGGCACCATTTATAAATAAGTAAATATACGAGCGCTGATCTCCACCCTTTCACCTCACAATAACACAATTTGAGATGATACATGTGTCGCAAAAGTAGGGAAGACAATTTTTGTATTTTTTTTGACGTAACTATTTGTCCTTCGTTCCTTGAGGTTCTACTGACAATGCAGAATGGAAAGATACTTGCTTCTGGTCCCTTTAACGTAGGCGACAGACAGCACTCGTATACCATTCTACACTCTAAAACACACACACACATGAGGGAACGTAGCATTAATACCTGACACAAAATACCAAACACAGTATCCTTTACCTTCTGAGTTCAAAATATGAAACCATTGAATTCATACCGTACACAGCAGGGTAGACCAAGAACAGCTCTGACCAATTCAGAACATTCCTCGCAACCAACAGACCTGAGCACCTGCACAATGTTTGTACCACTCGGTCTTCACCTTCCAATGCGTTTCAGCCACCACAACACGGAAATCACACATCAACCGGCCTCCTCCGGCAGCCAGCCGTCCATTATTGCCCGAGGCGCCGATCAGACGACCGACTCCCGCCGCGGGCTGCTGACAAAGAGCAAAGAAGGCGTGCCGCGGGGCGCGCGCTGAGTCCACTTCAGTTCGGTACCGGCCGCCGAAGAGTCGGTGCTGAGTGAAAAGGTCCTGGTCCTGGTCTGGTCCGGACCGGCCCAGTCCGGCACCGGAGTCACAGGCTGGTCCACCCCGCCCTCCGACTGGCCCGTCATCAAAGGAAGCTGCCGAAGAGAAGAGAAATCGCTATTTGATTAAAACCGATGAGGCTGAAGCGGTTCTATGGTCGAGCGAATCTACCAGTTTCTCATTGTATTTGGTACGTCTTGATCTTAAAATAACGCGAAGGAAAAATTAAAAAGATACAGAACGGAGCAGGGACTGAATCGTAGCATTTATTACAATAAATGCAAGGGCTATGTTCTAGATAGTTGTAAAGTGGTTTTCTCTGGACAATGACTCGAGCAAATGATCCCCAATTGTCTGGTTTTCTGGTGGTAATTATGATGGCCTTGGTTTTGGCGCATATGAAGTACGGGAAACGACTAATCTCTCCAAATAAAGCCGCACAGTAAATATTATTCCATTCTCTGGCTTTCTGGTAATAACTTTGGAAATGTTACTCTTTTTGGCTGATTTAAAATTGGGAAAGTGATAGTGACCGACCTGTGACTTGTTGGCAGTCTCCTTTTTGCGCACCATTTTCATAAAAAACAACTTTGGTATTAAGAACATCCACTCAGAAAGCTACAAACATAAGAAGCCACAGTCAAAAATTTGCAAGACGGATGCGTTACGTAAAGTCGTATAAATATCATTTATATCCTGCAGCGACAGCTATTTGGGAACAGCTTTCTGAGTCTCTTGCAAACTCTGAAAGTTTAGAGGATTTCTAATGTGGCATTGAATTGTTCAAAATGCATGAAAAATGTACACGCCAGAAAATTTTTAGTAGTGGTTTGAAATCCGGTACCGGCAGTGGCCCTGTGGCCGATGCGGCTCGGCTTCCGCCGACGCCCCCGCTCTCTCTCCTCCGTCTGCGCGCGTGTTACCTCTGCCTGATGTATGCGCGTGTTTCTCAAGTCGGTATTTCCGTTATTACACTTTTACCACAGATGGGCGCCACCACGGAATTTTCGCAGGGGACAGACCCGGTCTGGTGCTGACCGGGAGGCGAATTTTGAGCATATTCGGTAACTGACAGCATTAATGACCATTGACCCAAAATTGTTGGGGGACGTCCCCCTGGTTGCACAGGGGACTCGTCCCCGCCCCACTTTCAGCACCCATGCCACAGATAACTTATACATAACAGGTCTTTAATATACATACATATGTACTTATACATATGAAGATTCCGCCCCCCTCCCCCCGGTATAGCTTACGGGTCCCTCGCCAGGGAAGCCTGTGTAGTTTTACGGGGAGAGATGTATTGCGATATAAAGTGTGTATGTATATACGTAATATGTAATTACTGTTCATGCCGTCGATATAGGTATACGGATGCACACATTTTACTGTTTTTGTTACAATTGCCATAACTCGTCGAATATTTTACACGTAAACTTACCTGTATGAAAGTATTCCAAAGAGGCAGGAGCAATGGTGAGAGAGAGAGAGAGAGAGAGAGAGAGAGAGAGAGAGAGAGAGAGAGAGAGAGAGAGAGAGAGTGGTGGGTAAGAGTGAGAGTGAGAGTGAGAGAGAGTGAGAGTGAGAGTGAGAGAGAGAGATCATCATGCTGCAAACCATATGTTTTTTCCTCATCTATAAAAACTTTCAGAGGCCATAGGTAAAACAAGCATGACCAAGAAACGTGAGATACAGATTCAGGTAAAACGAGCCACTCTGTCCTTTTCTGTTTTTGCCGTTTTTCCTCTTCACTTAATAGTAGTACTGAAGAACAAACTAAAACGATTGAAGAAACAAATGGCTGATGAGTGGGATCAATCACATTTAAGCTCAATTCCCCTACGTTTTTTAGCGCATCAACATTTAAAGTTTGCTCATACATTGGGAGATGTGAAGTAAAGCAATGTTTGACACAGGGGCGTACAGTTTTTCTGTTTCTATTTTAAGCTTTCTAAAAACTTGATATAGGGCTTCTCACGACACCGTGAATAGACGTTCATACGAGGTATACAGCACGGCAGTTAAAGTACTTGAAATGAAAATTGTGTTCCTTATAGCATTGCCACCCAGAGGTAGCGTGAAACCACCAGAAATTGTACGGCCGTCATCCCCTGCAATATCCAGGTTCTATAAATCATAATAGAACAACCGGGGGAGAGGGTGGTTCCAACCGGACCCCCAGGAGGTAAAGAGTGAAGCAAGCCCCAGATGGCTATTTCGATGTAGGACCCTGCCTAGACTGGAAGGGCCTAACAAATATTTAGGCCAGAGATCTCCCTTGAGACTGAGCTGGGCGGTCACAAAGAGGTGATCGACTCAAGGCCATGGGCCGTGGATGACCCCAGGATGGCCGCACAGGATCATACTGCTACCAAAGAGCTTTCGTGGACCCAGGCTTACTAGCTAACGGCGGAGAACCTGGAATTGTCGCACAGAAGGTAGAGGGAAGACCTTAGAGTGCCGTTCAGGAGACTCGCCCAGTATCAGCGAGAACTGAATTGCATCCCGCATTTTTATGAGGGTTCCTTTTCACAAGCAGCAGCTGGTATAACACTTTTGACGCCATATTTTGATATCATGCATACTCACAAAGGGATTTCGCGCAGGCAAACACCTCGTTCTGCGCCAGTGCGGTAACTTGATCTGCTGCCGTGCCTGGCCACGACTGGCGTAGGATAATCGCCACCAGGCTGGTCCTGGTATAGGCGTGAAGCACCAGCGCCAACCTGGCGTATGCAAAAGATCACAATACCGACCCGGGCTGCGCACTAAGATTAGAATGCCGATTTGACCCCAACCTACGCAGTGGGTGCGTATACCAGTGACCAGAATAGCAAATTGGGCGTGCAACAGGAGCGAGCATTGGGGTTTAAAACGCATCACCTGCTAAGGTTACATGGTGTCGCTAATACTTACCCTGTTGGAAGGGTATATTGGGGATCAGGATGTCCGTGTCCAGTATTACCGCCGGGGAATTGAACCCGGGTCAGCGTGTGTTCCTGCATTCGTAGGTATGTACGCTCCGAGTCAAAATACGAGCCCTGGGAACCCTGGGACAAGCCAAATCCAAGCAGAGATTCTTCAGATAAGATTTACTCTAAAATGTTTGAAAACCACTTCCTTTAGTAGTCCAACCTGAATAATTACAGGAGGCAAACTGTAACCAAATTTTGGACATTGAACTGTTTTTCCTGGACCCTTGTGGCAAAAGTGGGGCCCACTGACTGAACGCATAAACTCAAATTTGCGAGCGGCTCAAATACATCGTCTAGGGCTTCTGCGGAAACCTGGGCTTTTAACAGGGAGGAGGGCTCTTTTGGTTTCAGATCAGGGGCGCTGGCTTCCTCCGGGGACTGGCTAAGTAGCCAATCAGGTCCCAGTGCAGTGGCTTCAGGTTCCGCATCAGTCACATTCACAGGTATCAAGGACTACTATGGATGGCCACCCGACTGATAATTTGGGGCCCAGTTAACCCGCGCGCCCCGCCGGGGGTCCGGCGCCACCTTCGCCCCACCGGCGGGCCATCAATGGCCCCCTCTAACTTCAAAAATATAAAG
This sequence comes from Lepas anatifera, assembly GCA_034440635.1. Lineage (NCBI taxonomy): Eukaryota > Metazoa > Arthropoda > Thecostraca > Lepadidae > Lepas > Lepas anatifera. The sequence goes on from JAOTON010001956.1 coordinate 717,699, forward strand.
ATTAATGCAAACCTACAAAGGGCTTTGACAAGTTTGAGTGAACTCAGAATTATTTTAAATCACATGCTTAAACGCTCAGGTCAATGGTTTGACCTCCAGAGGTCAATGTTGGTCACATTAGGCTATTGCCACTAAAATATGCAATGCTTAAGAAACCTGGGCATAGCACTCATGCCATTAGAGCTATCAAGGTCTGGTGAAGTATGTCAATATGATATACAAATTTCACGTCTTTCTCCAATGCGTGGAGCATAATGACCTTCCGCTAGTTTTGATCTCCAGAGAGCACCTCTTGACCTGACCTGACTTTTTTGGTACCCCCCCCGCCTAAGATCTCAAGAGCTACGCAGATAGAGAAAAAACGATAAAAGGCGTTTGATATCCTCATCCAAATCTCTATAAGAAAACATTCCAGCATTTTCTGTCAGGTCACATCTAATGCCACTAGAGGTCAAGGTATGTCACCATAAGGATAACATGGAAATAAAGGTTTTTCGTCATCACATCTGAATAGTAGAGATAGAGCAACCAAATATGGACAGTTGGAAATAATATCCCTAAATGATATCCCCAAGTATATCCCTATCCCAATTATGGACAGTTGGATTCCCCGCAGCAAGTCAAATCAAACTATATATAACATCACCTTGCTGGGTCAAATTTGGGATTTGAGGTGATATAGGGTCAGGTCAAGGTCAACTTAAGTTTAACCCCCCCGGGGTCGGCGCCACCTTCCCACCGGGGCCATCGATGCCCCTCTACCGGAAATATGGGGGTTGGCATCTGGTGATAAGCTCTCGTATTGTAATTACTTGCTGTTTAAGAGCTGGTATGGTTTGTGGGTGTTGTCGATAGGCTATTCAATATGAACCTTAGACAACTGGGAAACTCTTGCCATTGGCTTGATTGGTACGATTGGATGATGTGGCCTTCTCCGTTTGTGGAACGTAATGACCTCCCGCCGTGGTTTGACCGGTCTTTGCCTTATAACCTGGTTAGGTAGAGACCTGCTATATAATGAAGCTTGATCTCCTGGTTTTGTTTGCTCTAGCTTATTAGGTAAGTTTGGCCAATCGTTTTCCCGGTGACCTTGATGACCTTGGTCGAAATATCCTGATCGTGGGTGAGTTTATGCAGACTTGACGTTTTGTGACTCTTTGTAAGTTCCTTTATGGGTCCTCGTACCTGAACTGGCCAAATAAATCCCGGATCTGTGGCCATGAACGGTTTATAACTAACGTGTTTTGAGCTGTTGACTTGCCCCCAGTATGTATGGTTTTTTTGAGGGTTAAACGCATATCATTAGAATCGCAGGAATAAGGTAAACATAATGCATTCAAAATAAACGCTTTATCACCATGCATTACCAAGATATCCAGTTTAAACCATTTGTCCCATGTATTGCTAACAGAGCGGTCATCGCTCGTACCTGATCTCAGGTCATCGATATAAAAAATACCGGATTACTTTTCGTAGTGCTCAGAAGGCCCATTATATAACTTTAATTACAGATCCACAGATTAACCCCGTTCTTACTTATACTACCTTGCACTTCTTTAGAGGTTAAGTCACTAAACCTGCAATGGTGACCTGACCTGAAAGGACCTAGACCCAAAGTTTTGACAAAAGTTGCAAAATGAGAAGAAAAAAGGTATTCCTTGTACGGCGGCGCTACGTGCCACCATTTTTATACTATCTCCAAAAAAACACGAAAGGTGAGGGTACCCGGCCTCCATCAATGCGCGTGTTACAGAGGGCTCTTCTGGTCCCAGGGGACCCTGTCGGCTACATCGAACCCCATATGCCCCAGAGGTTAATGCTGTGTCGCTTTGGGCATAAATTCTTATTGGTCACCGAAGTTCACAGCAGGTCCTTGAGCGGCGCAATCAGGCGGTACTTCGCCCGGTCTTTCTCAGAAGGGCCCTCAGGCGGCTCTTCTAGTTGTCCCATTTCCCTTGGCTACCATTGGCATTCCTTGCAACTGTTTCATCCCCAATAGATTCACATTTTCTGACCATGGAGTCGTGTATTTGGGTAGGCAGGTTCTCTCTCTCTCTCTCTCTCTCTCTCTCTCTCTCTCTCTCTTCCTCTCTCTCTCTCTCTCTCTCGCAGTAAATACATTTTCAAATAGTCTACTTCTATTGGTCTGACCTAAAAGGGGCTTCGAATATGGTTTCACTGTTTGTATTACCAAGGATTTGTCATTTTGTTTTGGCTGGTCTATTCTGCGTATTTCGGTGCGTGTGTGTGTGTGTTTTTTGTTTTTTGTTTTGCTACCAATCTGTTACTGGCGGAGCCATTAACCTGAAAATAATTAGATTCAATATTGCCCACTAAAGGTCTGAGCGGTTGTGCGTACATAGTTATATATTCAAAATTCGATGAAAACCTTAATTGCATGCAAGAAATTGACCACAAAACTTGCGATACATACTTTGTACCAAATTTAGAAGCGTACCAAACTGATTCTAGGTTAAACACTTTTACTACAGGCTGTTGCCCGTTTTCAAAACTTCGGTCCTTGAGCGAAACAATGCGGATGCAGATATTGATGCACCCATTTCGCTCTCGTATCGGGGCCATCAACTTCTATAGCGAATACATAGGACCAGGAAACCTGCTATGTGTAAATGGTTGAGATCAGCTAATGTAATGAATTGCCTAAACTGGCATTAAAATTCATCAGGTGATGGATAATCTAAGGTCACTGAAGGACGATTCAAATTGTCTGCAAGCCAAGAGGAATTTGTGTTGCATCCACTGCAGTCTTTGAACATGGGTCGTTGCGGCCCCCGTACAGATCACACTGCCAAATTCCATGATGGAGCGGATGGGTGCATTGCAGCCGGTTATGACTGCTATGGCAGAGTATCCTCCCTGTAGAACAGGTGCTCCGCATGCACAAGCCACAGGTAGTGTTGTAAAACTAGATCTCAATCCACCCTCTCCACGATGCAGACAATATGGGGAAGAACGTTAAGTTTTATGCTAAGTTAGATGCCAAGTTCACTAATTTCTGAAACTTTTTCCAAATCTGCTCTCACATGAAACATTTTGACGATACATGATTCGTATCAAGAGTAAACGTGAATTTGCACTTAGTCGGGTTGAAAATTGTCACTTGGATGACCAATCCCTAACTTTGGCGAGAGCACTTTGAAGAACAATTACATGGTTGATAAAACGAATGATGCAGCCAGGTTTCCAATCACCCAAACCACCTTTGTACATGAGAAGCTTAGCCAATCAGCAAATGGATTCAATTTCAGCATAAAACAGGCAAGGCTGGCCCACAAATACTGCCTCCAGGGACCCCGAACTCACAGAGCACCCCGACTTCACAGATCGCCCTGTGGCGCGACGTTCCATATACTTGGAAAAGCCCCACTCATGAGCCGCCGAGCCGCACCAAAACAGAAGAACCAGCTATGAACCCAGCGTTCCGACTATCACGCCCTTATATGGTCAACCGGGGCCTCCACAGTAGTCCTATACTGCCTTTGGTTAGATCTGGACCAGTGTAGATAAAGCCCGCGCTCCTACATGGCAATCTGTGGGCCCTCTGTAGCCACAGCTGGGCCCTTTGCCGTAATCTTGGGACCCTATAAGGCCACAACCTGACCCCTGTCTTAATTTGGGAACCTCTTAGGACCCAAACAAACACCCTTACAACAATCGCGGCTCATTGCTGCTGCAGCCGGAGCCCTACTATAACTGCAGACCTCCGTGACCCAACATGGGCCTCCACCATTATCACCAGCCCACTGTGGCCACAGCCGGACTGCCTATAATGGTGTTGTACCGCTGTGGCCGGAGCTGGGCCTCTTCCATTATTGCAGGCCCCCTGTGGCCGCAGCCGGGTCCTATCAGGATCATGGACCCCGTGGCCCAATCGGCCTCCTGCCGTAATTTGCCTCTTGTGGACGTCACCGAGATATTCAATAATTGTTAGTGCCTTCGTGGCCCATACGCATCCATTTTATAGTAGCTGGCTCCCTACCACAATTGCGTGCCTTCTGTAGCTTCAACCGGCCCCATACCGGGCTTGAAGGGGAGGACAAAATTTTGTGTTTGCAAAACATGCGCAATAAATGCCCCTGAGGCTATGCGAAATTTCAAGACTCTAACTAGCTCTAACTTAAAAAGCTCTCTTTTAATCCTTTGAAAAACCTTAGGGGGTGGCAACACCACTCCTCCCCCTCCTGTACGGGCGAGGGTTAAAACACGTACAGAAATGTATGCAATTCCGCGAAGTCCTGATATTTTTAGGTCATGCTTGGACTTTGACTTTTAGGCTATGTTTTCGTATCGTCAGTTATTTGGTAGCTTCAGGGAGTGCCAACCGTGAAGTCATGTAGCGCCCATATATGTTTTCGTATCAATATAAAAATGCATACCTCCCGTGCCCCTGCTAACCTGAATCGCCTGTGAGCACGATGCTTGTGAACATCCATACTGCTCCATGTACTGTTCTTGTCTGAGAAGCGACTTCAGGGAGCGCCACCGCAGGCACAGAATCTCTTTGAACGGTCGCCGGAAGTCCCGGTTCAGTGTAGCGTAGATGATGGGATTGAGCAGTGAGTTGAAGTAGCCTAGCCAGAGGAAGAGGTCGCTGATGCTGTTGGGGATGGTGTCACGCGAAACCAGAGGTCGCACCACCGCTAGAATGAAGAACGGCAGCCAGCACACCACGAAGGCCATCATGATGATGCCGAGCGTGACGGACGCCTTCTTCTCGCGCGGAACCCGCAGAGACCAGGACCAGGGGCAGCGCAGTCGCGGCCGCTGCTTCCGAGGTGTGCTACCCACGGGGCTGATGCACTTCTCCTGCATCACATCACTCACTCCCTTACTTTCAGAACAGAGTCGAATCTCGGACGCGCCGGCCAGAGTTACCTCCACCTGAGGACATCTGAGATGGCCCTGAGCGCGCTTCTCTTGCCTCACCACGATCCGCGCCGCCTTCAGGATCTTTAAGTAGACGAATATCATGATAGCGAGAGGAAGGTAAAACGACATAACGGTTGCCCAGACTTGATAATACACGTTCTGGCTGACTGCACAAGCATCGTCATTTCCATGTTCGTTACCGCTAATGAAGATGGGAATGATACTGATGCAGAACGCACCACCCCAGACCACGGTGATGTAGACTGCCATGAGCTTCTCCATCCTGCGCTGGGAGTACTGCAGCGGATCGGTGATCGCCTGGTAGCGATCCAAACTGATCGCGCACAAATTCAATATACTTGCAGTGCAAGAGAGCACATCCGCGCTTACAAACACATTGCAGAGGGCACGGCCGAGCCGCCACGTGCCGGCGTAGAGGTACATCAGCGCGATGGGCATGACGACCACGGCCACGAAGAGATCGGCCACCGCCTGCGACACGTACAGCATGGTGTAGGGGTGGCTGCGGATGCGCGGAACGAGACAGACCGCCACACAGACCAGCGTGTTGCCAATGGCGGTGCAGAGGATGAGCACGGGCAGCACCACCACCAGCAGCAGCTTCACAGAGAGAGGGTAGCCGACGGCAGCGGCCGTCTCAGGAGTCGGCAGCAGGGCTGACAGGTTCAGGTCCATGGCGGAAGACTAGTGGTGAGGCTGCGACGAGCAGGACGACGTTTGCCGATGATAAGAGGGAGGCAGCGCTCGCCGTGTGACGGCGTTGTGCTTCATTTCACCTGGAAGGCAGAGGGCACCGTTAAAACTATGCTCAAAATCTACGTTTAAATGTGTCGTAAACATGGGCACAGAACGCGAAACGTAAATCTACGTGTCTGCTACACAATTTTCTAATTACGCCAAAGAAGGCATTGAAAGTAAAAGCGAATCGTGTAGTGGCAAATACAAAGGGGGCTAGGGGCTCAAGCCCCCCACCCTCATGCAAAAGTGCCAATAGCTGTTGCATAGCCGGAGGCTCTTCTGAGGCAATGGTGGAGGAGGCCTGAGCCCCTAGTCCTCCCCTCCCTTCCCCAATAACGTTCTGGCTCCACCACTGAAACCGTGATTGCTATCTGGCTTAAAACGTTAACTCAGAATAAAACCGTCTTATCCGTGTCTACCGCCAGCTAATTAGATCCACCAGAGTGAAGGTAACTGCATCGAAGGCGTGTCCGACCACACGAGCCCCGGCGTGTGAGACACCGGCTGCGCAACGGTGAATCTGACACTGCTGCCTTGTTTTTCCGCCGTCACCTATAGCTCGTCAATTCCCTGCGGTGCAGCATGGTCTAGCGCTCTCCAGTATCATTAGTGTCGAAGGTGCCACTAAAACCACTCATCAGACGGCCCCAGAAGCCACCTCAGCGCGCGCCCTTATGGCACAGGCAAGCAGGAGACGACGAGCGCCGCTTATAACGACCCGAGGTGACAAATTGGCACACTCGCGAAGCTACCAGAGGCGGAGAGACGCGATTAGTCTCCCTAACTGCTCAACAAATAAACGCCCGGGAGATTTATTGAATCGGCTCAGAATTTAGCAGTCAACCCAGCTTGCTGCCTGCATCCGGAAAGTACTAATCGAGAGCGTCTCTGCCGTGGCATGGAGTGAAGCTATACCACTATCTTTCTGCTACCAATCGATAAAATGCAATCAAGATCAAAGTCAGAAAGCGGAGAACAGGGTTGATCAAACATGTTGACAAGTAGCCGTCTTCGTTTCAGTTCAATGAAACTGTTAAAGCCTATGAAAGGGAGTGTGGCACCTTGGTGTAATTCCAGACTGGAGTCGTCCTTGGGGGCAATCTTTGTTGAAAACAGATGTGGGTTTGGCCATGTTTCAGCTGAAAAGTGGCCTCCGTGTCGAAATTAGCGCGAAGCCAAATTGGAGCACGACCTGGTAATGTTTTGTGCCCGATATTTTCTATCTCGAAATATGATCTCTATATACTGTGGTCCAAGCAATAGTGCACCCAAGGGGGGGGCAGCGGGCCCTACCCACCAAACGCTTCTACTCCAAAGTGCTGCCTCCGCCCATGTCGGGCGCGGCGCCCGACATGGGTTCTGGTAATAATTCACCACCGCAGGCGCACATCGAGGGCAGAAATGAGCCTTGATCTAGCTTTTAGTACCAGTTCTACTCTCACCTTGCCGCCCCTGCCCATAGCCTATTCATGGTTCTGCCATAATGGGATGAAGATCGACACCCAGAAGACGCAGATGGTTGTGCTGGGTACCCACGCAATGCTCCGCAGTCTGCCTCTGGTGTCACTAACTTTCAATGGCTCGATTATCACTGAATCTCGACATGACATGGTAAGTGGATGTGAATGATTTACGTAAATATAAAGGACGTCTCCACTAGTGAAAATGAAACACGTTCGAACGCGAACGTTTTTCATTTTCACTAGTGGAGACGTTCTTTATATTTATGTGAATCTCGACAGGTAAAAAACCTTTGCGTTATCCTCGCTCGTGACCTTGCTTTTCAAACACACGTTGACCTAGTCACTAAAAAGTGTTTCGGCATTCTTATCGGTTTGAGTCATACAAAACACGTATTTCCACTTCCGGCACTAAAAACCATTGTAGAATCCCTGGCCTTTTCAGTTGTCCGCTACTGCATCACTGTGTATGGCTCCTGCGGCGTGACACAGCTGCGCCGGGTTCAGAAGGTCATCAACTTTTGGTGCTCGCGTAATAACTGGACGTAGAAGAAACGACTATATTTCAGATGCGTTTAAACAACTAAAATGGTTCTCCGCCCAACAGCTCGTGGATTGCCATGCGCTGTGCCTCCTTGGGAGGATTGTTACCTCCGGTCAGCCAAAGGACCTCATGACGACGACAGGCGCTCGTCGTCAGGAGGTGCATGGCATTAACACTCGCGGGTCAGGCCAACGTGTTCTACCGCCAATCCGCACTGAAGCTGGCCGCTGTAGGCTGTGCTATCGAGGTGTAGCGATTTTAAACTCGTGTTGCATAGAGCCAGGGGCTGCACATTTCAAAACTCGACTAAGATCAGCACTGACACCAGACATGTTTTAGGGAGAGTAGTTTGTATCTTTTTTTGTAATGACCGGTAACTTATCGACCAATTGGTGCTGACCTGTTGATTGCCTTTTTACATCTTTGCTTCGGCCTTTTAGCCCTTTTTTGTCGTGTGTGGTAGAGATGACTGAATGTACGCCATGGATGCGCAAGTCTTTTAGTTACCTGCTCCTTTTTAAATATTGACGTGGAAGGGTGGAAAACTCTACATCACGTGTGGACCTCTTTCGAATAAACTTTGAACTTTGAGCGTGCCGTCCTTTTACGTGATAAGTAACCTCTCCAGCCAGTTTTTCCCCTCCAGTGCCTTGCGCCCCCTGTCAAATATGCCGCCCCCATCAGCCTACCGCCCCCACAAACGAAAATCCTGGGTGCGCGCCTGGGTCCATGGGTGAGCAACTTCGTTAAAATTGGAGTTTGACACCAAAACCAAATCATTTTACACATTTTCAGATCGTATTTAGATATTATCGATTACAAAGCATATCTCATCCACGAACTTTTCAACAAAGTTTCTGCGTCGGCCGCTTCACCGGCCAATGTATTCCCACTGGGCATACACAGCATCAGCGTCAGCTGTCAAGTACCCAGGTTTCTCTCGCCACAGTGCTTGGTTTCGTCAGTTGTCAGAGCTTGTATTATTCTGTAGACACCAGTAAATATCCCAATGACTTCGCTATAATCCTACATTACATTCCATGATTGTTGCGACACACCAACAAACAAGTAATGCGCTCCAGCTGGTCTCTGCATACATTTTCCATTCAGTACTGTCTGCTTAGGTTTGGCTGGGTTTCTTGTGCAAACCCTATACGCCCTGGGGGAGTTTTATTCTTTAAAGGAAGAATTAAAATCTGCTCTATGATAACCTGTGTATCATTTTGGAGACATAAATTGATTTATTTAACAACTTTGAAGGACTAAATCACTTCCCAAATATCTACGTTGCCTTTTAATTTCTCGGCATTTTCGTTTCAACCAATTTATGCCTGACACCCAGGATGGTGAAGGGCGGAAAGCTCATCGGCCCCAGCTGGTCAGACAGCCGTGTGTCCGTCCTAATTTTTTGTATTGTAAGCTTACCGAGGATGACTTTCTCAGACGACCTTGCCGTGATTATTGCCCCGCAGTAGAGGCCCATTGGTGTCGCTTTCGACTTCATTCTCGAAAGAAGAAAACGCACTGAACACAGCTTTCTGGGTGCCGTAGCGCTCGTGCTGTTCCAACCAAATCATCGCCAAGTTGACCATCTGACTGCCTATGTCAGCGGCGGCAGACAGCTTGATGGACATTTCCAGGTCGGGTGATAGCCTATCAGCACCGTCTCTGCCTTCGATGTCCGTCACCCTTCTAGACAAACACACTTTGAAACTGAACACTACATGTCAAATTGTGTTGTTCTTGTCCCTAAGCAGCGTCTGGCTTGAGCTTAGGATGTCGCTGGTGGAGGCTTTGTTGAAGTGAGGTACCGCTGGTCAGCTTAGCCCTCTACAGGGCAACCCTTGCTCCCATCGGGCCACCACTTGTTAGGACGTGAATGTGTCTCTGCTGGTGGCGGTTTCCGGGGACCTCATCCCGTCGTTCCGCCCCTAGCTTTGGTTTTTAACCCTGTTGTTTTGCAGTGTTATTGTTGTGAAATACATGCGCACGGTTCAAAACAACAGCTGGGGAAAGGGACGACACCAAGTAAGTGTATCCAACTTTTGTATAACGCCCAAAGCAAAACCAAGTTCGTGATGCCAAATAAATTTATCATGTCCAAAAGTTCACACTAATTCAATCCCGAGGAACTAACATTGCAACTGCTCGAAAAATAAACTACTCGCCCACCCAACTTCTTCAGGTAGTGATGTTCAAACTTATCTAAATGTCTTCTAATTCTTAGTAAGAGGTCTTGGATATGTTGGTGCGTAAACCGCTTGGCTTTAATTCTAAATCCCAACCACTCACTTGTCGAGTTGAGCGCGCAAACTGGGATGAATCTATCCACTGAGAAACATGTTTTATCCCGTTCAGCCATCTTGTGCTTTGCAAAGGCTATGGATAATTTGTGCATTGGGCAGTTGACGTGGATTACTTGTTGGTGCGCAAAGCAACAATAAAATAAACGCACGAGAATAGTTAAGCCGTCAATATATTAACCGATGTTCACGGAATAAAAAAGGCTCTGACAACTGAGGGAACCCAACCACCTGGCCAGAGAAACGTGAGCACGCGGCGGCCAATGCTGACGCTGTATTCGTCCATTGGGAATACCTACATTAGCTGGCCGCGAGGCCGACATGCAAACTTCGTTGGAAAAGCAGGTGAGTGAGATGCTCTTTGAAATCGATGCTTACATATATTTCGGAGGGCTACATCGTGAAGCATGATTGTACGTAGAAAAGTTGTTAATTGGCCTATCTCCTCGAATCCTGAATGCACACTATAGCCAAAGCACAGTGGTTATATATTCGGACACAGCCCTTCCTAAAAAAACACTAATCTTTGCTTTTGGAATATAAGCTTCTTCGCGTAACATTTTAAATCATACCTGTGCCTCAGGCTCGGCATCTCTGCCGTAGCAATCCCCTTCCCTCGCAAGTGTTGCTATACTTCGCGACCCATACCTTGAAATAAACTTCGCCCCTTTGTTCTGCGACATTAAAGTAAACCCCACTCCCGCAAAATTCTCCCACATATTTTAGAGGCGGGCAAAGGTACCTTGCACAGAACGCCTTATAAAAAGCCCTTAACTAACTAAATAACTTCCTCAGAATGTTCATCATGTCAAATGATCAGAGAAATGTTTGGTCATAGCACAAGCCAAGATCTCAAATCAAAATTCAAAATTTGAGGTCTCGGCTCTCACCAGTGCCAGGAACTTGTCTAACCTCTAACCAATCGACTTCATGAAGATTCTGAAGACGGGATGAGCCCGAAAATGAAATCACTGTGCTTTTGCTCTATTGTGTATTAAAGACTCTAGGATATAGATCAATTAACAACTTTTTTCGATACTTAGCCAACTGCGATCTAAAAAGATATGATATGATATTTTAGTCTCAAATCTCAATATCGAAGTCGTTAGTCACTTTTGCGCAATCCTTAGATATCCCCGTTGAAAGGAATCGACCTGCGTGGGGTTGCTGTGGGATTTAAACCAATCAAATTGTTTCAACCAGATGGAGACGGGTACCTTTCCGGTTTGAATTAGAGCCTTTAGGCCCTTCATTTTGGACGGCAAACTGCGTTAAAATATAAGAATTGCCTTAGGTGAGAGGAAATATGCCACAAATGGTTTCCCGACACGCCCTAAAAATGTTTTTCTCAGTCCAAAGCCCATCATAAAGTGGGGCAATCCCTTTAAAATCTAGTTGGGCCGAAGTCAGCCGATGATAATCTCAGTGAACCACACGAATCCCTTCTGACTAGGTGCTTATGGTGGCCCCACAGACCAGCACCGGCCGCTCTTGTCGAGCATCTGCAAGCTGCTGGTGAGCATTCCACACGAACTCCTCTTGCCGGGGAGCTGCTGGTGATTTCAGCGTTCCACACGAAACATTCTTCCGAGGAGCAGCTGGTGGGTATTCGTCACGAACCATTCTTGCCGGAGAAGTGCTATAGTGATTTCAGCGTTCCATACGATACATTCTTCAGAGGAGCAGCTGGTGAGTAGTCGTCACGAACCTTTCTTGCCGAGGAGCTGCTGGTGATATCAGCATTTCACACGAACCCCCTTTTGCCATACAGCTGCTGGTGATTCCAGCGTTGCACACGAACCCCCTTTTGCCATACAGCTGCTGGTGATTTCAGCGTTGCACACGAACCCCCTTTTGCCATACAGCTGCTGGTGATTTCAGCGTTGCACACGAACCCCCTTTTGCTATACAGCTGCTGGTGATTTCAGCGTTGCACACGAACCCCCTTTTGCTATACAGCTGCTGGTGATTTCAGCGTTGCACACGAACCCCCTTTTGCCGGGTTCAGCGGGTTCGGTGGAGCAGGCAGGGGTCGCCGGGTCGCCCCAGGCTGGTTAAATCGATAGCTGGCGGCAGGCATTGGACATTACTGCCGGACCGCCAGCGGCACAACATCACTCAAAAGCTGGCCCAGAACAAATGACGCCCATGTTTAACGAGCGAAGCCAAATACCTGTCGCACAACTCGTGCTGGACTGAATACTGAGTCGTTTGCTCTAAATCCGTAAACATCTCGGCTCTGCTGCAGACCTTGAGGGAAAGAGTGATGTCGGTGCGGACACAATTAAGGCCTCGAAAATGGAAGTTGGAGAGATTCGCCATTCGGGGAGACGCTGGCAGATTCAAGGGGGAAGGGGCCGTGGCCCCCATCAAGGCCAAAAATAGTATATTTTGCCCCAAAAGACCACATTTGTATCCGTTTTTCTTCAAAAGTACTATTTTTCGCAATTTTTGCTCGATTTAGCCCCCCGCCAAAAGTTGATCCTGGATCCACCAATGCAGGGTGAGACATGTCTTGAATATCGCAGGTATAGACTGTGCTGAGGTCAGAAATCAATGGCACGGAGACTGGAAAGGAGTTTGTTGGGAAATGTTTACGCGAGTTTGTTGGGAAATAATATTTTTGAGCAAGCAAATGTGTCTTTTTTCCTGTATAGTGTATAGTCCCCAACTATATTACCTCCTTACTAGAAGACTGGCACTAATTATCGCGCGGACAAGCCACTCCACGTGGTACTCACAGTAATACAATGCGGTACATTTGTCTCTACGTGCCGTCAGAATGCAGCCTGGTCATCTTTTTCTTTATTCGACCTGCTCGGTATGTGATTGGTCCAGCGCTCGCACACGAAAAGTCCGAGCCTATCAAAGGCTGGGGCCAGCCTGGCAGATGGCTCCGGGTCCGGATGGATGTTCTTCACTTTGGATTAGCTCACTAGTTTCGCGATTCCTCAGACTTTCGTGAGGTCAAACAAAGACACTTGGTTGAGTGCGAGGTGGTGGCCACCCGTAAATAAGCCTTTCGGTCACCATTAAAGGGAATGTGGCACCTTCACAACGTGATTTTAACTGAGATAGCCAAGTTGTAAAGCAAGTCGGAAAACCCGGTACTCCATATTTCATTTGTCTTGGAACTCGATATTTCCGTAGAAAAGAAGCTAAAACCTACCTGACACCAGCCCCCCTCAGCCCCCCGTCGCCAGCGGCCATTGTTGTGAGCTACTGGTGTGACGACATATGCTGACGTCACGATGAGCATCAGCCAATCGAAGCCCTTGAAGCGTTTCAAGTATGGTAGTGGTTGCCAGATCGTGACATCACAGTCTGATGTTTATTTCTTTTTCTAAAGGAGTATTTTTAAAAACCAAATATTGAGCTTATTGTACATTTTTCAGAGAAATCATTAGTGGTTTCATTATTTTTGACCAAAAGTACGCCGAATTACACTAAATTCCTGGATTAGACCAAGGTGCCACATTCCCTTTAACGCTGCTTTCTCCTTATGGAGTCGTCTGCTTATATCCTACTCTCTATCTCCAAACACGCCCGCACTTGATCGAATTGGCTAAATTTAGGGGCCTATTGTAGCTGGGTTTTATGCTGGGAATATGTCGCGCGAGATCTGTTTTATATCTGGACGATCTGTTTTTTTACGACGCACCGACTGCTGGGGTCATATGGTGTCGCTAACCCTCACCCTGCTGGGAGGCTATTATGGAGATCGGACAAAACTTATGCAGAATACCCCCGGAATCTGAGCCGAGTGAGCGGTATGGATCCCGTCTCGATCCATATAAAGGGGGTTCCTCGATGGGTTGGGCTGGTACTGCCAGGACGAGACTAGCTTTATGGGAGCTTGTTCGGGGTAAGGGGAGTCCTACCCCCCCCATCACCAAATAATTTCCACCGACAGCGTCATGGGCTGGAAATCTCATTCATCTGAGGAAATGTATTTGGGTCAGTTCTTTATGGAAAGGCATTGCTTCTAACCAGGAGCTGTTCCCATATAATGTTCTGCCAGCATTTTTCATTCTCTAGCAACGTTTTCGCAGCGTGCACAAAGTCAATAGCCGTTGAAAGGAATCAGCACAATAGTGCGTTTTTATCGTTTTTTTTTTATTCATCAGAGCGCTTTTCTTTTCCGGTACATGCATAGCCTTTGTATTTTCACCTTTGAATGGACTGGGTGTAAGATAAGTCAAAACTGGCAGATAGGTACAAAACGAATATTCATACTATAATATAACATGGTATATTCAGGGTATTGCTTCTTTTAAAGGGATCAATTTAGAGAGAGAGAGAGAGAGAGAGAGAGAGAGAGAGAGCAAGAGCGCGAGACAGCGAGCCATGCAACTTATTTGTTATGAACAAATATGCCTACTTCGCATTTTGATTATCACTATTAAACCTTAGATATGCAGCAAACACTTTTGTAATTTTCTCATACATCAAGTAAATTAATATCAAACATTGGAGTCCCATTTTATTTTCTGCTTTACCAGAGCTGAATTTCCGACCTAATTCTATTTGAGGCAATACCTTATTTTGCTGAGACTTTTAGCGGCTTTTTGACAATACTACAGTTTCACACCCCTGTAAGGTCGCGTTCCGTCGGAGACATGGCACTACTTGAACTTCCTTCAGAAGCGTCATAAAGCTGCAGGCTATTGTAAAATGCCTGAAGTAGTGTGCAATTCTTAGATACAAAATCAGTAGAACAAAATTATTATCATTCTTTTCCGCAGCGGGTAGTTCCCCACAATCGCGTGAAGTGGTCCGGACTGCGTGTGGTTGGTGAGATCGCAGAGGGCGGTGGGCATGCTTCCCATTTTGCTGTTTTTTCCCACTAAAAATTGAAAACTGTATTGTATTTCACATATCACGTTTCGTAGGATCACAGTAGATGAATATATTATTTACTCTTTGGTTTTGACGTTAGTTTTGAGGAAGCCACTCAAGAAAATCACGTTATCAGTGGATGATTCACTAATAAGGCATGAAAATTAAACAAGATATCACAATCGCTTTTCCGGTTTTGGAAAGGGCATTGAAGGGAATGTGAAACCTTCATAAAGGGATTTGAACTGAGATAGCGATATAATATAGCATACCGAGAAGCCGCTTAATCCATGTTTTATTTCTCCCAGAACTTACAGTTCGCGGATACAAACAGAGGTAAAATGTACCAGAGGTAAAGCTGCCAGAATTGCCTTGCATGGGTTTAGCAATGACGTCATAACTCGTTGACCTGACCTGACCTGGTGTCAATTTCTAGTGATAAGTTGTAAAATCGATCATCCTAGCGGCCTGAAAACCACGCACGTCTAAACCTAATCGGCTCAGAATTATTCGCAAAAAAGCGTGACGGGGTCCGATTGGACACACAGGCGGTGATAAGTTAACCGGGGAGGACAAGGTCGTTAGGAGGGGAATTTTACCTGTTTTCTCTGCGAACGGTAAATTCTGGGACCAACGAAATGTGGCTCAAGTGGTTTTTCAATTTGCTCTATCCTTTGGCTATCTCTGTTCATATGGGCGCAAAATGACCACAGTAGTCGACGCGCCCGAAAACCCTTATCATGATGACATCTGAGTTCAAACCCCATTATGAAGGTGCCACATTCCCTCTAATAGGTAAATAAAAATAAGTAAATTAATAAATATCACTTTAGTTCTTAATGGCCTTTTTATTCAATTTAATAATCTTTATTGATAATTAACTGCAATTCATGTAATGCTAATGGTTCAAAAAGGCTTGCTTGAGCGTGTTCTTATTTTTGATTTTTTCAAAAGCTCAAAACCCAAAAGGAAATTTCGGACAAAGAAACCAAGAAAATAATTTCCGTAAGGAAGTATAGTGGCGAGTTCAGCCCCCCCCCCCCCCGTACCGGTGAAGGTAGCGCGGACCCCCGTACCGGCGCGTGTAAAACACAGGGAAGCGGTGCGCAACTGCAAAGTTCGTGCGATACATGAAACCGTTTCTGACTCTGCTTGCACTTGATGGAATCATCCGTCTAAATTTGAGACTGGGTGTTTTCATTTAATCTCCGCCTCAGTGGAACACCTCAGGTTTCTTCAGACGCAGCCAAAAAAGAACAAACAACAATACAAACGCTGACGCTCCACGCCACCGTACCTGGCACAGCTTGAACTTCAATATTCATGCAGTTTTTCCTAAGATTTCAGGCCTGGGTCGTGTCAATCAGAGCCGGGGTCTTGAATCGCCCAGGAGCCGATAAAGATGGGATGTTCGAAACAACCCCCACTGTGGCGAAGGTAGAATGGAGGCCCACTATGGCTGGGGTTAAATTGAAGTATCTCGTCTTTCGATTTTAAGAGGTCTGTGAACTGTAACTCACCAAGGCATATATTTACAGTCTGCTGGGCGGTGGCAGATTAGGGGCTCAATGCTTCCTCCCGAAAATGTCAGAGTGCCTATAGTTAATGTATAGCCGGAGGTTGTTCCGAGGCAATGGTGGGGGAGGCTCGAGACTCCTACCAGCCCCCCCCGCCCCTGCTCTAAATGAAGTCCCGGATGCGCCACTGCTGCTGAGTGCCGCACTTTTTGGCAAATAAAGCTGTCAGTCCTGAGAAGCTTCTGATGGCCACTCACAGGACACTTGTCAAAACTTCGAACTCGATCCTCGATATTGGCCAAAGATGCAACTGGCAATAAGAAAACGTTCTAAACCGTATCTATACAAGCGCATTCATTCTTCAGACATTTCTCATTTTTCCTCTGCATTTCTTATGGAGAGGCAGGCCCTTGGTCACCGAGTTAAATCTCATTACCACCCTTAGACGTAAGGCGATTTCAGCGTGCTAGTGCAGCTGGCAGAGCCGGGCCTGCGCGTCAGGGTTGAGAGCAGAGATGTCCAAACGAACCGCGGCTGAGCTGGTGCTGTTATTGCGTGGCCCCGAGACGGCGCGGGCGGAAGTGGGACTTTACACCGAGTTCGAGGTGCCGCGCGCGCTGGACGCCTCGTTGGACTACTGAAGTTGTTTCATTTCGTTACTTGCGGCTTCAAGAGAACCGACAAGAGGAGCGAAGTGTTAGAGTTCTCAGCTCGCTTATACGCACACAAGTGTCATGTATTTACTTTCAGAAAATAATTGAACTGAAATAAAATGATCGATGACTTGAATTCGGCGTGAATAACTCCTGTGATTTGCCCAGTGATTTCATCGTCAATGCAGTTGCTATAATCCCAATTGATTATTTTCGTGACATGAGCATGTGCAAACCGGGACAGAAAAGGATGGACCGGGCATGGACTGGCTGTATTTGAGGACAAACCAGGGTGGGCTAGCGCGGGCCTGAAAAGTGATCATTTTGTTCCGGGCTGTGAGTTTTATTCTCAAAACACACCTCACACCTCACATACACTCCTTTAACCCACAGCACAATGTAATACAGTGAAGATGTCCTCTAGAATGAATAGACAGACCACCCAGGAGTATGCCTCTGATAGGCCGCCGGCTACTAGGCTGGTGGCTACCCTTCTTCCGCAGTTTAAACACGTCATATCCAGCATCCTACCTGTCCACGACAGTCTGCGAAGCTCTCCCCGCGTCGGACCGGTGTTTGTTTTGGAATCCTTTTCGGCGCCGGTCCGGGGCGGTATAAAATCGGCCGGCCCGGCTTCCGGCAACCTGTCTCTTCCTAAACCGTGGTTAAACTATCATCTTCTTGAAATTTGGATAATGTTTCAGTAGGATAACGTCACGACAACCGCCGGGTAAGGCAGAGCAAAGTAAAGTTATGTAGTCTATACTTACTGCTGTTGGAAAGTTTGCCAGGCTGCGTTGTCGTATCTGGCATATTTAGAAGCGTGTAAAAAGGAAAGAAAATTGGACTCCCGCCCACTTACACCCCCTCTCCACGTGCGAGAAGTCCCCATTGCAGGATGTGTCCCAGGTTTCCGGTCTGGCAACCTTGCCAACTGTCTATATGAGCCCAACCGAGTACGAAACACTTCTCACTAATGCAAGGTTCACGACAGGACTCAAAGGAGTTACTACAGAACCTTTCCGGCCGCCTCGGAAAGCCATTAGGGAGAGAGGGTAAAAGGCCCCCACCTGGACGAAACCTCATGCGGCAGCAAGCAGGTCTGCTCTAACGCTAATGCGCTATATTAGAGTACGGTCTGAGATCACTTGCGGGCCGAGTGAATGGCCCAGTAGTTCGCACGTTACAGCACAGGTCCCGATGCCGGCTAACCCCACATTGGTGCCATTCCGCTGCTGATGGCAGGAGCTTCTGCCAACGGCCGTGCCTCAGGCCACGCCCACCTCATGACGTCACTGGTAACCTTTCAGACACTTCCTCCCAGATGAAGTATTGCGGCCACCGAACGATTGACGAGACGCCCCTGTTCCGTAGAATGATCAGTCAACGCACCAGCACGTTAATTGCTTGTATCTATAGCAACGCTCCTCTCTATTCCCAAACGATGTGGAGTATTTGAACTTGAATCAGGCGCGTGGATGTTCTAAATGGTTGGGGGTGCCCAAAATGTAAAGCATGTTTTAGCCTTTCCACAGGACTGATCAACTGTCCATCACCACTGAAAAATTCATAAAATGAAAAACTCCAAACTAAGGAACATGATAACATCACTTAGACGTTTCATTTGACCTGTGATTTGTTTGTTTGTTTGTTTGTTTGTTTTGACCTGTGACCTTTAAAAGTCACCTAATGTCAAAAACCATTTTTCGGTGTTTTACTCTATAAATTTAAACAAAGATAGAACTTTTATGTTGTCACCAAGTGTTTGTATGATCACTGCAAGCCAAATGATATACATCATGATTATACCAGGCCAAGTTTGGTCAAACTGTTGACCTGGGTAGGGGTCAAATTTTGAATTGGACCTGGCATAACAATATTATATATCATTCGATTTGTATTGACCAGAAACTTGCAACGGTGCACCAGCTATATCTGTATCTTGCTTGGTTTGGACGTTATTAGCGAAAAAGGAAACGCCCTTATGCATGGGTGGCTATGATATCCCAAGAACATTCCCAATGTTCAGTGACTGACCTGCAGCTCCCTTGGCTTTGACCTGACCCGAATATCATTAGCACTGTAATAAAAGAGCAACTCAAGAGCTTTCGAATGGTGTTAAAAATGCGTCTAGCTATCTTAGTGTCTGATATAAATGAGGTTTCCTTAGTACACCTCATATTAGCGATTTTGACCTATTTTGACCTCCGGTGACCTTGATATTGACCCAACGAGAAAAATGACCGAAATATTTTCGACATAATCTTTGAAAGGCTTTCGAATGCTGTCTTGAGATTTGTCTAGCTTCTTAGTTTTTGAGATCGTGGGGGTCTTTTTACCCCCACCAGGGCGAAGGTGGCTCGTACCCGCCACCGGGGCAAGGGTTAATCCACTAGGCCACCAGGTCCCCATATAATCCTCCTATAAGTCCACACCAATGGCCTGAACTTATATGTGTTGATCTTAATCAATCTTCATACTTCAGAATTAGGCTCATCTTAGAAAACGAGTCATCTTGATGGAGTCTGGTTTATATAAGCCATCATTTGGCCATCATCCATTAAACGCTCAGTCACTCAATCCAGTTTATAATCGATGGCGATAATCAAGGTATCAAAGAGTCTTACAACTGGAGTCCTTTGGTTCGCTCGGACAGGCTAAGAAAATGGATCATTTATTTTAGATGTGCGTTGCATCAACTGTGAAAAACCAAACGAAAATGCTCCCAGAAATTTGTCATATCCAGTGACAAAGCATTTCTGCTAAATGTTGCAAGCTTTCTCCCGCATGAGTGCACGCGTCTAAATGGCATAGAAGCTGGAAATTTTGACGCTAATGCATATGAGATAACTACTACATTAAGGTCAAATGCGAAATTATCTACGATACTCTTTGTCACCGATGTCTAACACACCAATTCTTATACACCGATTGCATACTTTAGATGTTCTTTGTTTAGGCATGCCTTCTCTAAATACGGCTAGTCGACTACGCACGGAATTTTTTGGCATCCAGGGAGCCAATACAAGTCGGAAAGGGACTGACAGTCGCCGCAACCTCGACAGCCAAATTCCGCTCACCACGGGACGGATACCCCGCTGCAGAGATATGGACAATTATACTCCGCCGGATTTGGTGTAAATACGAAAATGGAACAATTTTACAGTAGATATGCAGAATGCAAGAGGAACTCATTAACCCGCCCTACCGGGGCCGGCGCAACCTTCACCCCACTGGGGGCCATCGATGGCCCCCTCTAACTCCGAAAATATGGGGGTTAGCGCAAATCTGCAAAGCGCATTCAAGCTCGCGTGATTCAGTAAGAAATTACTTACATGTTTAAGCGCTCAGATCAATGGTTTGACCTGAGGTCAGTTAGGTCAGATCGGCTATTTTACTCAAATATGCAATGCTTAACACTGCCCCGCTGGGTCCCTTGCATGACGCGCCCCGCTGGGGCATTTTTCGCCCTCCGTATCTCGTTCCCCGAAAGCTAAGGGAAATTACGGGCGGCGTTCAAGCTCTTGTTAAGACAAAGAGAATTTATAAGAATAATTTTTATGCCAGGTCAATATTGAGGTCAGCATAGGTCAAAGATGCCCATAGGCTTACAACAGAGCAGTGTACGTTCCTCTCTAGATCTGCCTCGGAAGCTAGAGCAAATCTTTATGCATCATTGGATTCCTCTCATCGCGGCAAATCGAATTATGTATAATATGACCTTGCTAGGTCAAATAGTCAAATGACCTGACCTCGACCTAGGTCCGGCACTTTAGAGGCGGGCAAGGTGCCTTGCCCAGAACGCCTTATAAAAAGCCCTTAACTAACTAACTAACCTAGGTCAGGGTACGAGTGACCTGGTATGGTCATGTTGCTATCAATAGACTCCTGTGACAATATAAACACAATGAAGCAAATGGGAGCTTTATCTCAATTCAGTGAGAAGTTATTGGCAAAACAATCACCTTGCTCCCGTGACCTGATATGACCTTTGAGGGTCGATGCTCAAAGCTCAACTTTATGGTCAGATCATGGTAGAATAGACAGTTTGAGGATTCTCAGCCTTATCTATCCAGTATTTCCTGAAAACGAGTCCATTCTATTTTTCACCGTAGACTTATAATGGGGTGACCAAAAATTGACCCCATCTTAGGTCACCAATATAAAATTCCGAGATAGAGATTTGTGACCCTAATGACATTATCATATTGTGAAGTTTCAACTGATCGGTTTGCATGTTCCCTGGGCGCTGCTTCAAACTCGTAATTTTAGGTTTTGAGGTCGGGTCACTTGCCCTGAATAGCTCCTTGACCTGACATGAGCTTAACTAAAAATTTGGTCGTGTAAACTGATCGGGATAAGGTACGTAGTTTCGTTGTTCTGATCTCTTCGTTTTTGGCTATGGGGAAAACCAGGAGGAGGGCGAATTTGCCAGGGGGCGCGTGTTAGAACTGGGCATAACTCTTGGCCATTAGAGCTATTGAGATCTGGTAAAGTAAATTTGATAGGAAATGCCAGACCTTTTCCGCATGTGGACGTGCACCTCCCACCAGTGGCTTGACCTCCGAGGTCACCTCGTGACCTAATATGACCTGAGGTGAAGGTCGAAACTATCTTGCTGTATATAATGAAGCCAGTGACAAGACATACACGATGGTGTTTGATTTAGGCTCTAGCTTAATTGGTAAAGTTTTGTAAATACTATTTTTGACATCTGGTGACCTTGAATGACCTTGAGAGATCGGGCAAATATAGCCCTGTAATCCGTGAAAGGGTGTCTAAGAACGCATTTTGAGTCGCCGAGCATTTTAAATCGTTTTGTGACTTTTAGATCTAAGAAGCATTTTCCCATGTTTTCATGGGAGAGGTCACCTAGTGACCTGACCTCGGTCAAATCGAAAATCCCGATTGACCTTGTGACCCTGATGGGTGATAAAGTGGGGTTTAATGATCGGTTAATGTGCTTTATAGAGCTCGAATTTAGTGAGGAGGCCTTGGTTGACCTCGCAAGACCTGACCTTGGGTGACCCGGTAAAATTTGTGGTGGAATGATGTGGTGGAGATGCCTCACCGCGGTGTGCGCTCGTCGTTCGTTTTTGCTTCCCAAACCTTGTCGTTAAGAAACCATTATGAAGAACAGGAAATATAAAAACAGAATTCTTGCCGTTCTTGGAAAATGCTTGACGAACCAGAGCATGTGATATGGAAGACGGGTCTTCTGCGTTTGAACCAACGCAATATTGTCCTGACGTTCTTTTCTCCGAAGCAACACAAAACTGAACTCACATGACAGAAGCCGGTGAAAGAAGCTCTGCTCGTTTGGCAAACTGATGTGTCACAATAAGACCTACACCCGATGGCATTCCTCCCCTCCCCGCTCACGGCGTTGTCGGACTGGCCAGTCATTGGACCGTGCAACAGACAACCTTCAGCGTATGTACGCTCGCTAGTAACTTGCGCACTTAGTAACTAGTGGAATTATCACAATGGATTGAGTCTAGCTGCTCGGCTTGTTTACATTTGCAAGAGCCTGTACTATCCGCGTGACCTGGTGGGACCGCACTTAGCGAGTAATGCCGGTGACTGTACCACAGCTGGCCAGGGCGAGGTTGAGTGGAGCTGACCGAACCCACTAAGCAAGCCATCCTAGCAAAAGCTCCAGTAAAGTGCGTGGTGACACTGGTTGTTTAGTGTGAGACTGAGCTCAGAGGCTTTCTGTGTACATACAACCAGTACCTACGGAGTGATACTGATGCTTTATATTTACTGAGTCCCATAAGACTGTCTAGATTGCAAACCTTTCTGAACATGCTTTTAGGCCCATTCTGTCGTCATAAAAGTCTCCTGTGCAATTCTGAGGGTCACCATCGCCCATTAACCCGCGCATTGACGGGGGTCTGAGCCACCTTCGCTTTGACGGGGGGGCGGGTACCCGCCCCCTAAGATCTCGAGAACCACGGTAGGTAGCGAAAAACAGTAAAGGGCGTTGGGTAGCCCATCCACTTCTCCATCGAAATATTTGAACCATTTTTTGTCAGGTCACATTTAAGCTCACGAGAGGTCAAAATATACCGTCATAGGGATAACATGTAAATCACGTTTTTCGGCCATTACATCTGAACAACTAATGATAGAGCAAAATTACTTAAACTATATGAATCCTCGCAGTAAGCCGAATTGAATGATATATAATTTGACCTTGCTAGGTCAAATCAAGAATTTGACCTGACTTGAGGTCAGGTCAGAGTCAAATCATATAAAATGCATATCATTAGAACTGCAAAGCCAAGACGAGTCTAAAAGAACTAAAATATTCGCTCTATCACCATCCGTTACTGAGTTATTTAGTAAAAACAATTTTTCCCACGTATTTCCAATGGAGAGGTCATGCCTCGTTCCTCACCTTAGGTCATCGATATCAAAAATACCGGAACACATTTCAGAGAACTCGGTGGGCCCATTATGTGATATGAGTTTCAATCGGAGAAGTTCCCCGTGCTCTGACTTATGCTATCTTAAACTTTTTTGAGGTCAGGTCACTTGACCTGTACTGGTGACCTGACCTGAGTGACAATATAACCTTAAAATTTTTACAGAAGTTGTAAAAGTGATGAGGGAAAAGGCACGCCAATTACGGCGGCCCTACGCGCCGCCGTTTTTCTGCTGTTTCCGAAAAACCCGAGGGGAGCGGGTACACGCCCCCGTCAATCCGCGTGTTAATGGACATCCAGTACCAGCCTGAGGTCCTCACTTTTGGGACTTACCTGAATGTTCCAAGGGCCAATGGCATCACTTGGGTGACTCTTCCTATCGTAGGTCCCGCACTGAACACTTACCATTCTCAGCCCTGCCATGATTATGAATGCTTCATGTTTCCATTCCTGGCCTTGTGTGAATCAGCTATCTTTATAGTTGGCCACATACGGACGCGTAAGTCATCAAACGGTCTTGGCAGCTTTCTTTTTTTCTACAAGCCGCAAACAGCCCACTAGCTCATGTGATGAAGTTCTGAATAAGGAAACTCGTGCTGTCTGGAAATCGACACGATGACGCCTGGCGGCGATTTCTGGACCGCAGACTTCCCACGGCCGGTCAATTGACAGACCAATCAGTGCGCCAAGGATGGAGGTGTCTGTGGTGTCGAAGAGCAGTCATTATTGGCTCCTTAAATGGTTTAACTATCCTTAAGTGTCACAACTCGCCACTTCCCATAGCTCCACGACTGCATGTCATTTCTGGTATATCGGGTGTCACGAAAAAATGTAGAACGTTTTGTTTTGCCCGTAGCTTTCGGTATAGACAGTGCACACTGCTGAGACGTATTTGAGGCGATTGAGGGCTTCAGGGAGCTGCATCCGGCATAACTTCTGTCTGTACAGTGTTGCCTTACAACGGTGATAACAGGTGCATCAAATGTCCCCTTTTCGGGCCATGAAGGTTATGTTCTCATTAAAAAAAACAGCTCAACTAGGCTTGGTGCTTTTCTATTCAAGCGACAATCACATCTCGTGAACGTAGACATGTTTTGACATTTGCCTTTTACGAGCACTGCTGAGCAGCATGTGAATTTTTCCCATCAGCATTTCCCCTATCATAATCCTTGCATTTTTGTGTGGACACCACTTTTGGTTGTGATATGCTGTTTTGATTCTCTTCATTGTTAGCGGTGGTGTAAAAATATATTACATTAAAGCTAGTTTCTGGCTAAAGTAAAAATAAACCACAGAGTTTATAGTCGCATTTTTATCATTATATTAAAAATTGTGCAGTACCATCCAGAGAAACATCAAAACATGTGTATATAGTCATAGATAGAGTCAAGTGTAAACAAAAACAAATTGCATTTTGAGTCAAATTGGTTCTCTTTGCAAAAGATAAATGTTGTTTGCCAATATGCTAACTAAACGTACCTAAATTATTCAACTCATTACCGACTGTCCCTGACTCCTTTATTCCCTATCATATGACATGAAGAGGTGTTGACTCATCGGGAAGTGAAAAGGCTTGTGCTAGATCTGTATTACGATCCAGCCTTGACGGTATGCGATTCGGTGGGAACAGCCCTCCCCAAATTGTTGGCATCAGCCTTGCGCCAGTGACCTCCAGAACTCGATATATGGCCTATAATCAGGCCACAATACTCCGCTAAGAAAACTAGACGGCACGATTCAGCTGCGCCTGATTTTATGTCGGGACTGGAGGGCTTCAGTTTTTAAAAACTTAATTCAGTGCGTCGAACGCACAAGACATCACGCGTGTTCATCGACAAGCCGCTTGTCAGAAAGCATTTCGCCACAGAGCGGGTGTGGAAAACGAGTCATAGTTTGCAGCTTCCTTGTCAACAGGGTGCAAGGTGCAAACTACAGCCTGAGAATGGAGACTCAGCAAGATTCCAGCTGAATTCCAGGCCGATGAGACTATCAGACCAAAGATCTAGCTCGGACAATCTTCGGCCATTCGGTTTCGGAACTTGGGCTCTTCGAATATTTCCTTGGGAGAGATAGCGACCCATGTCTTACACATAAAGTATGACGGTATTGATGATGGTACATATTCAGCAGAGCAATAGATATGACTACCTGTGGGTCTCAACCCCAGAGCATTAATTTAGCTCTTCAGTTTTCACCATGTCATAACAAGGGTTACCCTATTACTGCCAGGCGGGGGAGGCTCCGCCCATCACTTTTGCTTTACCCGGCTTCCCAAACGCTTCCAAAACGCTTACTCTGAAAATTTGAATTTCATATTAAGTTGCATCTTTGTTCCCGTCCAAGCTTAAACTTTACCTAATTGATTTCTACTGATTTTACTGCCGGCGAGCATCACTTTGCTTTACCGCTCCCAACGCTTCCAAGCTTATCTAAATTTGAAATTACTGATTTAGGCCCCACTTTTACCCGCTCCCAACGCCCAAACGCTACTTAAATGTCTTTACACTACTGCCCTCTCTCACTTTGTTTATCCGCTTCCCAAACGCTTCCAAAACGCTTACTCTGAAAATTTGTAAACTTTCTTTTAACTGTTTCCTTGGACTTGTTTAGTTGCTTGCCCAAGAGTGGAACTACGGCTTGGGTTTAGGGGAAGGGGGTCATTTCAAGTCGTGTTTTGGAATGTGAGTACATTGAAATCTGCTTCAAACAAAGTTGTCTGCTAAAATATTGAGAGCAGTTAGAAGGTTTGAACATTTTGAATGGGATGTTAGGTTCATTCATTCACTCGTTCACAGTTTTATATAGTTTTTGTCAGAGGTGGTTACAGCAGCTTAAAATGGGGAAAGGGTTATATATAATACAATTGGATTGTGCTCTTGCATGGTAAACATATTGCTCGAAGGCTAACCATGAGTAATTCAATTAATCAGACCATACTCCCAGGACTATGTCTTACAATTACAAAGGTAATGTCGTAGATGTGCTCAGATACTGTAGTTTTGGGATATTTCAGTCATGTACAGTCATACTTAAGTTTACTGAGGGCGATATAGAGACAAGCCCCTGTGTATTCTGAGCAATTAGCTCTAGGAAAGACTGAGGAAAGCTTTATTCATAGGCGAGTCAAAGACGCAATATCATTTGGGTTCCCCACCTATAGGCTTCTGGCATTGGCAGATAAAGGTCGGACAATATAAAGGTACTAATATTTAAGAGAAATATATGCATACTTCTAAAAAATTTGATATGATGATATACATCTTGCTACACTTTTTTACATACATGTCTCTGGTTTTGAAGATTTTTTTGGCATTATACCTTTAATCTTGATGCCAAATAGGTCATGCAGTGTTCTGCGGTTACCAATTTGTGGGCCAGAAAAAACGTGGTAGAAACGATTTATTTCATTGGGCCATGAAACCCCATTAAATTTTGAATTTTCATGCGTTTGAAACACATACCTATTTTACAACCATCTTCTGCCAATTTATACTAATTTCTTAGAATCAGGCAAGGGAGTCAGCAGTTATGATAAAAACACAAAATCAAAGAATTATACATTTTATAAGACTGCTCTAGAAAATGAGTTTGCCCAAGAAAAGTCGATACTACTTTGATTTATTTTATCGAACCAGAAGATTCCGAGATCATAGCGGGAGGGGCTGAACCCGCCTCTGCCTCTGATAGAAACAGGGGAAGCCAGAGCCGAGTAATATGGGTAAGGGTTTAGGATGAGAAAATTTTGCGGGAAGTATGACCCTCTGTTCCTTATGTGTCAACGTGCCGCAATTAGCAGTCTTATAATAAACAGCAAAAGGTTTGTACAGCTGGTAACCGAGAGGAAGCTTTAGCTATGGCAAACAAAGGTTGGTTTAATCTTTATTGTATTACTTACCGCTATGCTGTAACCTATGCGCAAAAAAACGAGCAGTAAGTCCAGTCATGATGAATGAATGCCTTACTTACGACCGACTGACCGTGGCCTCGGACACTAATTTAGAGGCCACCTCCATGGCGAGTGCTGTGGCTAGACTGCCGCTGAGCCAAATTCACACTTCCCGCGGGAGGGCTGCGGATCCCTGCTTATGTAATAATAATTGTTGGGGTTTAACGACGCACCAACTGCCATGGTCATACAACGTCACCAGCTCTCACCCTGTTAGAAGGGATTTTAGGGATCAGATCGACTTATTCAGAGGCTCCGCCGGGACTTGAACCCGGGACCAGTAGCTTACAAGACAAGGGTGCTATCCAATAGGCCACCTCATCCCCAGCCCTGCCTAAGTAAAGACAGTGCAGAACTTGTAGGTACTTGTTTTTACGGCGCTTCATTCTCTGCTTTTACCACACGAACCCCATTTGTTTTACTATTTTGACGTGACAAGTGAAAAGCCACGACTGTATGGACCTTCGTCTAATAAACTGAACTGAAGTGAACTGAAAAGAGCAGTACCATCTTGTCGGGTTCAGGTGTCGGCCGGAGCCCTGTATTTTACATTGTCCAACTATCGGGGAGTAGTAGTTATGTTTCCTATTAATGGGGCGGGGGAGGAAGCGTACATGTGTACGCAGGAGGACGGGGCACCGTGAACATGGGCGCGCTGGACAGTGGATGCATGTGAAAGTCCCCTATGTGTGGGCTTATTTGCTTCTTTGTATGTTCTCTTCTACTTGTTCGACTTGTGTTTGCTTGTCAAATATACCCCCGGAAGAACTCGTAGTGCAACGGCCTCTTAAAAGACGGGTTAAATAATCGCATTATAATTTCTGTAGTCTTTTTTATTAAACTAATTATTCACCTAAATTGCCATAAACTGCGGTCAACTTGGAAATACAGGATCTTTTTTCCAGAGCACCTGCGCATTCCGGTTACGAGTGTTTCGTTTTTCAGCGTTGTAACTTCTCTACATATTATCGAAGGGTCTTGCAAAGTCCCGGGGAAACAAAGGTCCCTCGTATGTCTGGTTAATATTTGATCGAAAATCTAATACACAATTAAACTGATGCACCAGCCATGAGTATGGGCTGCACTCCGGTATCAAACCTATTTGCGGAGATACAAGCTTTGTATTAGCGCCACGGACAAGCCGGGTCGCTCGCCCTAATCTCGCTCATATGTGAAATTGTATTCACAGGTAGGCAACGACCTCGCGGTCGCGCAGCGCCCGCGAAGTAATTAACTCAGATCACAGAATGAAGAGTAACTAGGCAGGGCCTTGGATCAGGTCAGGCTTCTGTTTCGAAACAGGCAGCGAGTCGGCCTGGAACTTGTGTAAACGGGAGAACCATGCAGGCTGAAATGGGTACAATATAAGAGTTTAAAAGGAGCTCTCCTACTCATAGCATCTGTTCCATTTTAATTGCCTCAAGAAGTAAGTTTCCTTGTTGGATGTTTACTCACCAAAATAGTCATACATCTGTGCGAGTGAGTGGGAAGTCCACTATCCCAGCTCAAAGCAATGTCATGCATTGGCACCTGTGACACGTTAGTTGATAACAAGTACGATTACTACGGGGCCCAATTAAGAATATCAAATATGTGTTCGGATTAAAAGCACTAACGCTCAACGAGGTATACAAATATTCATATTTTTGTTGTTTTGTAGTTATATATGGCCCCCGCTAGCCTCCCCTTTTGGGTGTAGAGACAAAAGCAAGTTTACACCATGTTTGTTATTTAATTCTTCATTAAACATTTTGTCCAAGTTGTTTCCAGTTCGATTTTTGGACACTAGAGTCATCAAGGGACTTGTCACGGAGACCCTGACCCCACCACCTTAACAAGCAACTCCCACAATGAAGGGTTAATTTAGAAGCCAAAGTTTAACGTGTCACAAAGCACAGGGACGGCCACCCTGCTCAAGTCACTCTCACCAATCAGTTGCCAGCCGACCAACGTCGGGTAAACTATTGAGCGCCGGAGCGTCTCAGGGGAACCGATCCCAAGTCTGAACACGCACTGCCAGTTCATGTTTCTAAGTAGCGGGCCGGAGCCCAACGCTCTACCAACTGAGCTACCGGGGCGGCAATCCCTACGATTCGATCTACAACTGCCTCCAATTTGGCGCATGAAACCACGATTATTTTCCCACTTTCGAGTTTAGCATAGCAGTGATAGTAGATACGTAGCTGTAATTTACTCCCATAGTGTAAAGGAAATCTGGCACCTTTGTAATAAGTTTTTAATTGAAATAGCAAGAAGATAAAGTACATTGAAAAAACGGTTTAATTCATTCGCCCTAAGAGCTCAATCTAATAAGAGATAGGATGGCTTAACACGCCCATTGACGATGGGGCGGGTACGGCAGGTACTCCTCGGGTTTGTCGGCTATGGCATAAAAACGGCGACGTGTACCGCCGCCTACTTAGCATACCTTTTTCTCATAATTTCTACTATCTTTTCAAACTTTTGGGACCAGATAATTTCAGGTCAGGACACCATTGCAGGTTGAGTGACCTCACCTTTTCTGGTGCGACCATGAGCCCAAATAACCGACCAATGACATCACATCTACAAATATAAGATAAGTAAGAACGCAGGAACAACCTTCGGACCTAAAATTTACATCATATAATGGGCCTACTGGGTACTAAAATATATTGTTCGGGATTTTTTATATCGATAACTTAGGTCGTTTGGGTGACTGATTATTCATGGTGGCGCGTGTGAAGTGATGATGGAGGTGTGTGGATTGTGATGGGGTGTGATGGATGTGATGATGGACGGATGTGGATGCGATTATGGAAATGATTATGGAGGTGGTGAGGATTGGTATGGAGGTGATGATGGGGTGGATGGAGGTCGTCATGGGTTGGAGGTGATGATGGAGGTTGTGATGGGGTGGTGGTCTGGTGTTGGTATTTTATGTAAGGCAAATAAATTGTAGATCTAAAACTTAGGTCAGGTACGAGCCATAACCTCTCCATTGGAAGAAATACATGGGATAAATGGTTTAAACTGAATATCTTAGTAATGTATGGCGGTAAAGCACTTATCTTGCCAATATTGGGTTTGTCTTATCCTTGCATTTCTAATGATATACATGATGACCTAATTTGACGTTGACCTGACCCCAAGTCAGGTTAAATCCTAGAATTTATCCAGCAAGGTCATACTATATATCACTCGATTCGTCTTCCTGTGAGGATTCCAACTGTTTATGTTTACTCTATCTCTACGGAGTTGAAAAGTGATGACGAAAAACTTCCATTTTGAGCTTACCCTTGTGGTAAAATATTTTGAATTCTTAAGACCTCAGATTTGACCTGACAAAAATATTGTTCAAATGTTTTCTACAGAGATTTGGAGGGGTTATCCAACACCGTTTACGACAAGGTCTCAGATATAGAGCACATTTCTGTCTCATGGCTGTCGAAATCTGAAGCCTTCTGAAACTTGATAAGATAGTTTTATACAAATACATGCTTGTTACTGACCTTTGACTATATAGAATAATGACTGAAAAAGAACTGGCTTAAACTCTTAGAATCTCAAAATCACCTAAACTGTTTTTGTTCAATTTACTCAACTCACTTAGTGGTCATTGTGATAATGCAGCCTTGTCTTTTGGGGCATTTAGTACTTTGCCCTGGAATTTTGCTTTAAAATTAGCCAATAGGAAGTCATGAAGGGTTAAAACTGTCAAATTTACAGGTGAGCAGAAATATCCGGCAACTTACCACGGAACTCGAGCCTCCCCCTCCAGTGCGCGTGTTAAAGGCGTACTTAGAGAAATTTATTAGCATGTCTAGAACAACAAATATGTTATATATGGATCAATACATATGGTATAGGTGGTACCAGGACATGTACTCGTAGAATCTGCAAGTACATTTATACATATAAATAACACATAATTTATTTGGCTCTTAGACAGACTACTCAGCAAATTACCATAACAAAACGACGTGGCAAAGTGTTAAGTAGACGCCAGATTCTCGCAATTCCATAAGTTTGGGAATTGATGTTGGAACGGCCGGGACTGCAGCTGGCAGGTGTTGACACGCTTCGCACAGCTCCAACGGAGATAAGCGACACGAATTCACCTTTGCCCTGGGCGAACGGCGCACTGGGTGGGTCGCCTGTACAAACGGCTGCAACAGGGGACATAGAAACAATTAAAATGCATTTATCGGTGATAACCGGACGGACACTTCTGTTTAAGGATGACAAGTGAAGGTTGTCTTAAACTGTACTGGATGACTGATCATTTAGAAGCGACAAAATCGCGTATCAGGTCCAGTCCCGAAAATAAATCTCTTAAAATTTACAATGAAGATTCTGAATGCAACACAATAGAATTAGCCACCAAGAAAACAACATAATAAACCATGATTTAATTGTTTTTCTCATGAAAGTCCTAAATTATTTGGTTCTGCGGTTTTATTTCCATAATCTGGAGATTATGGCAATTAACCCTGTTTCTTATGTTGACAGTTTAAGAATATCAATAGTGGAACAACGATATGTGCTGCTTTCTGCGACATTGACAATATGTAGCTAGCCTTATTATTTCACTTTCCTACATCCACGTCAGCATGCTGCATTTTATAAAATATCACGATATCAGACATGTCACGTGGTATCATATGGTTACTAATATAGATATGCAACAGAAAATTTGTAAAATGCAGGTGTGGTAGCACGCATATTTCACCACAAAATTCTAGAAATAGAATTGGGAATTAGTTTAGTACTTTCGAATGTTTAAAATAAATTTTCACTTCTTGTGCATGCCTTGTAAATATGGGAAAAAATCCAAAAACAGATAGTTATGGAAAACCTTAAAAATAAGACAATAATACTTTCATCCTTATTTAAAAAATTCGAAAGACTGGAATTTGTATTTTTGAAGTCATTCACCATTTATTTTTCAAAGTCGAGCCAGTACTTTTCAAATCCCACGAGGGGGGGCGGTGTATCCAAACCTCCCCTGGAACAGCGATTGCCAGGAGCCTGGCAGTAAAATAGTTAATTCTAAATATTTATGCGAGATCAGATGACCACCAATTCGCATTCATTAGGTAAACTACTTCTCATGAATGCCACATATGTGAGGACATTTGTGATCCAATACATCATACATTCCTCAACGATGACACCAATGCCCCTGCCACCCATTGACAAGCCTCCACACAGCCCAGTCAGCACATGTTGTACGCAGTGCAGCGTCAGGAAGGAGTCGCATCCGGCTGAACAGTCCGCCCGGGACCCATTCGTAGCCGGGGCGGCCGAGCGCGCTGCAGGCTGAATCAGCTCCGTTCAGAAAGCTGGGCCCGACGCCCCCGCATAGCGTCAAGTATCCAATTCTACGATATGCTAGTCATGCGCGAACAAGTGCTCTTAAAACTTATCTCTGATCGAACTAGTGACAGCTGTAAAAACAAATAGGTGCGGCACAATTGTGTGCGCAACAACTTCTTTGACTAATATCTTTATGATTTAAACGTTTATTTTCACATGATAAAGAAAATTTCATCACCTATGTCGCTTATGTCAAACTCAATATAAATATAGATATATACAGGATAAATGGTATGTAAGAAAATACAAGAAGCTACATTAAACCTAGCCCCACCGGGGCCATCGATGCCCCTCCTAGGTTTTTTTCAGAATAGTAGAAAAACACCGAGGCGCAGCAGCAGGGTTGAGGGGTCTACCTCTCATCCCATCATTTAGGGGTCTACCTCTCACCCCATCATTTAGGGGTCTACCTCTCACCACATGATTTGAGTACCCACCATCCCTAAAATTTTTGCCCCGGGCCACACTGGGTCAAGTCACCAGGCGAGGACAAACAACGTCACCTCACTTCAAAGTTTGAGCTCTGCCATGACTATATTTCTTAATCGATTGGAATTTTCTGCACTTGATGACGCTACCAGGGTCTACAAAACTTAGATGCGGATTTTTCGATTTGGTGACTCCTCCATAGAAAAGGCATGGATAAATTCTGGTCATTAAAAAATTGTCTTCTCATCAAAGTCACAAAATTCATGGCAAAAGCTCACATTTCTCATAAAAACATCCTTGGCCAATCTTTTACGGATTCCAGGGGTAATATTTTTTCTCTGACTTAACTGAGGTCATCACAGGTCACCAGGGGTCAACAACAGTATTTTGACGATAAATTTTGCGCTAATCAAGCTAGAGCGCTGAATTAAACTTCACCGTGTATGTCTTGTCGCTGGCTTTCATTTGATATACAGCAATATCATTTTATGACCTTCCGTGATCTCAGATCATGTTAGGTCAAGAGCTACCCTCTGGAGGTCAAATCACTGGCGGAGGTCCTTATGTTTCACATAACGAAGAAAGCCCTGGCATTTCCCTATAAAATGTTATTTACCAGACCTCAATGGCTCTAATGGCATGAGAGGTCTGCCCAGGTTTCTTAGGCATTGCATATTTGAGTGGAAATAGCCTATCGTGACCCAACTTGACCTCTGGAGGTCAAAACATTGACCTGAGCGCCTAAACATGTAAAGTAAACCCATGCTGAATTCATACGAGCTTTGCAACTCACTTTGCAGATTTGCGCTAATCCTCATGTTTTTAGAGTTCGAAGGGGCCATCGATAGCCCTTGGTGGGGCGAAGGTGGCGCCGGACCCCCGGTGGGGGGCGGGTTAAAAACTATTTTCCCGAGGAATTATCTACCCAATTAAGTTCATCCTGAGGTTGCATTGTATTGTCTCTTATATTTCCCCGTAAACCTGTTCAAGTAAACCAAACCTAATTAAACTGACGCTGGCCTGAGCGGAAAAGGTATGTGCATGTGCAAAAACAAGATGCATTGGGCGCAAGAATCGGAGTATAATCCTTGACATGATGAATATAATCCTTGACAGAACATGGCAGTGCGGGATCTCTGAGTGTGCCGTTTGGGTTAGCCATAGCCGTGGGGCCTACACATCAAACGCTAGAAAACATTCATGAAATGGAGCGTTAGCTAACATCCGTTCCAGTGGGAGAAGTTCAAGCACCCTTCACTGGACCAATGGACTACCAACCTCGACGCCTTCGTATATTTTGGAACACATGTAGAAATCGGGGTAAAATGGGAAAAGAAGCCCGGCGTAAGGTCACATCTTTCGTTGTATGCCTTGTAGTTTTCATGTGCCGGGTGTTTATTCGGTTTCCCAACATGTCAGGCGGATTCACTCCTCACTCGGACGCGGATTTTTCTATTCTGGTGTCGCCGGTAAGTGCTCAGGCTGAAATGTGGTTTTCTCCTGTAGCGTCAGAGAAACGCCGTACTGGCCAAAAACAGCAGACACCCAGGCACGTGTCAACAAACAAAGCTAGTAGCTCGTGCACACTAACCCTCTTAGATAGAACCGCTGCCAAAAACAAAAGTGGGTAGACTCAGACTACTGACCTTGTCTGTTTCCGGACGGAGCAAAGAAAACTGGGGCGCTTTGGAAAGACAATGGAGGATCAGACGCGTAATGCGTAATGCGCCAGATCGAATGTGTTCCCCTTACCCTTGCTAGCAATATGATCCACGAAAACTACTCAGGCTGCAGGGAATCTAGTGCAGGCTTCAGCACTCATGGAGACAGTGTTTTCTAATGGAAGGATAATAGGCATACACATGTGAGTACTCCACGCCACACAGGTTCACAGCATGATAAGGCTGTGAAAAAGAGATACAGGGTCGGAAAAAGGGGTAACAGAAGTTGCCCTGTACGGCTGGTTGTCCGGTTGTCCCTCGCTTCCGCTGAAAGGAGCGTGGAAGGTGTTGACGAGAGAAGACTGGACATGCGAAGATGTGATTATGTTACAGTGAACTTGTTAGAACCAAGAGAGCAATGAAATGTCACAGAACGGAATATTGGGTTTCGCATTAATAGGAGCCTAGAAATAATTCTATCTGCTTTTTAAAAGAAGCATTTATTTCGCAGGATATCACTTATATTTCTTATCTTAGTTGCAACAGCAATATTCCATGTATTTGGAGCTGAAATGAACACGGAGAGTGTTCGATACATTGTTGAGGCAAACGGCACAAGAAAGTATTGAGGTTGCCTACAATTGCTTTGGTATGAGTAATCTTCAAACTGAGTAAATTTGTAGGAAAAATGCAGTGGGAGAGAGCTGCATTGGAAATTCTGCAAAATCTTGACTTTCGAGAAGTTGGCAGGGTCACTTATTTTAGGGATCTGACGATGGGCTATTTCCTTTTAATTGAAACAAGATCAAGCCATGAGCGTCGAAAGTGCGAGAAATAGGGACTCGAGTGCCCCCTCCCTCCCCCACGATCGGTGAACCATAGGTGACAGCACTCCAAATTTTCCCATCCAATCGAAAATAAGTGATCATTTTCTGTCACTCAGCAGCGTAAGCCCATGCAGATGTTCCAAGTTCGTTGCAGGTGAAGTGCCTTGATACTGCCATCCTCAGCGGCAGTAAGTCCCCTTCCCACCCCTTCTGCCTCTCCTCCATCCGTCGTCGCCAGGTTGGAGTACATACCCCTAGCAAAAATCCAAGGCGACGCCCTAGGATCCATCCATGGGTTAGAATTAGGGTGAGCTTCAAACTGTTCTTGGTGGCGATATGTATCAAATTTTGAACAACTCCCAAATATAACTTGATATATTTTTCTCCGAATTTGAAGTAATCATTTCACAATAAAGCTTATTTGCAATGCTGGCCGACCAGGGATCTAGGTTTAGTACCTCCTGAAAAGCAATTACATTGGACAATATTTAGATGTGCATGTATTTTTAAAAGCCCCTGTTATCCCTGGCCTACACTTTATGAATGCCGGAAGTGTGGGAAAGCAGGTTTGGCAAGAGGTTTATGAGTGTAAATTCGAATCTCGCCCACCAGGCTATTGGGAAGAACACCAATCAAGAGCTAACCGAATTCATGGTTTCAGGTAAATTAACACGCGCATGGACGGGGTCCGAGCCATCTTCGCTTTGACGGGGGTGGCGGGTAACCCTCCCCCCAAGATCTCGAGAATCACGCTAGGTAGCGAAAAACGGTAAACGGCGTTGGGTAGCCCACCCACTTCTCCATCGAAATTATTGGACCTTTTTCAGGTCACATTTAAGGTCACTAGAGGTCAAAACATGCCGTCATAGGGATAACATGTAAATTAAGGTTTTTGGTCATTACATCTGAACACGTAAAGATAGAGCAAAATAACGGGAACTACAAGAATCCTTGCAGCAAGCCGATTCGAATGATATATACCTAATATGACCTTGCTAGGCCAAATCAAGGATTTGACCTGACCTTAGGTAATGTCAGGGTCAAATTAGATAAAATGCATATCATTAGAACCGCAGAGACAAGGCGAATCTAATGCAGCTAAAATAAACGCTCTATCACCATCCGTTACTAAGGTATTCAGTTAAAGCCATTTTCCCTTGTATTTCCAATGGAGAGGTCATGGCTCGAACCTGACCCTAGTTTATCGATGTAAAAATACCGGAACATATTTTAGAGAACTCGGTGAGCCAATTATGTGATATGAGTTTTAATCGGAGAAGTTCACCCTGTTCCGGCTTATGCTATCTTAAACTTTTTTTAGGTCAGGTCACTTGACCTGTACTGGTGACCTGACCTGAAATGACCTGACCTTAAAATGTTGACAAAAGTTGTAAAAATTATGAGAGAAAAGGTATCCCAAGTACGGCGCCGCTAAGCGCCGTCGTTTTTATGATATCTCCGAAAAACCCGAGGGAGCGGGTACCCGCCTCCCGTCAATGCGCGTGTTAAAAAACCTTGGGAATTGTTTGAGCGCAAAGAAGCTATATTCAGACTAAGATATTATGACAACAATAGGAAGAGTGTAGAATGGTCGATGGTCCCTTTATTTGGAGTCTCAAGCTGTGCGGAATTTTGATTCAGAGAACTTTGGGCGAAACCAAATATGTCGATAGTAGTTCCCCGAGACCCTTTGCTACACTGCTATCTTAGTTCCAATGATAAAAGTGGGACACTTGAACGCCAGTCTCCGTTGATTTTATTAGCTGCAAATGGCTGCTTGTTCAGTGCTCGATTTGATCGTTGATTTCGTTAGACTGTCAGTCTAAGCATAAATTTGATAGCGCGCGCGCTTTATGTAAATGAGTAACAAATAAAAAATACGTTCCGTGCTGACTGAGTGCTCACTCATCAAACAAAGTAGTAAAGCGTATGCCTGCAACTCTGGTTTTATTTCAGTTTCCCTGATGACTTTGCTGGAATAGGTATACGTTTGGTGACAGTGGCGGTTCCAGGCCTTCATTTCGAAGGGAGGCGGGAGGCTAGAGCCTTCCCCGCTATTGCTTTGAAACAGCCTTCAGCTATGTATTTATTATAGGCACCCGAGCATTTCGCAAGGGGGGCTTGAGCCTCTAGCTGCCTTAGTCTCCACTGCTGATTGGTAAGCTATGTGTTGAACTTTATACAGCGGACAGTGTGTTCATCCAATGTGTCGGGGCTAGTGCAATAGAAACTGGTCAGTTTCCCACTCTGGTGTCAGGAATCTCGCCAACCTCTAATGGCCACGAGTTCCCCAGGTAGGCTCGTTAGAAGCGTGTCGATAATTTCAGCACAAAGGCCACCACGGCTCGACGGGGCAATAAAGCTCAAGTACCGGAGCCTTGATAGCGCCAAGTAGCGTGCGCGGCGTGGGCCGGGCCTTTTAGCCTGTGGACCGGAAGTTCGAATGTATTCCGGAGAGTTCGGTGTCACCTAAATCGAGCCAAAGTACATTTTTTATTGGCACAGAAAATATGAAGATGCTATCCACGCCCATTACATAGCAGTGCAGTGCGCAGTGACGAGATGTGGAAAAATAAAGGTGTAGATAATAAGTGTGTCCACATATTTATATGTCTATACGTGTATCGTGTAAAGGAAAAACAAAAGAAAACAACAGGAAAAGATCCCCATAAATTTCTGATCTGGTTAGCATCCACATCTACTCGACCATCGGAAAATATGAGTTACGATGAACTTCTGGCGCTTTTAAAACCCTGGTCTAGCCAAGAGAATATTTCAATTCAGCGTCCTTTTTGTACACTGTACGACAAGAGGATGACAGCCCATGTCGATTCTGCATTCCCCTTTGGCTGCTTTCAGCTTTACGTCCCGGCAAGAAGAGTGCGTGCAGTGACAGGAACTTTGCCGAGGGTACAACTATATTCAAAATAAACTCTGTTGTTGGGTGCGTACTTTCGACTGCGTTAAGTTCAGAAATATGTCAGGCAGTAGGTACATACCTTGCATTCATTTTTGTTGTTGCCTTTCGAGAAATTGTTTTATATTTTCAAGTATTTCATCTTAATATATTAACACGTGCATTTATGGGGATCTAAGCCAACTTTGCTTTGGCGGGGAGCAGGGGCTTGCTACCGACCTCTCCCCTAAGATCTCAATACTTTTTGAGATATTTTTTAGTTCGTGGGAGGGGCGAGAACCCGCCCCCTCCACCAGGTAAAGCGAAGGTGGCTCAAACCCCGTCAATGCGCACTTTCAACTTGATTTGAGGTGAGATCACTTAACCTACATTGCTGACCTGACCTGAAATGACGTAGACCCAAAATGTTGACAGAAGTTGTAAAAATGAAAAGAAAAAGTATTGCTCGTTAAAACGGCGACCTAGGCCGACTCAGTAGGGCGGCGCTACGCGTCGCCGTTTTTATGTGCTATCTCCAAAAAGTGGTGGGGTGGGTACCCACCCCTCCCCGTCAATGCGCGTTTAAATAAATACATAATCTGCGCGTTTAAACAAAGTCTTTCACTTTATCGTTGGACACTTTTCACATATTCTTTAGGGTGGGAGGTCATTCCCTTGCTTATACTTACCCAATATGATCATAGCATGCCTTGTGCACGCCACATAGATAGCAATAAGTCGTTATGTCACAACTTTTTGCGCACAGAAATGCTATTTTGGCGGTACATTTACCCCACTTGACGAGATCAATACTTGATTTTATAACATTTACTTATCACTGTCTACATTCTTATCATATAGGCATTGATTTTTCTGGCCTGCGTCTTATGATCACATTTTCCATCCAAACGAGAAATCAAAGCCGGTAAAATCAGATCTTCTGCTTGGAGCAGATCGTCATCGATGCGTGAGCCTGCAATCGTGTCAGTAATTGTCATGGCCGAGATATCACAACCCATTGCATTAGGTTGGTGCACTGGTTGCATTGGAACACCCATGGTAACACCATGCTCCACCTTTCTGGGCAGGTGGAGGGTGAAGCTACCTGAAAGTGGCGGCCGAGACATGGCTGAGTGCTCGCTGGAACGCGGTGAGTGACGCCCACCGCTGACGGCTTATCTGTAAAAATAGCCTCAGGTGCTGTTCTGGCTACCGAACAGGCATCGCCCACAGACGGTTAACCCCGGCCCGAGGAGAAGTCTCAGCTAAAAAGAACGTGAGGAGCTCATATCAGAGATGACTTTTGTAACCAGTGAAACTAGAACACGTACACGAGGACATGCACAAACAGGGGCCGGAGTCTGCTTTGCTGGATATGGTTTTGGGTATGAAGCGAATATCGTACCTCTTGGATAGATTGTTAATTTTGAAGAGCTTTAGGAGATCGTGACATGACACATTATCAGACAGGGGCATGGGATGTCAGCCAGTATGCTTCTAACCATTTTATATTGTTGTTTGAATTTGTATAATTATTCAGAAGCAGGATTTGAAGTAAACAAGAGAAAGGAAGTCAGTGACGCAGTGGTTGGTAGCGGGCTTGACTTCCTCGGCTGCTGACCTAGGTTTGAATCCCGGGCAGAAATACTGAAAATGGAGGACTTCCTAATTTCCAATACACCCTTCCAGCAGGATAATAGTAGGTAATGTCATTTAGTTGTTGCGTCGTAAAGCCTGAATATTTCCTCGTTCTTTTTTTCTTTCACAGTAAAGCCAAGAAGCAGTATTTGTGAAAGCAATCTCTCTTATTGATCATTGATGACATACTCTGAGTTCAAAAGTATTAACTGTGCTTTAATCAGAAGAGTAGCTCTCCCGGATAATAAGCCTCTAGCTCTTGAAGTAGGCTAACAACTTGTTTTTGCGGTGTTGTTGAGAGCCCTGTGATATGACCGTTACCCGATCTATTATGACAATTACTGGGGTTTAAAGCAAAACGCTAGCTGTCCTGGTCATATACGGTATCGCCAATCAAAGGCCTAAATATCAAAGCACAGCACGGAAAAAGGAATCTCATATCCTTTACAGCCATTTGATAGAATGCTGAAGGGTTGCTGGCTTAGAAACATTGATGAATTGAAACAAGATAATATAGTTAAATCGCCAGGTCTAGTCTTCGAATTCTTCCAAACCCTAGATACTTGAAGTGTTCCTGCACTGGTTCTGGCCTCTATCATATTTTTCTATTTTATTTTCACTGGATCTGCTGGAGCGCGTGAGAGGAAAATGAACAGAAAATGAAAATGATGATCTTTTATCAGGACTGTATGGTAAAGGATGTGTCGCCAGATCTTTATTTTGCAGCCGCGATAAAACAGGGTGCATGTAGCTAAAATTTCTGAAATTGTACGGAACGCTCTGATCGACTAGTATGACGGGAGCCTCTCGGCACCGGTATTTTTCCGTAGCCCGACTGTGGCCGTTTCCCGATGCCGCGCACTTCGCCGGCGCTACCAGCATCACTAGACCAGACTAGGCTAGGCCAGACTAGACTAGGCCAGACTAGACTAGGCCAGACGCGGCCTTCTACCGGAATATCAGCCCTGTTACTGCCGAATCACAGACTGTGAAGTACAAACTACACATATGAATATATTAGAGTTATATTTTCAAACAGAAGTATGGTCTTCATGTAATGACTGGTCGATAAATGCGTATTTCCGTACAAAAGAATGCAAGTACTTGACAAGTAAAATCATGGGCGCCAAATGTCCTTTGTTGTCGACGCGCCCTAAACCACCAATTACGATGATGGTGATAAGTAAAATCATTAACATTAAGCTAAATCATAACCATTTAACTGAAACATTTTTCTCTATTACTATTTTTCATAATAGCATTAAAACAATTAGGCGCGAAAACAATATACCGCCAGCTGCGCTTGGTAACAGTTTCCCTGTCAAGCCCTTAGCACTATCGGAATCGGATTGATTCAGAGGGAGGGTGCCTTTCTGTATTATTCAATGGTTTGTTGTAATCCACGCGCAGTAAACACCCCTGCTCCGGAAACAGCACCAATATGACGACGTCATAGTGGAAACACGGCCGAGACATCGATCCAACACAGGCGCACATTCTATTCCTTCATCGTAGCGGCGCCACCTATGTATTTAGTTAGGGGCTGTTCACGAACAACGCCGGCGACCGGAGGGGGAGGGGTCGAAGGAGGAGGGTGTCGGACTTTTTCTAATGTTTTCTGACGACGGGGGAACCCATGGGTTATCGTGGATCTTGTTTTATTGAGCTAGAACTGCGGAAGCCCAGGGCAATTGAAGAGTGGCTATTTGGTTTTGTAACCAAATATAATATAATTATACGATGATACCAGTTTTTGCTTACTATACAAAGAAAGTTCTGGAAGTTACGCTAGCCATGTACTTCTATACAGTGTGAAACAGAAACGGTTGCAGCCGCTGGTTGTGTGTTCCCCAAACAAAACAGCAGCCGCAGACTATCGTTGCGGTTTCCTCTTGTGCTTGTTTCTTATTTTCACGGCAACATTTATGGTCCTATTCTTTTTCATATAGTGTTTTTCTGTAGTGAAGTGGCTCCTTCTCAGGTACTTTTTCCGGTTCTTCCCTGCGTTAACAATTTCGGCTGACGCCAAATGGGAGCAGTCCCTCACAGGTGTGTCTCACTAGCCTTCAATGAAAACTCGGCAGTACTCGTGTAAAATTGTATCCCATAAATGTTTGCATTTATGTTTCGTATTCTACTCTGCGTTGAAATTTAAAGTTGGTAAACCAACTGCCTTACCTGTATTTTTCTCGGAGGATACCTAATGAGGGAGTGCGAAGGGCAGCGGTGAAATAGGTGCCAACTTTGTGAGCGACAGTGATTGCCTATGTGTGCTCCTGATCGTGCCAGAATCCAATCAGGGCCTTATCCGTTGACGGTGAACCGCTGTTTAAGCTTTCAGAAACATGTTGTGAGCCAACTAATGGCGTTGCTGGAAATTGGCAAGGGTTCGTTAAACTTGGCAATAATAAGCTGATGAATTACGCTCTGAAATCCAACCGGATAATTAGGTGTGTGTGTGTGTGTGTGTAGTGTCCGTTTTATTGCAGGATAATAGAGTTTGGGTTAATCTATATCAGGGGATTGGTTTGGAAAGGGCCTTCTGGGTCATTGAGAACTGCACCACAGCGCGAGCAAAGACTCACGCATCGTGAGTTTGCTAAGCAACGTGG
Organism: Lepas anatifera; assembly: GCA_034440635.1. Classification (NCBI taxonomy): domain Eukaryota; kingdom Metazoa; phylum Arthropoda; class Thecostraca; family Lepadidae; genus Lepas; species Lepas anatifera. Next base: position 760,462 of record JAOTON010001956.1, read on the forward strand.
TGATCAGGAGTAAAAGCGCTGTTATGTGTGTTAACTTGTAGACACCCACAAGAGTTTCAATAAAATCATAGTTACTAACATATTCATTCTAAAGTATTCACGGACAAACATAAAAAACAAACTGAATTAAGTTTTCGTATGCCATTTCAAAGGAAATTGTGAGTTATATCTATTCTAAAAATATATGTTTCTTGCCACCAAGGCGCCATTTTCCGAGCGTGTGCTTCCCCCTGAAGCATACGCAACACAGTGACGTTCAACTGTTGCCTTAGCTAGTAAGACTAGGAAAGCTCACCGCTTCACTGTAAGGATGAAGGTGGTGAAAACCAGAATAAGTGCGAGGCAAGGCTGGAGATCTCTTATCGATCCAGGGGGTCCTAGGTGGGGTAACGCTGGCACGGCAATACGAGCCCTATACAGAAGACCCGAAATCCAAGGGGTCCTGAACCCCCTTCCAACCCACCCGGAATCTCTACCCATGGTGGAGGGTTAATTTCAAAGTTGTTTCATGATATGTTTATTTTATTTGCAAGCCATATGCCCTCTCTATAATTACTGGCCCAATCGAGAGGTCATTCGATACAACTATTTCAGGAGGCTTGCTCTTATTTGGAATATTAGAGCCCTTAGCCTGATTTCCTTCTCTGCCATGCCTGTAATTTTCAGTAACTCCCAACAGTGTCGGACTGTAAATCCACAAAGGCACACATGTTTCTGAACCCCAATAAGTAAATATCCCATGAAAAATATTACACAGCCATGTGCATTGTACATAATTCGGCTCTCAATTATTCGCCGACGTCGCACACTATTCATTTCGCGTTTACTTCGCCTTCTGCTATTGCGTTACACGTGGGTGCTCTCGGCGCATTGCAGGTTTTTAATGTGACAGTGCGGGGCGATCGCATCATCTTTCAGACCAGGTATGGCGCTATGATTGGAACACAAATATGGGCATTTGCATAACCCTGGCGCACTGGCTAACACGGAGATAATAATACTCTTAGGCTTGTTTGTAATTATATAAGGGACCCAACTGACAATGCTATCTAGCGTAGCCAACTCTTTATCTGTTCGAATGGTTTCCGGGGAGTAAAATTGTTCATTACTTTGGGAATCCACTAGACATTGAAAACCGGGTTAGCAGCGTGAGAAGTGGACATGCCAAATACCACATCACCGCTCCCTCGTACACACCTACACATGCATGCACATTGGGAATGCACATATTTTGATGACTTATTTAAACTTATAGGCGAATAACCTGCATTCCATGGTTCGGCTCATTTGCAGGAAGTTTTTTTTCTTCGATTAAATAAAAAAATCGGAAAAACTAGTAGTTTAAGGAAATTGACCATCTAATCTCCTTACCCCCTACCCCCCCATATCAACCTAAAATATGGCACATAATTTAAATTCCCCCGTCGAGAAGATTCGATCCATGTCTCTTTTATGGCGGCCTATCTTTTACTTAACGCACGAATTGACGGGGGTCTGAGCCACCTTCGCATTGACGGGGAGGGGCGGGTACCCGCCCCCTAAGATCTCGAGAACCACGGTAGGTAGCGAAAACGGTAAACGGCGTTGGGCTGCCTATCCATTCGCCATCGAAAACATTTGAACCATTTTTTGTCAGGTCACATTTAAGGTCACGGAGGTCAAAACATGCCGTCATAGAGATAACATGTAAATTCAGTTTTTCTCCATTACATCTGAACAAGTAAAGAGAGAGCAAAACGACGTGAACTATTGAATCCTCTCAGCAAGCCGAATCGAATGATATATAATTTGACCTTGCTAGGTCAAATCAAGGATTTGACCTGACCTGAGGTCAGGTCAGGGTCAAATATATAAAATGCATATCATTAGAACCGCAAAGCCCAGGCGAGTCTAATGCAGCAAAAATAAATGCTCTATCACCATCCGTTACTGAGTTATTCCGTAAAACCATTTTTCCTATGTATTTCAATGGAGAGTTCATGCCTGTACCTGACCTTGGGTCATCGATATCCAAAATACCGGAACATTTTTAGAGAACTCGGTGGGGCCATTATGTGACATGGTTTCAATCGGATAGTTCACCCTGCTCCGACTTATGCTATCTTAAACTTTTTTGGGTGGGTCACTTGACCTGTACTGGTAACCTGACCTGAGATGCCTAACCTTAAATTTTTTCAAAGTTGTAAAATAATGAGGAAAGGTATGCCGTGGCGGCGCTACGCGCCACCGTTTTTTGCTATCTCCGAAAAACCCGGGGGGCGGGTACCACCCGTCAATGCGCGTGTTAAAATACACAGTATATTCAAGCCGAAAGAGCTTATGCTGGCTTCCACTTGAGGTATGCTAGCGACTGGTCAGAGCTCCTCAGCTCCCATCAACAATCAGCCGCCTTTTACAAGGCACTATATTGAAATGATTCTTGTCAATCTAGTGCCCTGTTTTGTCATAAGAAAGACCTATTTTTACTTTACACATGTGAGGAAATTATTAGCTGGGTTTCAAGTAGGTAAGCAGCCAATTCTTAGTTCTTAAGTGAGGACGGGTCCAATAAATAAGAGCTGATCCCCCAGTAAAAGTTGCAGTATGATGGTAATCCCTCCAAACTGGACAGGTATTGAAGAAACCATATAACATTAGCAGTTGGTGACTCGTAGTGCACCAATGATTGTTCTCCCGAAAATCGAGTAGCATAGCTGCATCCACCCTAAACCAGATTTCATCGCCCTCGCTTAAACAAAAATAATTGATGATGTTTCCTTTAGTCACGTGACAGAAAAAGTGGACCGTACAAATATCGTGTAACTTCTTAGACAACCTGTTGCTTGCTAGAAAGCAGGAGAATACATTTCACCTTTGTCATGTTCTCCGCATGGCTAGACGCGCTCCCAATCCCCTTTTCTGACGTTTATGCCAACTACACCCTTCGCTAAAAGACTGGCGTGTCCATCACTCCCTTCTGACAAAGAAAGAGGTAGTTGATGCTGAGCTGATGTTGATGTGACACTAAGCTGCTACATGTCGTGCGAGACGACGGTCTTCACTCTATTTATAGACGGCAACAAGGACCTGACGAAATGACCAGTTCAGCAGGTAGGAATGGCACGTGGTCTCCGGTCAAGCAGTTAACAAAACTACGGTAGCCCCGACATATGCATAAATGAAAGTAAGATACCACTACTACACTCAGAGTAGACTGGCCAGTAATACGTCTATTATGTCGTATGCTGGCAATATAATCAACCAAGAAACTGGTGTGCCGGTGTGGTAGGGCAGTGTGCAATGGCACACGGGCTGCTATGGTCACAGGAACATCCAAATTGCTCTAAAAGCGTATTTAGCGTAATATATACTTAACCGTTCAAACGTTTCTGGTATCGAGAGTAATACTCTCAGTACCAACATGGACCCATGGGAAACAGCTTCCGACTGCTGATAAACACCACGAGTATGACTTTAGGAATGCTTTAAGTGTGAATAGTAATACCTTGGGATTCCTGGAAGCCTTCTGTACGAATGCCTGAGTAAGTTATTTCTGTACAGACAGAATTATTCATATGGCTGCTGTAGGTGCACAGACAACGCTCCAAATGTTTCTTCTCAGCACCGATACTGCCGGTAAGAACAAGTCTGAGGACAGTCAAGAGAGACAGCTCACTGAAACCCAAATAGCGTTCTCAAGCTTAAGTCTGAGAGTGAGCTAAGATGGAAACATACATTCTCATGGTTTTCCTCCGAGCCTGAAGGGCCATTATTCCGCCGCATACAGACTGTCCCCACCAAAGGGGTTAGTGTATTTGATCCCCCAACCCCAGTGCACTCACCCCCTCCCCTCCGGAAAAAGAGCGAAGATTTTTTGCTCGACAGACCTAGTGTAAACACCTTTTTCAAAAATTTATCCGGCCTTTGGGGGACCAAAAGATAGTTTGGCCCCCTCTAGCGCTTTGGGGGGCCATGGCCGGAATGGCCCCCCTGCGTCCGCCAATGGTTGCCAAGTGGCCTTCAGTGCTGAAGGCTCCAAGACGGCTAAGTGAGAGTAGCGCATTTGGGTTTGTTGCAACTCATTTATCTTGCCTGTGGAACACGTTGGAGAACGATAACAGAGAGGATGGTATCAGCCCTAAGCCAGCGTCATTCTTCATGCGGAGACGCGCAGAAAGGAAGGGGTTTGGCAACAGCACCTGAGTTCCAAGTGGCTCGCAAATCTCCACTCCGATGCAAATCTCCCCATCCGCAGCATGACTCCCGCGACACGAGGGACAATGCTCAACACAGGCAAGCTCGCTTTTGAGAGATTCATAAAACAAATTGTGACTGCACTATGGGTGAACGGAAACTCGAATATATCGCATGTCTGGGTTATAATTGGGACATACCTGACCACACGACTTCAGCTATAATTGGGTGCATACCTGTTGCTGATTATGCTCAATAAACAATAAATAAACCATTATATCTCATGACCACATACCCGGGTCAAGCAGCCTTACCTATAAAAAAATAGCACTGCGCCAACAGAGTACGCTTGGCCCACTGCTCTCATCTTAACAGCTCATAATACGGCCAAAGGATGAAATAGAAACTTCCAGTGCAAGCCTAAAGGACGTCCTTTGGCCTCTCGTGAACGAAAGATGTAGCTAAACAAAAATAGCCTCCGTAGTTTCATCACTGTTTGCTTTCCCACTCTGGATCTCAGACGGAGACTGAGAACGGAGATTACGGGAACGAAGATTGAGGGTGAGTTCGAACCTCCTCCCGGTTCCCCTCCCTTTCCACCGCAACTGAGGCGAACGTGTGCCCGAGCTCCATTGAGGCGTGAGTCAATGCGGGAGACATTCTTTTCGAGAAATTAATCACGCAAACTTGCAGCCGCACGCATCTGCGTCTGTCTCTATAGAACTTTTATAATCTCTAACTTCACCCATTACACCCTGGAAGTTTCGTCTGCACGTAGGCGAAAAAGCGCAGCTCAATGCGAAAGAAAAATGTCAAAAGCGAGATTGAGGTTATTATCACAGGCAAAAACTTTCACAAGCTTCCTAACTACTGCTTCAAAGGATACTTAACTCTCCATACATCTTAATCCCGGTCTCACCAGTCTATCGCTGGAATGGTGGTTTCATGTGCCTGACAAGCATAACAAAAACATAACAGATGAACAGAAACTGCGTCGCAGCTGCCTCGACACACAGCAAGAATGCTACTTCGATATTCCTGATACAAATGACCGCTAAAATACATATGCTTAGCACGGCATCTCCGCAGTACGCCGCGGGTGCCTGGAGGAATCAGGCTATAGCGTCAACATCATCATTTCCAGCATTAGGGTTGTAGTGTACAACAGCCGAGGCTGTGTGGCACCCAGTGTTGACAGAGAAGGTCGCGAGCGTTCTTGATAACACCATTGTCTCAGGTTTCTATCCATCACTTTATGAACGTGCTACCTACCGTGGCTGAAAGCGTGCATTAAAGTATGTATCAACTTCACGTGGCTTGAGAGAAGGAACTAGAGGTAAAAAAAATGGTGTCAGTGTCAGCAACGGAACTGCAATCCTAGGGTGGGTCGCAAAAAATGCATCAAGTTTCGCACTAAAATCGTATCTTTACCAACTGCTTTGAGCACTGTTTGCATTGACAGTGTTGGGCGTTAAGACCTTCTGACGGATTGGGAAAGCATCTACCACGTTGATGCGAGTCTTTCCTACCTACGATAGCTGCTCACAGACAGGGCTGTAGATTTCCGAAAATCACTGGGGGTGCCCAAATAAAAAAGTAAATGACCATCGTATAAAATAAGACAGCATAGTATTGTCTTTTGTTTTAGGAATCTCACAGTTATTTTGGATCCTGAAAGTGATAAACCATACAAGTTGAAGGACATTCTAACACTAACTCGATATATCACTCCACGGGTGCACGAAAATTCCAAAAATATATACATTTACACCCTTGTATAGTACTGCTCATTAACACGCGTTCCAGTGGGCCTCCAGGCCACCTTCGCCCCAGTGAGATGGGGGGGTGGCGGGGGTTCAAACACGCCCTCGATTTCAGTTCCCATGCAGGATAGCGAAATAAATGAATTTTTGTGGATAGCCCATCAGAAACAGTAAGAAAATATGTCGGTCAGTTTTTGGCTCAAGTCAATATTCAGGTCATGCCGGGCCAAAGGTGATAGCTTAGAGAAGCGTAGCTCTGTTCTAGCATCTGACTGCGTCGAGTTAGAGTAGATCTTTAGGAGTTATTCATTCCATCTCGTTACGACGAATAAACAAATCCATCATGTGACCATTATATGGATCAAAACATATACATCACCTGATCTAAGGCCAGTTAAAGGTCACCATTCGATTAAACATACCACATACGCATGTCAGTTGACTTGCAATGATACTCTGAGCAACGGTACCAAAATAAAGGCTCTATCATCATTTCCTGCGAAGGTATTGACCAAAGTTTAAAAACCTGCTCAAGCGGTACCAGACGACCTCTCAGAGGTATCATGTACAAACTTGCAATACGACCCTGGAGAGTCATCTAAGATGACGCGCAACATTATTAAAACATACATATCTACTCAGTTAGCTACCTCGTAAGCCCTGTAATTTGCCCTCCTTCTTGCTTACACGATCAGAATTACTTATCTCTCTGCCTTAAATTATTATTTCAGCACCTTAAACTTCCGGTGTTGCATACGCATAACATGTCAGCTTGGCATGTATGTCACATGCATCGTGTGTGCTGTTTGCCAAATAAGTGTGTGTTAATTGAAAAGTTTTGAAAAGCTGTATCATGTACCCTGATGCCGAAACATTTTAAAAACTTGAAATCGGTGTCTGTCCAAGCGTATTCACAAACCGAACTCATGTAATGTACTCATGCTTTTCCAGCGCTATCGGTACCGCACACTGCACAAACACCTCACCCATATATCCAACCACGTGCACAGAATGTCTCCTACACCTGCCCCCGCCCTCAGTCCAACAGCAGGCCCAATCACCACCACTCTTTACACAACGCATGTAGGTTTTATAATCCGCCACGCGACCCCTCCCCACTGAGGGTTGAACTCGGCACCAGTGATGCCCAGCGTGACCTCTCTAACCTCTGTGCCCGGGCAATCAACGGAAGTGATTGGGCCTCTGATTGGTGGAGATGTTCACTTGTATTGCGAGAAATTGCCGAAATTGCTACATGGAAATGATTGAGCTTTAAACCATGAACCAGGAGATGAATAAACATTATCTTTGTCAAGTATTCCTAGCCATATTTTGCTCTCTTCTGGCTTGATTATCTACTTTAACATACGAGGCTGCTCTTCGGTAGGTATATACAGGCAAGACGACGGCAGAGTCAGCAGAGGATAGTCGGCGGTTTAATTCGTTGAATTCAGGAGTGTTGCAAGATGAGCTTCTGCTAAGTGGAGAGGAGTGAGGCCTGGCCCGAAGGTAACCAAGGGAAGAAGAAGAGAGGCGAACATAAAACTTAACCGTCCGACGAGTTACAGAGAGTGAGAGTATTAATAGAGAACGCTGCCGGAATACAACCAAATACAAGTATATACCAGAAGAGCTTTGCTTTGCTTCGTGTTGGATGGTGAAAAGTCACAAAACTTTATTCGGGACTCAAAACTTTGTCGATGTTTTAACGCATTTCACCTTTCTGACATCATACTGTAAAAACTAAGACTTTTAAAGGGAACAACTCATAAAGCACAGAATGTAGAATAATTGACAGAGGAGGAATTCTATTCGCCCCAGTCAGTCAGAGCTGCCTCTCCAGTAGGAAGACTCACATTGCGGTATTAGCGCTAATGGCCAGAGTAGCTGCAGCATCTTAAACTATAATATCATGATAATGGGGTTCCCGACAATTTTAAAGTCAGATCTAAGCAGTTTTCCTAACCGTACAAGGAAACTATGATGTCAACCGCTCCCACTGTTATTGTTCCTTCTCGTGTGGTCCACTGAATTTTTTCAATAAATGTAGGTTGATATTTTCTATGAGCCATCATGATTTGGGCCACGGCAGGTAGTAGAAACAAACGCATTATTATTCAAAACACAAGTCCTCAGACCGTTAGATACCATGCACGTGTGTGGTTTTGCAGAGAACCACGTTCTGTTTTATTTGCAACTGAAGCGATGCACTTGTCTTTAGCAAGAGCTTAATAAATGCATTTAACACATTTAAGATTTTAAGATAATTTTAAGACATTTAACCCCGTTAATATATAATGACTGACTAATCATATTTTCAAAAGACATTAAACATGCTCACCAAAAATATTTACATCGATTCTCAACCAATTTAAGGTTACAGGGCGAAACAGTCATTTACACTTTATCTATTTATTTATTTTTTTTATTTATTTCACATTCAGGGCAATTCCATCAAACGATGGCTATTCTTCACCCGGGTCGAGTTAAATGAAACAAAATGATGGAAACAAACCAGCCAACTAGACGCTCACCCTTGCTGCCACCTTGTCAGACTGTGGTTAAGCATCATTCAGCTGCTGCTCCCGTAGATACTTTTAATCGTGTTTTAAACACAGTGATGTTTGTGGCATCGCGGACATTGGTAGGGGTCATTGTAGATCTCCGGTTGTACGGACCTCCGGTTGCTGGATAACCCCTTCCAGCGTTGAAGATAGGTAAATGGATTTTCTGGCGCCCACATGGCGTCACAACATGGTGGCCCATGACCAGGGTCTGGTACAAAACAGATGACACCTGTATGTTCTCTTCTTTGTTTTACTGAACTTAACATAATTCTAAGCATTTGTTTCAGATAAATAGAGTTATCCCTGTTTACAAATTCAAGTATTGAACGACCACTGGATGTGTGGAAGTGATCGATAAAATATGTACATCGATGGAAATTTTAGATGTAAGCTTTTATTCTAAAAAAGTATAAATATGTATTCTCCTTTCCAGGTTCCTGAAACAAAAACACCTAGTTTGTGGAAAAACTAGATGATTAGGGAATGCTCCACCCATGCATCACGAACTAGGTACCTTGTCACACTTGAACTAGGTAATTTGTTGGTGGCTGTCAATTATTTTAAGGTTTTGATATCATTTTCCACGGGGCGAATCCATTTAAAGACAAAGTCAAATTAATCCTCAGCCAGGAAGCACCAACAATACAAAGTCATTAACTATATAAAACATAATTTCACATACAAATGCAAAAGCATATACATACAATGGTGCGTCCAGTCTCATAAGATCCCATGATAGTAAACTATTGGCAAGATTTAAAACGAATCCACATAGCCTAAAACTTTGCTTCTAAATGTCAACAGCGTGTCATTGACTATGTCTTTGGTGGAAACCGGATAAGGAAATCCTAATTTACATTTTAGGAGTCCTAAAATGGCCGAAAGAGCTGCACGATTAGCACTGTCCCTCTCTTGTTTGACTGACGTTGGGGTGATAAGCTTATTTTGGAGCATGTGCGGTGATCTAGCAAAAAAATGAAAGGCGAGTTGTTCTTTGGCACTTGGCAGTGATGCTTCTGACATTGCACTTCATCCAAAGTGAAAAGAGCTGCAGAAGTTTTCTCAGGAGCCGATCGTTGGACTGCAGATCGCTCCTTTTCTTTAACCTGGCCAGGTTTCCCGGTCCTGATTTCATGCAAGCATTTCAGCTTTTTATAATACATACCTCGCAAAGCCGCGTCTCATTATTCTGGTCGGAGCGCGACAAAGAAGCAAGTCCTAGCTTTTGCAAGGTAGGTGCAATTTCGTTTCCCTATTAGATAACTGCACTGCACATATCCTCAGACATCTGCATGTTGTAATTAGGATATTTCAAACTCGTAATTGCCCAGAAACTTGAGCCCGCCCTCAACACCTGCGCTTCCAACAAATAACTGGTTGCCGTCGTGTCGCCAGACAGCGAGCTGATTACGTTACCGACATGGACGACGCTACCTGTTACGTTGTTCAAGTTCTGAGTTGGGTGTTTTCAGCAAGTTTCGGGTACAATTAGGGGTAGCTATAATAAATCCAAGCCCTAGTCAGACTAAACCACTTTCAGAGAAGAAGTACACAGAAAACGAAAGTGATTTCCCTGATACCATGCTTGTTTCACCTTAAAAAATTCATTAACGCTATCCCGAAATATCGTACGAGTTTATTGGAAGTATACAGTTTATAGTTATGAAATTCTCCCTGGCTTTCTTAAAGAACGCCTTTCCCTAAAGGAAGTTCCTTTATACAATAATAAACAAATGTATACTGGGGCGTTTGTGTCACAGCCCAAAAAACTAAACAAACAGTATTGCAACCGCACCATGCCGATCACGTTAAATCAGTACGCATCACTGGCGTGCTCTCCTCTCCATTGGCAATCCGTGCTTGTTTACCATACCAGACGCACATAACTGGTACGGCGGCGCAGGCCGAGATAGAGGCAGCCCGGAAGCAACGGTGACAAGAACATCTGCCAACCGGCAACGGCTGCTTTGGTAAATGACCTTTTTCGGCCATATCATCGCCCCGCCGCCAGCCTCGGCTCAAGCTGCATTTACATTCGATTTGTGACGTTTTTTTCTTTTATTGATACAAATTGAAAGCTGAGCAGCATTGGAAGAGAACACAAGGACATCAGCACGCGCGCGTTTTTTGCCCAACTTGTTTGTTTGAATCGATTTTGTTGTAGAGTTCTTCAAGTATTCAGCTATACGAGAAGTTCAGAGCACAAATCTGCCTGGTAGCTGAGCCCAGCCCGTCCACTGGCCAGCATGCCTCATGTATGCATGAATGTATGTATGTACATACATACATACCTGCTACTAGGCTATCATGTGAGTTAAATCTGATGTGACATATGATTGCATAACTTGCATTCTATGCACAGTTGTCAGTAATCGATCATAAAAGTGTCTGAAAAGTTGATAAATCTATCATTGCTGAGCCGAGGAGAGGAGCATGATTATACGTTGATACGATGTTTAACGGCCTGCCTCCACGGATACAAAATTGAGCTAAATGCACTATGATTATAGGTACATTTAGGTACGATCCTTTAGCAGCGTCCTCGTAATACAATACGTAAAAACATAAATTATTGGTCATAGTGTGGACAAGACCTCGAATTGGAGGTCTTGGAGGTCAGCTGGAATAAGACCTCGAACTGGAGGTCACTCGGAGGTCTTGCGCACACTATGACCAAGATCTTATGTGTTTACGCAATGCGTTCTGTGGATTCTGTTGACGGGCAGTACCCGAATATATAATCACAGTGAATTAGCTTCATTTGCATCCAGGATTTGAGGACGCAGGCCATTAAACACCTTAAACGTCATACAAGTCTATCATGCTCTTCCCAACGAGTAGGTACCATGAAAACAAACTGCCTCCCAAAATAGTCACAAGACAAATTTCCGGCAACCCAATACCATGACGCTGCGGTCTGTGATGTTGACGGCACGGTCGACCCAGCGCCGTTTCTTCACGCTGTAGATGCGCTATTTGTGGAAGCTGGGGAAGCGGGACGCCACGCACCTTCTCACTAGCAGGCATTAGCTGATGAAAATCCGACTGCCACCCAAACTGCCAAGCCTTTAGCGGAGTAGGATGAAATTCCAATTTTACGGGTCGTCGGTATCAATTGATGAAGTTAACAAACGTACCGAAATAGGCTTGGGCAGTGTTGGTGACGTGACGAGGAAATTGCTGGTAAAAATAGAAATATCCAGCTTAAAAGTACCCAATTATTGAATGCAGTTGCGGTGGTCCGTACTTTTTACCGCCCAAGTAGATGCAGTTACATAAGATTCCTCGAGTAACCCATATATTTCTGACGGCGGATCTGTATGCCAGAAATCTTATCTTATCGCTCACTTAAAGCCTTATTAAATGGATATTTTCCATATCCATAAAAGTAAGATGAGAACCAAACATCGAGGGGCGTCCCACACAAAACGTTTACTTCAGGAACGGACCCCGGACTGAACGCGATGACGGGAGTTTTGAGCATGTCTTTGGAAACACGAACGACGATCCACTTCACCAATACATTTCCGCAGGCCCACGCAGGTATCAAGGATTAAATGAAAAACATAGGCACTAATAAAGGGGACGTCCCTATCTCAGGCTGCGGCAACGTCCCCGTCCCGTTTACACTGGTCAGTTATTGAGGCGTCCCTCGTTTCTGTTTGTAAAAGTCTTAACGATATTATGCGCCTCTTGCCAGACGTCAGGCCTTGTCACAGTCCGCGATGGTTAAACGCACCACCTCTGGTATTGACCTTGATTATACCATACCACTTCTGGTATTGGTGTGGTTTATACCGCACCACTTCTGGTATTGGTGTGGTTTATACCACACCGCTTCTGGTATTGGTGTGGTTTATACCGCACCGCTTCTGGTATTGGTGTGGTTTATACCGCACCACTTCTGGTATTGGTGTGGTTTATACCACACCGCTTCTGGTATTGGTGTGGTTTATACCATATCGCCTCTGGTATTGGTGTTGCCTCCATCTCAGTCTATGCTACCGCTCCAGTATATGCCTCTGGTATGGTAAACAAGCAAGGATTGCCAATGGGAGGAGTGGAGAGCACGCCAGTGATACATACTGCTTTAACTTCATCGGCATGGTGCGGTCCCAGTACTGTTTGCTGAATTTTTCTTGGCCATGACACAAACTCCCCAAGATATATTTGTTTATTTTTGTATGAAGGAAGCCAAAGGAGCAATTGATAACCATACCCTGTACGCTTCCAGTAAATTCCTAATGGTATTTGGGGAGAGTGTGTGGCAAAATCCAGGTTTTCACCTTTGGATTCTACGCCTCACCCTAGCGAACGGCTGTCAGGCCCATTGGTTATTCTTTGCAGGAAGTCCGAGTCTCAAGGCGTCTTTCAGGGCAGATGGGAAGAGGCTAACATTATGCGCATTCACAGAAAGGGTCTAGAAAATTACCTTCAGATTACCGTTCTGTGTCGCTCACCTCGCAGTCTGGAAAGATCCTTGAGTGGTACGTTTGTGACACCCTTCTCTCTCACGTACTACCTGTCCAGACTTCAAATCAACATAACTTTGTCCCTCGGTGATTACGTGACACAAATTCAGTTTGTCTTTTAAAAACAGCGTGAATGTCTATTTCCATCGCGCCATCTACCATACGATATTTGTATGGACTACGTTACTGCATTTCCACGCTCTCAACCATTGACTTCTCCTTTACAAACGAAATAAAAATCATATAAAAATTTCAGACACTGCTTTGGTTCGACTTCCACCTCAAATAGTAAACAACGCGTTATTGCCGACGCAAATCGCTCTGATTGGGTCCCAGAGCGCCCTGAAATACCGCTGGAAATATTATTGACCTGCAGAAAAGATATATTCCGAAAGGACGTTAACACGCGCAGTGCAGAGGGACCTGACGTCAACGTAACTTGTATATATCAAACAACGTATAACTTGCTGTATATCAAATGAAAACCAGTGACGAAACACTATACGATGACCTTTAATTCAGCCCTGTAGCTTGATTGGGTTAAAAGTTATCATCAAAATACTGTTTTTGACCTTGGTCATCTGTGAGGACCTCAGATAGATCAAAGGGAAAATATCGCCCCTGGAATCTGCCAGAGGGTGACCAGGAATGCTTTTCTAAGAAATATCAACATTTCCAATCCTTTTTGTAACTTTTAGATCATAAGACAGCTTTTCCCATGTTTTTTTCCATCGGTGAGGTCATCTTGTGACCTGACCTCAGGTCACTAAATCGGAAAATCTCGAATATACATTTTGTAGACCCTGGAAGAGTCATCAAGCGTGGAAACTGTCAAGTTCATCGGCCTAGAAATGTAACTATGGTAGAGCTCAAAATTTGAAGTGAGGTGACTTTGTTTGACCTCGCCTGGCGACCTGAACTAGTGTGGCCCGGGATAAAAAATTTCAACGATGGTCGGAAAATGGTGGGACGAGAGGAAGACGCTTCAACCACGGGGCTGCTCCTCGTCGCTTTCCTGATATTCTGAGAAAACCTTAGGGGCCACCGATGTCCCCCGTGGGGCGAAGGTTAATGTCTGCCGAGGAATGCTGTTTGTGAATACGGAGGGCAGAACTGCGGCTACCAAAAATGAGCGCTACCGAGGTATGGTCCGTCAGTTTCATGATGATTTGAGCTCGGAAGGTTTTCCCAAAAGCCAGTTTAGGCTGAGGCGGTTTGTGCACTATGCAGAGCGGTACTGCACCGCATACAGCTGGTGCCACCATCACTCTCCCGCATCAGATATTCAGCAATCACCCCATTGCCCTGGGTACCGGGTGTGTGACTAGGCTCCCCGTAGCACAGACTTAACCCTCTGCACTTCTGGTTCTGGGGAGCTTGCAAGGACTCTGTATGCGGCGACAGACCTTCTGCAGTGGATGAACTGAAGCAGGTGTTGGGCTACTATAACACGCGCCCTGCTGGCGGATTGGTCCCTCGCTTGTTTTTTTTACTGAATAACGCAGAAACGAAGAAACGCAGAACAACTCTTCTTGTAGTACCTTATCCCTGATTCATTTCACGCATGCTGTCAAATTCTTTAGGTTAGGTCATTTCAGGTCAAGGAATTATTCAAGGTCGAACGACCTGACCTCAAAACCCAAAATTACGTGTTTGAAGCAGCGTCAATGGAGTACCTGCCTACCGATCAGTTCCAAACTGTTCAAATATGATTAGGTCATTCGGGTCTACAAATCTGCTGCTTCTAAATTTTAATTTTGATAACTTAACATCCGCATTGACTGCGGTCTGAGCCACCTTCGCTTTGGTGAGGGGAGCGTTTACCCACCCCATCCCCCACCCCTAATATCTCGCAAACCTCGCTAGATAGAAAAAACAATAGCCGGCGTTGGATAGCTCCTCTAAGTCTCTATAGAAAACATTTGAACCAATTTTTTAACCGGTCACCTTTTAGGTCCTTAGAGGTCAAGGCATGCCACCATAGGGATAACCTGTAAATGGATGTTTTCAGTCATTTCATCTGAACTAGTAAAGGTAGAGCAAACAAATCGAGACGTTTGGGAATCCTCGCATCAAGCCAAATCGAATGCCATAATATGCCCTTGCTGGGTCAAATTAGGACAAATAAAAATTGTGCCCTGACCTGAGGTCAGATCAAGGTCAAGTTAGGTCAAAATGCATATCATTAGAACCGCAATGATGAGGCACACCTATTTCGTTAAAATGAACGCTCTACCAGCATCCATTACTAACGTTATTCACTTTAACACGCGCCCCGCTGGGGGCGAAATTCGCCCCCTCCTGGTTTTTCCCAGATAACGCAAAAACGAAGATGCGCAGAACAACGAAACTTACAGTACCTTATCCCTGATCAATTTTACGTATCGGACCAAATTTTTTAGGTCAGGTCACGTCAGGTCAAGGAGCTGTTCAAGGTCATGTGACCCGACCTCAAAACCCAAAATCACGAGTTTGAAGCAGTGCCTAGAGAATATCTGTCAACCGATCAGTTTCAAACTTTCACGATATGATAAGGTCATTAGGGCTACAAATCTGCTATCTCAGAATTTTGATACGGTTGACCTCAGGTGGGGTCAATTTTTTGGTCCCCCATTATAGGTCTATGGTGAAAAATAGAAAGGGCTTGTTTTCAGTAAAAACTAACTGGATAGATAAAGCTGAAAATTCTCAAACCGTGTATTCTTGCCACAATCTTGACCCTAAAAAGGAGTTTTTGATCATCTGACCTCTCAAAGGTCATGTCAGGTCACAGGAATATACCTACAGTGATTGTTTTGCCAATAACGTCTCACTGAATTGAGATAAACGTCCCATTTTGCTTGCAGTGTGCTTATATTGTCACGGGGAGTCCACTGATATGCAACATGACCATACCTAGGTCACCATGTGACCCTGACCTAGGTCGAGGTCAGGTCATTTTTACAATTTGACCTAGAAATGTCATATTATACATCATTCGATTGGCTACGATGAGAACGAATCCAATGATGCATAGATATTTTCGCTAGCTCCACTGGGTAAAAATCTAGAGGGGTAAGCGTACACCGCCCTGTTGTAAGCCTAATATGGAACCTTCTTTGACCTTTGCTGACCTCAATATTGACCTGACGTAAAAATGCTTTGTATAATTTCTTTTCGTCTTGCCAAGAGCTTTCGAACACCGTCCGTAATTTTCCTTTAGCTGTCCTGGGAAATGAGATACGGAGGTGGGCGAAAAACGCCCCCGCCCAGCAGGGCGCGTCATGCCAGGGACCCCAGCGGGGCGAGTGTTAAACCAGTTTCCCATGTATTCCAACGGAGAGGTTATAGCTCGTAACTGACCTTAGGTCATCGATATAAAAAATAACGAAATATATTTTGTAGGACTCAGTGAGCCCATTATGACATACTAGTTTCGATCGGAAAGGTTCACACTGTTCTGACTTACGTATCTTAAACTTGTTTTGGGATGAGGCTTCTTGATCTACACTGGTGACCTGCCTGAGATGACCCAACCTTCAAATGTTGGCTAAAGTAGCAAAAATAATCAGAAAAAGGTATACCGAGTACGGTGGCTCTAGTGCCGCCGTTTTTATTCTGGCTCCAAGAAACCCAACGGGGCGAAGGGCGGGTACCCTCCCCCAGGCGGAGAGCGGGTACCCGCTCCCCCGCCCCTGAAATGCGTGTCTTAAGTTGGAGTAAACTTTTATCACTCAATTATAGGTGAGTCTGTAGTGAAAAATAAGAAGAGCTCTATTTTCCTAAGATCAGCTTGAAAAATTGTCATATTTTTAGCGGACTTCTGACCATAAATTTGAGTGTCTGCGCATCTGACCTCTCTAAGGTCATTTGTGGTCACCTGAGCAGACTGTGATTCGTTTTGCAATAACTTCGCACAGTAATGAGATAGATGTTTCATTTTGATGTAATTGAGCTTAACTTATCTTATCACGGGAAGTCGATTGGTGTGCGACATGACCATATCAGGCCACCATGTGACCCTAATCTGGTTGGGGACAGGTAATTTTCATCATTTGACCTAGCATAGTCATATTATACATAATTTAATTTGTCACGATGAGAGGACTCCAATGATATCTTGAGATTTAATCTAGCCCACTCATTAAAAATATTAAGGGGACAACAGGCCTGTGGCATGCCTATGGAGCTTTGTTTAATTCTTATGCCCCTACTATGGACCTGAACAAAAAATAATATGTATCATTTATTTTTATTTTTCCAAGAGCTTTCAAATGCCTTCCGTTATTTTGTTTAAATTTCTCCAGAAAATGGTATGCGAAGGAGGGAGAGCGGGACGAAATAAGCCCCTCCCCCAGCGGGGCGCGTCATGCCACGGACCCCAGCGTCATGCCACGGACCCCAGTGTCATGCCACGGACTTCAGTGTCATACCACGACCCCAGCGTCATGCCACGGACCCAGCGTATGCCATGGACTCCATTGTCATGCCACGGACCCCAGTGTCATGCCACGGACCCAGCATCATGCCACGGACCCCAGTGCCATGCCACGGACCTCAGTATCGTGGCACGCACCCCAGTGTCATACCACGGGCCCCACTGTCATACAACGGACCCCAGTGTCATACCACGGACCCCAGTGTCATACCACGAACCCCAGTGTCATGCCACGGACCTCAGTGTCATACCACGGACCCCAGTGCCATGCCACGGACCTCAGTATCATGGCACGAACCCCAGTGTCATACCACGGACCCCACTGTCATACAACGGACCCCAGTGTCATGCCACGGACCCCAGTGTCATGCCACGGACCCCAGTGTCATGCCACGGACCCCAGTGTCATACCACGGACCCCAGTGTCATACCACGGACCCCAGTGTCATGCCATGGACCCAGCGTCATGCCACGCACCCCAGTGTCATACCACGGACCCCAGTGTCATGCCACGGACCTCAGTGTCATACCACGGACCCCAGCGTCATGCCACGGACCCCAGTGTCATGCCACGCACCCCAGTGTCATACCACGGACCCCAGTGTCATGCCACGCACCCCAGCGTCATGCCACGGACCCCAGTGTCATGCCACGGACCTCAGTGTCATACCACGGACCCCAGCGTCATGCCACGGATCCCATTGGGGCATGACTTAAATATCGTTCCAGCTGAAGTGTGGAAAAGAGGCGGACATAATTTTAGAGTTGGGACCAATTCCTATCTAGTCACGGCGGAGCCCACATCGAGGATGTGAATTACATGTATTTTGGGTATAGACATATTTCAGACTTTCAGTAGTACTTTCGTCTAGAGTTGACGTAAACTAATGCAAATTGCGGTAGAAATAGTTAGTATATGATAATTAAACAAATATCTAGCTGATAGTCATATGCCTTCTTGTTTTTCAGCTATCAAGTCACACATTTTGTTAATTCCTTTTAAAGCACCCTGTATATTCCGTCCACCATCCATTATTCCCTCCTCCATCCCAAAGTTGAAAGAAAACAATAACGTCGTAATAACGAAAATTCACATGCTCCAACACAAAGTATAAGCAGGAAAACAAACTCCGTGGCATAAATGATGAGCCAGAACGAGATAGGAGGCTTATTGATTGGTTGTGATATACATATCACTAAATATAGATCTAGATTTGCTTGATCTAGCGGCCACAGTATTGCCCAACTAAGGCAGCAGTTCGTAAATTCAGGAAATGCAACCACTAGGCGAGTAGTGATTGTTCAAAATGTCAAAAAGTGTGTGTTTGCAAGATTAATTTTGTTTATTTGTCTGGAAAATTCAGTCCTTAAGGGCTTAAAACTGTATGGTAATAACTTAGAACATACAAGAAGCATTTGCTCCCCCTCCCTTCGCTAAATGTGTTCCTCCATACAACGGTCTATCCAAGGTTCTGTCATGTCGAAGCTGGCGGACATTGGTTTAGTTTTCCTGCTCAACCACCATTCCAGATTTGGCTGTCTCTCACCTGAGTCTCAGGCCAGGACGACACTGTGTTGTCGCGACACGGTCACCTCACTCGGACCGCTCCTCCAACAGCTATTTGTGAGACTTCTACTACACTCGCACTCTCAGTTCCCACACACCGGCACACAGCTAGTGAACAAATGCCCGACAATCTAGTCTTTAAACTTCCACACAAACTAGTGTCGCAAGAAGCGTGGCTTGTAAAACGTGTACTCCACACAGTCTGCCGCCAACTGAAACCTGTCCTTCGACGGCGACTCCGTCCGCATGTACACAGGTGTACGGACCGCCACGCGACCAGACCGCCAGGATCACAGGGGATGTTCCCCGTGATCGGGCACGAGTCGCTGAAGCTGTTCAGTGCTCAAACAGGAAATCACGAGGCTTGATAGCCTTGACGATGCTGGCCTCATAGGGTCCAGCCGCCGGCAAATCAATCAGCAGCCTTCAGCACATTATTAAAGTTGTACAGGTGAGCGAAATATGTCCCACCAGGCTGCTTCCTGCAAAAATCGCAGCACAAAACACAGCGTCCTTCAGCCACACTCAGTCCTGCATCCACGTCGCCGTGACATCAGAATGTGGACACTCTGGCAAGTATCCGAGTCTTTCTTATCGCCTCACGGCATTGTCAGTCCACTATTGTCGCCATTGTCAGGCTGACCGTCCGTCGCTGCCCCGGTGCATTCACCACCCGTGCCGCGATGTCACTGCCGGTCGCGAGATCAGCCCCACAGCGGCGGCGGCGGCGCCGCCCAGCCAGATCGCCCCGGGCGCCATCTCCCGAGCCGCGCGCCTCCCACCGCCGCCGGGCAAATCACAAACACCTCACTCCGACTGACGCGTGGGTGGCGAGCCGGCAACGCCACCCACTGCTCCACGCGGTTTGCTCAAACTAATTGCAGCTCATATTATGTGTACGTCAAAGCGTATTTTAATGTCTGAGCTTATTAAGAAAGGCGTTGAGTTACCTATCGGCATCGAGGGCAAACTTCTCGTGCTACGACGATGTTCTCGGAGAACGCTGCTGCGCCGTGATTCTTTTTCAGTTAACAGCAGCACAGCCGGCGCACACCCAGAAAACATCTTTGACGTCCAGACTACTTCAGAAAGCTACGCGGGGTGACTGGTGAGTTTCACATGGTGGGCCTCTCATTTGACAAAGCATGATTATCACATCGGCAGGATGTTAATGCTTTAAATAATGTGCCTATTGTGCGGCATGCTAGACAATTAAATAGTGTGGCTGAACAAGGTGAAACTCATGAAGCAAATGGAACAGGTGTAAGTATTTTAGTTTAATACAACGCGCGAGTTGACATCCTTAACCCCCAGTCCTGCTCCAATGGATTTTCTAAAGTGGACATAAAACTGTACTCCGTGCAAAACAATTTTTATTCCATTTCTTTCTTTTTTTTTTTCTTACAATTATTTTTGGTTCCATTTCTGTAGATACATCTTAGAATACCATCCTAATATCTAAATCGTAGTATCTTAGACCCCTCTCCAGTGTCATGTTCAAGTGTGGGCCTGTAACCTCTGAGAGACTATCTGGGACTACTTAAGCTGGTTTTCAGACTTGGGTCAATAACTTCACATGAAATGATGATAGAGCCTTCGTTTTGATACTATTACGTTTGGTTTATCGTTGCGAGTCGATTGATCAGGGGCCAAAGTGTTCAGTGTGTTACCATTGAAAATGTGAAACCATAATGTGTCACCAGCACAGGCTGCAAATTGTGACACGCAGGGGCGTAGGAACGGTTTGAAAAGTGGGGGGCCAACCTTAGGGGGGCCTACTTCAAGGGGCCCCAGTCCACGGGGGCCTATAATTTTAAAAATTTTAGATAGCTCGTTTAGTGTAATAAGGCATGCATGCACACAAGGATGACAATGTATGGAAAATTGAGAAATTAAATTTTTTCCCTATGTTTTCGAGTTGTACCTATTATGATGTAAGAAATAATAGTAAAACGCCAAAAAAACAATTTTTGTTTTTTACCTAGACGCTTTTCAAATACGAATACATTTTTAAGCTTTTTGTGAGGATTTCAATCATTTTTACCACGAGCGCGTTTTTTATATTTACAGATGTTTAGGCCCTTTTCATTACATTTACAAAATTAAGAACTGCTTAGAAAACTACAGACAATGCTTTGATACCAAATAGCCTCACTTCGCTATGCCTAATCAACTTGTATTTGCTTATTTAATGACGAAAATGGGAACATTTATGTAGGTTATTACTGATCTATTCTTTCCAACATTAGAGATTGATTTAGGTAAAGGCTGATCACAATAAATACGCCTAGCTATATTTCGATGGCTAAAATGCAGAGTTCCAGCATGACTGCAAGTGCAATGTTGGTACTTGATGGCCAGCTTTGTAATGCCGAGGTGTGGGCCTGGTGTTATAGTGGTTCGCAACCCTGCTTTCCACGCGACCAACTCGGGTTTAAGGCACGGCAGATTCCTTGTGCAAGGAGCAATTTGACTCCAAAGAAACCCCTCCAACAGGGAAAGAGTTGGCGACGCCATATAACCCTGGCATCGAAAGACGTCGCGCCTTTCGATGGCTCAGGGACGACTGTTGCTCGGCATTTAGTGCAGGGTCCGTGTCCGATTCATATTTTGTGTTGGGATTGATATCGAATGGAGTTTGATTGGGCCCAGTTCTCGGACTCATTTGGAAACACTCGGGTAGTAGGTTCCTTGGCTTTGTTACGAAGCGCTCCTCCTCCAGGGGCTTGCAGGCAGCGTACTACCGAACTTGAAGGTTCCCAGACAAGCTATCGGGGCCGTTTGGGTTTCTTGTTCTATATTACAGTTGCTGATATTTGTATATTCGTTGCGGGGCCCACCTCAAAGGGGGGGCAGTATCCCCTCACCCCGGTTCCTATGCCTATGCCGCCCAGGGGCCGCCAAATTATCTCGGAGGGCCCCAAAGTCCAGACCATGGCTCAGGAAAACAGATCAGTCAGCTCAAGGGCCTAGACCAGTGCATAAGACTCGGGACCACCTAATCAAGGGACCCTACATAAGCACAGCACCGATAGAAGCTCATCACAGGGGAGCTCCAGATTCGCACAGGGTGCCAGATTAGCTTAGGGGCCCGGTTCAGCTCGGAGGTCCCCAGGTCGACTTATGTAGGGTCTCAAAACAGCTCAAGGGACTTCAAGCTCACGGATCCCAGCTTAGCTCAATGATGCTAGAACAGTTCAGAGGCCCCAGACCAGCTCAGGGCTCTTGTTCAGTACAGGCCAGCTCAGTTCAGGGGCCCAGATCGGCTGATATAGCGTCTCCCTCACACCAGCTCAGGGGCTCCATTCAAGCTCACGGCCCCAACTTGGCCCAGGGACCCTAGAAGAGTTCAGGGCCCCCATACCAGATCAAAGGCCCCAGTTAAGCACAGCTGTACCCAGATTAGCTCAGGGCCCCAGCTAGGCTTAGGGGTCCCAGGGTGGCTGATGTAGAGTCACAGAACACAGTGGCGTAGCCAGGATTCGGCCAAGGAGGGGTCCGACTACCGTCGGGGGCCCCAGGCCGGGGTTCCCTTAGCAACCGGGCCCATCTCCTATATCTTTTGTATAGTATTTTAACATTATAACATTCACACGAAGGAAATTTTGTTATGGCTTTTTAAGCATTCATTCTTATTTTGTTTATAGCTAGGTTTTTCAATCCGACCAAGTGTTGGTAAACTAAGGTCACCAAATATTAAGGATGGCCCTAACTTATATGGTAGCGTGGCTATAATAACAGCTTTGAGCCATATTTCGGGAAGTTCAATGTTGATGCACGCATGATGTTAAACCTGAGTCTACCTCAATTCACTGGGTAATCAGACATGAAGTTATTGGAGGTCAGTCGTTTTGAGTACGAAGAAATTATCTACGGGAAATGATTAGCAATTATTTCCCGGTGTCGAATCCATGAACTCTTTAATCGGAAATTTTCAAAGAAACGAAAAAACGAATAAAGATACAAGGGATATGGGAGTGTGTACTGAACGTTACATAACCTCTATTCCGTCGACAGATCCTGTTGAGATCCATTTACTTTCTTACCCTTGCTATCTTGTAAACGAGCAAATTACCAAGACAAAAGGCACCCAAGATACCTATCGCTTTGGCTCACTCTGTTATTGTTATTTTCAATCTTGCATACCTATTTTTCTTTTTGGGATTATGCTCATTAATTTCTGTCATTACCCTAGTTTGTCTGGTTTCCTACGAAAATATTGGAAAGTTGTTTATTTCAGAATATTTAGGAATGTATTTATTGGTGTTAAGCTACTCGATTAAAAATTGACTAGCCCTGTTTGATTTGCTCTTATGATAAAATTATATTAATTTTTGCCTTTCCTTCGATAATGGTGCCTGATCGACATGTTTCAATTTGTCCTTTTTAGTACGCAATAGGGGTAGGTACATTTTTTCCAAGGCATATGATTTTGAAAATTTTTATTTGAGCTCTGGAGCCACCTAACACCAACACTTGCGGCACTCACAACGATAATTTTCGGCCGCCCTCCCGATTATATCTAAGGGGTCTCTGGAGTGATTCACGGCGCCTGTTGATCAAAATGGGGGCCCCTGAGAATCTCTCGGGGCTCCTGAGATTAGTTATCGGCAGCACCTCTGAGACTAATTATTGGCCCCCAGATTTGTCTGGGAGGGGGAGGGGCTGAGACTGACTATCGTGAGCTATTGGGGTCCCCTGAGGCTGTCTTTGGGGTGGGGGAGGGGGCTGGGAATGACTTCCGACAGCCCGCTGAGACTTTCTCTAGGGCACCCCTGAGACAAACACCCGGTGGGGGGGTGGAATCACCTCTGAGACTGTGTCTTTGGCGTTCCTGAGACTGACTCTCGGAGGCTCCAGATTAGCTCTCGCGGGCCTAAGGCTAACTCCGGGCCCATGAAACCAAAAATCGGGAGCACCTCTGGAAATTACTCTCAGAACCCTGAGATTAACTCTCGGATGTCTCTGAGACTAACTCTCGGACCCCCGGATTAACTCTCGAGCCACCTGAAACTAAATATTGACTCCTGAGAGAGAAACCCGTGAGACTATGAGGGCCCCTGAGACCGACTCTTGGGGTGCTCTGAGACTCACTCTTGTGGTTCTTTGAGACAGACTCTCAGGGGGACCCCGAGACCGAATCTCGGGGTCCCCTAAGACAGACTCTTGGGGTCCCCTTGACCGACTCTTGGGGTTCTCTGTGACTGACTCTCAGGGGCCCCTGAAATAGACTGTTGCAGGGCCCTGAGAACCACTCTCTGGGGGCCCTGAGACTAGCTCGGCCCCCTCCTCTGAGACAGACTCCCGGGGCCCCTGATACCGACTTTTGGGGCCCTGATACCAACCCTCAGGGGCCCCGAAATCTACTTTCGGGGGCCTTGAGACCGACTCTCAAGGCGGGGGCCGTGAGGCCGACTCGGGACGCCCTGAGAACGAATCTTCAGGGGCCCCTGAGACTAACTCTGGGGGCCACGTGATCAGAGAATCCTTTGCAGTGGTTCAGATTGGCCCAGGGGTGACGCCTAGGGCCCCCTTGGCTACACCACTGCATCCACACTTTCGGGGCCCTCCGAAATCACCATTTGGAGGCCCCTAAAATAATTTCTCCCCTAAACCAATACTCCGGAGCCCCTTGATACTGATGCCCGGGGGTCCTAAGACCAAGCTCGGGGTCCCACTTAGATCAGGCTCAGGGGCACCCTTAGACCCATGCTCGCGCTTTTCTCAGGAGTAACTCGACACCGATGTTCCGGGGCCCTCAAGATCAATATTTCGAGCCCCCGAGACTAATGCTTGGTACTCTGGAGCCCCTCGATGCCGATGCTCAGGGGTCCTGAACCCAGGTCTGGGGGCCCCTGGGACCAAACTCTGGGTCTCATGAGGCCAATGCTCGTGCTTCACTCATGAGTCCTCGATATCAATAGTCGGGGGCACCCCGAAGGGATCCTGAACCCCTGAGACCAAGCTCGGGAGCCCCTGAGACCAAGCTCGAGGGGACCCTGAGACCAAGCTCGGATGCTCCCTGAGACCAAGCTCGAGGGCCCCTGACACCAAGCTCGGGGGTTCCTTGAGACCAAGCTCGAGACCCCGTGAGACCAAGATCGAAAGGCCCGTGAGACCAAACATCGAAAGGCCCATGAGACCAAGCTTGCCCCCCTGAGACCACTCGGTTGTCCCCTGAGACCAAGCTCGGGGCCCCTGAGACCAGCTCACGGGCCCCGAGATCAATATTCGGTATTCCAGAGCCCTCGATACCGATGATCGGGGGCCCCTGAGACGAAGCTCGGAAGACCCGTGAGACCAAGCTCGGGGCCCCTGAGTCCAAGTTCAGGGGTCCCCTGAGACCAAGCTCGGGGGGCCCTGAGACCAAGCTCTGGGGCACCCTGAGACCAAAATCGAAAGGCCCGTGAGACCAAGATCGAAAGGTTCGTGAGACCGAGCTCAGGGGGCCCCTGAGACCAAGCTCAGGCGTTCCCTGAGACCAGCTCGGAGGGCCCCCGACACCGAGCTCGGGGCCCCTGAGACAAAGCTCGAGGGCGCTGAGACCAAGCTCGGTGGCCCTCTGAGACCAAGATCAGGGCCCTCCGAGACCAATGCTCATGTTTTCCAGTGCATACGGTCAGCCTTATGCATCAGATGCCCTCGGATGCCCCTGAAACCAAGCTTGAGGGCCCCTGAAACTAAGCTCGGGGAGGGGGCCTGAGACCAAGCTTGGGGACATCCCTGAGACCAAGCTCGGGGTCCCCTGAGACCAAGCTCGGGGCCTGAGACCAAGCTCGGGGGTTATCTGAGACCAAGCTCGAGGGCTCCCTGACACCAAGCTCGGGGGCCCCTGAGACCAAGCTCGGGGCCCTGAGACCAAACTCGAAAGGCCCCTGATACCAAGCTCGGGCTCCCTGAGACCAGCTCGGAGGGCCCCCAGACACCAGCTCGGGGCCCCTGAGACCAAGCTCGAGGCCCCTGAGACCAAAATCGAAAGGCCCGTGAGACCGAGCTCGGGGAGGAGGGGCCCTGAGACCAAGCTCGGGGCCCTGAGGCCAGCTCGGAACCCCTGAGACTGGCGCAGGGGTCCCCCAAGATCAATATTCGGTACTCTGGGCCCTCGATACCGATTATCGGGGCCTCCTGAGACCAAGCTCGGACCCCCCCACCGAGACCAAGCTCAGGGGCCCCGAGATCAATTTTTGTGTTTTTAGTGCATAAGGTCGGCCCAAGTGGGTCCGTGGACCCCAGGGACCCCCTCCCCTGGCTACACCACTGTCAGAACATCTCAAGGGACCCATTCAGCTCACGGCCGCCAGGTCAGTGACCGTAAAACCTTATAGGGGTCCCAGACCATTCAGGGGCCCTCAGTTCAACACAGAGGCCCATATTAGTCTGATGACCAGATAAGCTTAAGGGCCTGGATCATCCAGGGCCCCTTGCCGGCATATTTGGGGTTTCAGAACAGTCCAGGGTTTCAATTAAAGCTTATAACCCAATTTCAAAGAGGGGCCCTATTCCTGTGCAGGGGCCTCAGATAAGTTTAGGGTCTTCTGTGCATACAGGGGATCCAGATTAGCTCAAGGACAATATTAACTTTACGGTCCCAGCTCAGCTCAGGCCCCCGGGTCGGTGGATATAGGTTTTGGCCAACTCACGGGGCCCTGTTCAAGGTTACGGCTCCTAGCTCAGTTTAGGCATCCTAGAACAGATCATGATGCCTAAACCATCTCCGGGCGCTCAGTTCAGCTCAAAGAGCCCAGATTAGCTCGTATGGTATCAGAGGCCAGTTCAGGGCCCCGGAAGCTCAGGGGCCTTAAAATCAACTCATATGACCTCAACTTAGTTTAGGGGCACAGGTAAGTTTAACGGGGTTCCGGGGCAAGCTATCGGGCCAGTTTGAGTTTCTCACTTGATATTACAGTTGTTAATATTCTTACCTCCGTTGCGGGGCCCATCACAGAAAGTGGGTGGGGGGCATTGGCCCCTGGCCCCCGGTTCCTACGCCTATGGTGACACGTTTTGCGTTAATAGGATACCAATGGATACTCCTGGACTATTCTAGTTGTTGAACAACATTACGAGCTCATATTACAGGTGCTACTTTCGGCGATTTGTTCCGTTATTGGTTAAGGAACATGTCGGCTAATTTTGTCACCTTGCCCACCTTGGGCTGTCACCATTTACAATGCAAAATGGTGTTTTTCGACCCCTGCGATTGATATGCATAATGACCATGTAAGGTCAGATGGTGACCTTGACTGAACCTTAGGTCAGGTGAATATTATTTTTTACCTAGTATGGTCATATTGAATATAATTCAGTTTACCGTAACGAAAGGAAGCAAATGGTCCTAGTAGCGAATGGTCCTAACAAATTTACGCACACTTAACACGCGCATTGACGGGGATCGGAGCCACTTTTGCTTTGACGGGGGAGGGGGTAGCGGGTAACCGCCCCCCCCCCAATATCTCGAGAACCACGCTAGATAGAAAAAACAGTAAACGGTGTTGGATAGCCCATCTACTTATCTAACGAAAGTATTTGACCCATTTGTTTCAGGTCACATTTAAGGTCACTAGAGGTCAAAACATTCCGACATAGGGATAACATGTTAATGAAGTTCTTCGGTCATTTCATCTGAACAAGCAAAGAAAGAGCAAAACAATTTGAACTATATGAATCCTCGCAGCAAGTCGAATCGAATGACATATCATATGACCTTGCTAGGTCAAATCAAGGATTCGACCTGACTTGAGGTCAGGTCAAGATCAAATTAGACAAAATGCATATCATTAGAACCGCAATGACAAGGCGAATATAATGCAGTCAAAATAAACGCTCTATCGTTATCCATTGCTATGTTATTCAGTTTAAACCATTTTCCCATGTATTTCCAATGGAGAGGCCATGGCTCGTACCTGACCTTAGGTCATCGATATAAAAATACCGGAACATATTTTAGAGAACTCGATGGGCCCATTATGTGATATGAGTTTCAATCGGATAAGTTCACCCTGTTCTGACTTATGCTATCTTTAACTTTTTTGAGGTCAGGTCACTTGACCTGTACTGGTGACTTGACCTGACATGACCTGACCTTAAAATTTTGACAAAATTTTTAAAAATTATCAAGGAAAAGGGATGCCAATTACTTTGCATACATAATGCCGCCCATAAGTGGTGCCCCCTGGGCTGGATGACACCCTCCCCCCGACCATGTGGCCCCGCCCGATCCGAGGTCCTGGATCCGCCTATGAAGAGGAGAGCGGCTCACACGGAGGCCGTTGATTAGGACAGTAATACATATCCATTATCTAGAAAGTGCCGAAAGTAACAAGACTCGTCTGCCGGTACCACCGTCTAATGTATAACCTGTGCTGAACTATTTTAACACTCCGCACGGTGCACAAAGGGGAAGAGGGAGGAGCATTAGGAGCCTAAGAAGAGGCGTACACCACTTTCTTCCTTTTCGGATCAGCCTGTGTTCACTCTCTGCTTGTCTTTTACCCTGCAAGGAAAGCTAAGACACGACATCCTGTACCATTTCACTAGTCCGAAACAGGTCAACCATTACTTGCAAACGGATTGGGTCAATTCCGTGACCCTCTCACCATCTCCAGCCGATTGAAAATTATAAAAAATTGCATACGATATATTTCGAATTGCAGATTATCCGAATCCATGAGTTTTTACAGCCTGAAATTCGTAAAACCAGCCAAATACCCCTTAATGGCTCTGGGGACTGCAGTACCGGCATGAAAATAACATTAGAAACCAGAAAACATTAAATGTTAAAACATTTTAGCCAGCCCTAATCATGAAGAGACTGGGACGGGGCGTGTATTTCCGAAATTTGTTTGTGGGTGCCGAAACTTGAAACAATGCAAATAAACACCAGCTAAAACGAGACAGCTTGATATAACCACTAGTCTGGACCCCAAACGGGTTTTTCAAACTAGATCAAAGAAATTCAAACCCTGATCATGAAAAACAATTAAATTTGACAAACATTTTAGAACTAAGCTAATCCGATCCTATTTTGCCTATTGTCTTGAACCCTGGATGTAAGCTTGGGCAAATTCAGCGGGATAATATATTCGGCAACCATTTCAGAGCTTTCATGTAGGCAATTGATCACTAGAAACAAGTTATCAGTCTTCGTGTGAGCTTGTGCAACGAAATGACATCTGATCACCTTATAACCATGCTCGTCGGTACAGTCCTGCATAATATAATCGCAGACTTATCCGATCTTTAATTCGCGCCCCGCTGGTTGCCTGGTATGTCCCACCTCGCCGGGGGGACATACTTCGCCCCCTCCGTATCTCCTGATCGGCCGGCAGATCTTCATTTAGCGCGGCTTCAAAGTCATATTTTTGGTTTTTGAGGTCAGTTCGCTTGACTTTGAATAGCTCCTTTAACTGACATGACCTAAAAAATTGGTCAGATGCGTGAACGATCGACAACATTGTAAGCTGTGTTGTTCTGCACGTCTCCGTTTCTGCGTTATTTGGGAAAACTAAGAGGAAGCAAGTCCCCCTCCAAGCGGGGCGCTTTACTAGGGAGTACCAGGGCAACCATAAATGGTTATAAATCAACATCCCTTAACTAGGGTGCAATAGGTGTCAACCTACTGAAAATAAACCAAAAGAAAGAAAAAACAATTCAAGCCTCAAATTCTGAGAACCTTTGCAATCGGGTAACAGTGTACTGCTACCCACCAGACAGTTCGCCGCTGGTGGTCTCCTGCGGTGATGCAGCAGGGCGGCCAGTGACCGCCCCTGCATAATACAGCGAGCCGGCCCGGTGGGCCTGGGTGCTGCCTATTGGTTAGGTTGATCGTCGCCAGATACAAGGAGGCAGGTGTAAGCAGGACCACAGAACGCACCTCGCACCGGCTCTGGGTCCGTGCCTTGCAGCAGAGACAGTGCCTGCGGCAGTGTGAGCTGACACTGTTGGCCGCCCGGCTGGAGGTCAGTGAAGGAGAATCAGCGAGCCATGGACCTGGTTCTCAGCAATATAGCGGCGTATTTTTTACTGGGAGCATTTCAAGTGGATCAGATAACCTCAAATCATATTCGAGGTGAGAAGATGTACACATTAATTGGGTAAGCATGATGACCAGCAATGACATATTAGCATTCTAGCATAATTTTATTTATTGCATTTTTTATAATTTGCACCCTCAGGATTAGCAAACTTAGGCTAATCAAAATTGAATTGGCGAGCTGAACATGATATTTGTGTAAAAAAACTTTGGGAACGTTGTTCTTGTGCAATCGGAGACACCTGATTTCAATATGTTCTTTCAGAAGCATGGATGCGGCATCTTAACAAATTGTAATAATTGTTTCAGAAATTGTCCAAGTTTAAAGTTATTTGGTAGGTCTTATACTTGAAATTCAAAAGGTAGCTATCACAAGCAAAAGAGGTAGCTTGAACACATTACCTTACATGCACGATAGTTCAGGTTGATTAAGGTTACAATTCCCATACACACTGTTACATTCTTCCCTTCTATGCTGGGTCTCGTAACGGTGCGCTGGCTGGGTATAGTGAGTGCAAGGTGTGTTTTTTTTTTTGCTAGATGCTTCACTTTGTCCCAAGCATGCTTAGCCATCTATATCATAGCCATTGATAGATCTTAGATAATTAGTTGCGTTTCCGCTTTAATGTTTTTTGAATGGCTTAGACGTGATTTATTTTGGGCAGGATATCAGCTCAAAAGCCGAAAGTAGGCCTTACTCGGATTTTGAGAGAAAATAATAATCAATTTCAAGTTTCCTACATTACATATGTAAACAAGGAAGTCAAGCTTGCCGGGCAGAACGGTTCCAGTTGGGTATGTTGCAATCACATGCATTGGAGGTTACACCCTTTACTGTTGAGACCTGTTTACCGCAAAGCGGTCAAAGAGCCCCATGAGGCTTTAATCAATTGTTGACCAATAAAGTACCTATGTTTTGGTAGAGTACTTTATGCATTACTTATATATCGATTGAAAGTGTATTAATCAAGCAAATTGGATATCCAAATAGATTCCCGAACTGGTGGTCAGATTGGGTTGGCAGATTGGCAGATTGGATTAGATTGGCTAGCGACTAGGGTAGATTGCGGTCTGGAAATGGGTTTGATTTTTATTATTGTACATCCAGTCGTATTTTCTTATTCGGATTGGATCTAGAGTGATTATCATGGTGAGCTAAGGGATTTGGCCTAAATTTTTAAAACAATGTCGGATATGGAACCGGTTAGATCGACATTTTCATGGTCATGACACACTACTCCTACGGGTGCATAGCGTCACGTACCTGTTGCCCTGAGACCTGAATTCTAAAACGGAAATCGAATGAGGAAAACAAGAAGCTTGTTCCTGAAATTAACGGAGAACATATCGGCTTTACGTCTGCGTCACTGACAGATTCATCCGCTTCATTGGCAGAGTTTAACCTGACGGAGGCGGGCGCCGCGAATCGCACGTGCTTCTCGTGCAGCTTGGATTTTCGCTACGTGCCGTGGGATGGGCTGAACACATGTCTCGGCTACCTGGAGCCTGTCAGCACGGATCTGCTCGTCACCTGTGGCTCCACACAGCTGATCTGCACGGTCAGTGACTCTGGCCCTTTCCAGCTCGGCAGATATGTTTCTAGCGTATTCCGCGCTTTTATAGCCAGCACTTCTAGGTGAGGGGGAGCTTTAATGCTACTATTTTTACCTTGTTTAGCCACCGATGACTTCTATGGAAGTTATCCCTATAGGGACATTTAAGCTGATCTGATAAAAACAAATTGTTACGAGATTTAAAAATACGTTTACTGCAGTTTTCATACGCGTCGCTACCGACCAAAGGGTAAGGTAGGGGCGCAGTCAGTCTTAACCCGCGCCCACCGGGTCCGGCGACCTTCCCCCGGGGGCTCTGGCCCCTCACTCCGAAATATGGGCGTTGGCAATCTGAAGTGAATGAAAGCTCGCGTGAATCGGAATACTGCATGTTGTGTGGTCAATGGTTTGACCTCGGTCATTGGTAGATCGGCTTTTATCAATATGAATGATTAAGAACTGGTCTAACTCTTATGTCATTAGGTTGAGGCCTGGTAAGTACATTTGTGAATTGCCGTACTTCCGCTAGTGGAACGTAAGACCTCCCGCCTGTTTGACCTCGGTCACCTCTGACCTAATATGACCTGGGTCGAAAGGTGTCGCTTTAATGAGCGACAGACAACACGTGGTCTAGTTAATTAGGTAAGTTATTGTGAAAACTGTTTGCCTTATATGACCTTAGTGGGCATACCTATCCGTAGGAAAACGTTGTCTGGTTGTATTGAATTTTGGTTTATATGATGGCTTTTCTGCTTCAGGTGCCCTACCTGACCTGCAACAACCGAATAACCTTGTAGCCTGTTGGGAATCGATCACTAATGGCTCGAGTGAGGTACCGTGCGACCCTTCCGGAAAGAGCGGGCCTCGGGGGCCGTCCAAACGGTTAATGCTCCTGCTGACGAGTGAAACGTTTCCCTAAATACAAGAACTCGCCGGGTTTTGGCCCCCTATCACCTTCCTCACATACCTACTGGTTACACAACTGTCCGGTCATTTTTTGATTTAACCGAAATTCGGGAAGCTTTCTACTAAAAGTGTGAACCTAGCTCCTGTGGTTCCCCCTTTCCGATTCCAAAGTCAATTTTCCGACCCTATTTGTTTAACACGTGCAGTGGAGGGGTCCTAAACTGTTCCCTCCCACATTTTTCCAAGGTGGTCGGAGGACCGTTCGCGGCCGGAAAACACTACTTGGCTACCTTTGAGAGAATTCATGAGCGCGTCGATTGGCGAAATAATTTTGGAAATCGGTCAATACATGTTTTGACTTATAGGCTTTCAAAGTCAGAACTATATTTTGAGACCGTCGTAATCGCGCGGTCGCACCAGATCTGCTGCACTATATGACCGAGTGGCAAGGTAATAACACCATATACATTTGCAAACTGAAACATTTATGGGTTACCTTTTTCTAATGTTCTTAATAAATTCAATATTTTTGAGGCCCCCGAGACCGACTGTCAGCGGCCCCTGGGACCAACTCTTAGGGGTCCCAAGACCAATACTTGGAAGCGTCCCGAGCCCAATTCTTGGGTTCCCACCGATACAAATACTTCGGGACCCCTAGACCAACTCTTGAGGACCATCGAGACCATCTATTGGGGCACATAGACCAACATTCGGGTGGCGTTTTGGATCCCCGTAACGCCCATAAGGCATCACTGGGGCCCCGTGCGGGAGGCCCTTAGCAGTGCTTGAGCTCAGCCCAAGGGGGCGGTCACACCCCACGACTACCCTTTCTTAGATTCGCCAAGGTAAGGTGCGTCAGAAAATAGATCAACATGGTCTTAATTGCGTGACTCTATGCTCTACTACAATCCTACGAAGCGAGCTTCAGAACTGATTGATGAATTTGAGCGACATAAGAACGTCGTCCAATTTTCATGGAATTTGTCATAAGTGCCCAAATTGTGCCACATTATGGAAAAAACCGCGAGGGGTCATCATTTTCAAACCCATTTTTTCAAATGCCCAACCATACTGTGCAAGCACTGATAAGATGGCGCCTTGGCGTTGACAGGAGAGCTGGAACAAACAGAACGGAATCCTGCTGTCGCTGTACCGCGGCTGTACCGACACCTGCGCCGCCTACTGCAAGTCCACCGGCTTCGGCGTCACCAAGACCACCTGCAGCCACTGCTGCCAGGAGGACGGCTGCAACGATCAGCCGCCCTCCTTCAGCATCATCCGCTCCTGAGCCGACGAAGCGCAGCCAACATAGCCGACGAAGCGCAGCCAACATAGCCGACGAAGCGCAGCCAACATAGCCGACGAAGCGCAGCCAACATAGCCGACGAAGCGCAGCCAACATAGCCGACGCAGCGCAGCCCACGTGACAGGGCGGAGCCGACAGGGACAGGAAACCGCTGGTGGAGCTTTTTTGGAGCTATTCTGAATGTTTTCCCCAGTTCCATAGGTTTTCTTCAGTGCAGCAGTCGGAGGCAAATCCCGGATTCTCGGTCGTTAGGGAAGGAGACACTTGGCCTGAGGGTTCTATTTGGAATAGAAGGGTGCCAGGTTTTTGCGGTGAGATCACGGGTCAAATTTCAGCGTGTGTGCGCCTTTACTTGCATACTGGAGGAGAGCGGAGCATCGCTCGGCGTTGTCCTCAAAGTCTGCCATTGCGGCAGTGCTTCACCTTGCTGCATATTATTTTTCAAGAGGGTTTGGACATGCTGGAATGAACAGTATTTATTTTTAAAATGTATTGAGATGTTCTTTTGTCCTTGCCTTCGGCATGTCATTTTTACACTTTCTTAGGTAATCACCATAGTGGGAGTGAGATTAGTGAAGTTCTCACAGATTACTGCATGTATGTGAAGGGATTAAGATATAAAGTCAGCACAGCGTCGTGCTGCTCTCGCCCCTTGTTAGGATGTATTTCGCCGAAAAAATTACACGTGTGCAGATTCTGACACATTACAGGGCATTGAGACACTGCTGAGAGAGTGTGGATGGCACTGCCCGTTAGCCCGCTTACTCGGCTAGATCCGTGGCATTCTGTATGTTCTGCAGCTTAATGGGTTCCAGCCAGAGGCACGATTTGGCGCCCTTACCTAGCTAGCCACCCTTTCCCTCCAACGCCATATAGTCGCAGTGTTGGGTGTGTCTCTAAACGAAAAATGCAAAGGCAGAGCGTATCTAGGTGGCAAAGCGGAATAGGAATCCCCAATTGAGCGTTGGCAACCCCCCCTCTGGGACGCCGCTTTCTAAGTCTAACCCCGGGTTCGAAAAATGACCCCTCTCCTTGTGGTCCGACGACGCCATGCCAAAATGACACTTCCCTGCCTATGTACCCTCTCCCGACTCCCGATAAGAAATCGCCATATGACCCTGGCAGTTGGTGCGTCGATAAGCCCCCCCGATAAGAAATTCTGGATCTGCCTATGCATCAGTGTGGGCTGCAACAGAGACATTGTGACTATGCACCGTCGCATTACTCAACGCCCCACCTGCGACCATCCTTTCCCTTCCCATCCCACATACGAAATTTTAGCTGTCTTTGTCTCTAAAATTTGCAAACGCCTACCTGGGGTCATATTTTCGTCCAGTTACAGCTCGGAGTCTGGACCAGCATCCAGACGGCGCTGGCATCTGGAGGACAGACCCTCAGGTAGGTGGCAGCACCTGCTGTGCCTTCTGCGTCTTATGGACCAACTTAGTATGACAAAAGTACGTATCGATAAAGTTCGTACACCAAAGTATGTAAGCAAATGTACGTAGGGTATAAAGTTTGTATGCTAGAAGTACGTACGCAAAAATGTGTGAGCAAATATGCGTGGGGTATAAATTTCATATGCCAAAAGTACGTAACAAGTTCAGGTTCGGCAACGGTGTCCAGGGGGTCCCCGATCTTGAACAGTAGGGGGCCCCACTTTTGGATGGAAATATCATCGAAGATGTCAAATTTAGTTAGACATAAGGTTTCATCATTGGTCGCGGCCCACTCCCCACTTTGGCTCCACCCCCCCCCTGTTCGAAAATCCGTGGCGACGCACTTGCTCGTAGCCGCCGGCACTTTCCTTACACCCGAGCTGGTTTCCGCAAAAATCGGGGTGTAAGCAGCGGCGGATCCAACTGGGATTAGGGGCTCTCACCCCCCCCTGATAGGTTCGAGAGTTTTTAGTAAGTGCATAGGCTGGGGAATGTTTAAGGTCACGGCGGGGTGGCACGTGCCATACGAATTTTGCATTACAGTTCTCCATTACGAACATTTCACCCCCACTCACTTTATAATAATAATTGTTGGGATTTAACGACGCACCAGCTGCCAGGGTCATACGGCGTCGTCAACTCTCACCCTGTTGGAAGGGATTTTGGGGATCAGATCGACTTATTCAGAGGCTCCGCCGCTACTTGAACCCGGGACCAGTGGCTTAGAAGACAAGGGTGCTATCCACTAAGCCACCTCATCCCCTCCTTCTTACTTTATACCTTACGAACTGTATATATATACAAACGTTTTCCATTACACCGCCTTCTAAGGCTGCTGGTCACCTGCCACGTGACGTAGTGATTTGATGAATTGCCTGTTCCCTGCTGTGACGTATGCTGATAATATTGTCACCATTGTGATGCAAAATATTAATAAATTACGAGCATTTTACCCCTGATTTATCCCGTACGAGCTCTTCCCACACGGACTTTGTCCATTACGAACATTATACCCCTACGTACTTTATCTTTACGTAATCTAGCCATACGTACTTTCGTGTGTGTACTTGAGGCGCACGAACTTTTTCCTTACGTACTTTTGTCAGCAACTCGGTTCTACATCAGAGGTTAGCACAAGATTACATTTCAGCGTTGATCTTATTCTGCCCTGTCCAGAGACGTAGTGGAAAGTGCGCCTATTACACGACGATCGGTAGAAAAAATGTCCCTTGATGACACTGCAATCAAAATAAAGTCAGCTGACTATGTTTTGGCGATCTTTTCTGCTTGGTTGTAAGCTTATGCGGATGTGTAAATTCGCAGCGCGTTTCCAACGACATTTTTTAAACATTTTTTCCGG
Source organism: Lepas anatifera (assembly GCA_034440635.1). Lineage (NCBI taxonomy): Eukaryota > Metazoa > Arthropoda > Thecostraca > Lepadidae > Lepas > Lepas anatifera. Next base: position 797,017 of record JAOTON010001956.1, read on the forward strand.
TTATGGTAGAAAACGACCCCTTGTCAATTGTAATGTCACACGTTTCATTGTTTGTAAGCATCTAGGTAGGTATGGAATAGTTGCGCAATAACGAAGAAAATTTAACAATTAGTCAATATTTTTATATTGTTTTGATGAAAAATAACACAATTAAGCATGAGTGGAAATCACGGTGGGTGGCGGGAGGGGAGTGCGGGATCAGAACCCCTTGGAGGTTGAGCTTTCCATAGGCTTTGCATAGGGTTTGTATTGTCGTGCCAGCGTTAACCCATCCAGGACCCCCACCTGGGTCGAGAAGAGATCTCTAGCCTTGCAATTGAGCACAAATACTTCGAATGTAAAGTTGTGCGCCTTTTAAGGTATGGTGACTAATTACGAATAAGCTACGTATTTCTACTTGCACACACGTCAGATTGAATATCAGTGCTGGGCAAAAACGTAATCGTTGAGAAAACATATATGATCCAATGAAACACACTATGCATGTATTCCTTACCCGTGCCGCATTTTTAACTATTGGCGTAGCCGGAAATACCTCAAGTGAAGGAGAACCGGAGAACCATGGAGACCAGATTGGCTACGAAGATTGGCGTCTAGGCACCCGCACTTCTGTTTCTGTGGGTAGCACATTCCCATCAGTGTGGACGAATGGCCCAATCAGCCTCCATCTACGCCGTTCTTTGACACTGCACGCTGTCCTTTTCCGACATTTATTTCCAAAATCCTCCGGTGGTAAGGCTACAACCACAGAGCTGAAAAGCAGTCGTGACATGGAGCAAAGGCGTTGAGAAGTGTGATCGAGGAGGTGAATATGAGGACTCAGCGTCTCGGGAATGCATTCCAGCTGTATTACCCTATCACTGTCCGTACTTTGCGAAACCACCTGTGATGTGTTTCCAGAGACACACCATGCAATCGTATTAAAAAGGAGGACGAAATCACAGCAAGATTGGCGAGGCCCTTAAAAATTCGGTGGACTGTGACCACTGGTGGTATACACACTGCAACCACTATCATGCCAAAGTATGTCCAATGCTTAATGCATGTGAAAACCAACTGACCTGATATTCAAAACAACATAAGCATTGTATGGGCGTAATAAGGCATACCTATTCGGCAATGCAGGCGTAACTAAGAGCGCTGTTTAAGATTAAGCACGAACGCCGACAGATTTAAGAGCGGTACTCCTGCCGGAGATGCTAAGCTTGGCTAAGGTCAGACAATTTATTGAACCATGACATGGCAAATTGTCAGAAGTGAATGCACCATTCTGGAATAAATGCGAGTTTTCCGTTAGGTGTGACGTGATTGGGGCACTTCCCCTATTTGCCCTATCCAGGATTTCACTCAGGGAAGGGGGGGAGTGGAACCGAAAAAAACGGGAATACTCCAAAATTACACCGTCAAGTATAATTTTGCTGCAACATCATTTGTTTTTGACGTTTTTTTGCCACCATATTCTCCATATGTTAAATGCAAGGGATCTTGGGACCACTTTGTCCATGGGCGTTGGAACTATGTTTAACCCGTGTCCCGGTGGGCCTCCGAGCCACCTTCGCCCTGGTGGGGGAGTGGGGTGTTTGAACACCCCCCTCCTCGAAGTCAGTCCCTATGCGGGATAGCGAAAAAACGCGAACGCTGGTGGATAACTCATACAAATTCATGAAGAAACTATATCAGTTACTTTTTAGCTCAGGTCAATATTAAGGTCATGACGTAAAAAGTGGGATTTTGAGGGAAGTTTTTGGGCTCTAGCGTCTGACACAGTTGAGTTGGAATCTTTTTTAGGCACCATTCACTTCCTCTCGCCACGGCGAATCGAATGATTTTAAAATGACCATACTAGTTCAAAACACTAAAATCGGGTCAGGTCAAGGTCACTTTTTAACCTAGCATAGTCAATATGCATATCAATCGACTCGCAATAGCAATCCAAACGCCATGATACCAAAATAAAAGCTGCATCATCATTTCATATCATGCATAGCATTTCCTATCATCATAGTTGTTGACCGAAGTCTGAAAACTGCTTAAATAGCCCCATATAACTTCTCAGAGGTCACAGATAAGAAATTGCAACATGAACCTGGAAAGGGACCCAGGGTACTACGATTTGGAGAATATGAAGGTATTGTCAGCTGTATCTACACAAATACAGTCCAATTTCTGTTTTTCCATGTATTTCCAATGGAGAGGTCATGGTCCGTACCTGCCCTTAGGTCATCGATATGAAAAATCCCGGAATATATGTTGTAGCACTCGGTGGGCTTATTATGTTTCATAAGTTTCAATCCGATAGATTTACGCATTTCTTACTTATGCCTCCTTAAACATTTTTTGAGCTGAGGTCATTTGACCTGCACTAGTGACCTGACCTGAGGTGACCTAACCTTAAAATCTTGGAAAAAGTTGCGGAATTGATCAAGGATAAGGTGTGCCAAATACGGCGGCGCTTCACGCCGCCGTTTTTTCGTGCCGCCGGAAAAACCCGTGGGGGTGGTCAAACACCCCCCAACCGGGGCCAGGGTTAAGTTGATGGGGCAGGTAGAGTTTGCAATGGGGCTTTCCTCGGCGAGGTGGATCTATGAATTTTTCACGGGAGCCGCAGGGCTGAGGGGTACCACTTTCTTGGCCAGGGTCGCGATTTTCAAGTCGGTTGGGGGCGCTGAATTTGTAACTTGTTTTGCTCATTTTGATACTTTTGGCCACCTGAATCACTTAAAAAAGAATTTGAGTCTTGTTGTTTTATTATCTAATCTAAGAAAAGGCCATGGCTTCGACTAACTTTAACCCTCGGCCCAGTGGGGGGTGTTTGAACACCCTCTCGAGTTTGTCCGACAACACGAAAAAACGGCGGCGCGAAGCGCCGCCGTACCATCTTGACACATATTATCCCTGATCAATTTCGCAACTTTCTCTTAAAAATTTTAGGTTGGGTCATTTCAGATCAGGTCACCAGTGCAGGTCAAGTGACCTCACCTCCAAAAAATGTGGCATAGGTAAGAAAAGGGAAAATCCATCAAATTGAAACGTAAACCACATAATGGGCTCAACGAGTGCTACAGCATATATGGGTATATTCCGGGATTTTTCATATCGATGACCTAAGGTCAGGTACTCTCCATTGGAAATGCATGGGGAAAACAGGAATCGGGCTGTATTTGTATAGATACAGCTGCGAACACCTTTATATTCTCTGAATCGTAGTATCCAGGGCTCCTTTCTAGGCTCAGGTTGCAATTTTTGACCTGTGACTTCTCAGAGGTTATATGGGCTGCTTAAGCAGATTTTCAGACTTGGGTCAATAACTTTGCAGGAAATGATGATATTATTTTGATACCATCGCGTTTAGATTATCATTGCGAGTCGATTTTTTTTTGCATATTGACTATGCTAGATCAGATGGTGACTTTGACCTGACCTCAGGCCAGGTCATTTTGTGTTTTGGCCTAGTATAGTCATATCATACATCATTCGATTCGCTGCAACGAGAGGAAGCGAATGATGCCTAAAATTTATTCGAACTCAATGCTGTTAGACGCTAGAGCCCCGAAACTCGTCTCTAACATGCCACCTTCTTTGACCTGTCGTGACCTCAATGTTGACCAGAGCAAAAGTTACCAATTTAGTTCCTTCATGAATTTGTATGGGCTATCCACCAGCTTTCGCATTTTTTTCGCTATCCCGCATAGGAACCGAGTTCGAGGGGGCGGGGGTGTTTGTACACTCCCCCCACCATGGCGAAGGTGGCGCGGAGACCCACCGGGGCGGGTGTTAATGGGCCCCAGCATCCATTTCTACCAGAAGTCTTTCACTTAGTTGATCGCTGCAGTTTTTAAAAAAGCCTGCCCACCTGCGTTATTTGACTGGTTGTGCGCGGATTTCTGCTGTCGGGCAATGCCAAGAGTGGGTAATACATGGACCGAATTCTTTGGACGGACCAATAGGTCTACTGATTCACATATGATTAGGGCGGAACAGAAGGAAATGGGCTCCACAATACTCTTTTCTCATATCTCCCTTTGCAATCCTGTGAGGAACATAAAAATACTCCAGTCAACCACACACAAAATATTTACTATTGTTATGTATGTGAAAGTGTACCAATAGCGCTAAAATTTGTGTTCTACCAGTCACTGTCCTTTGAGAGGGCTAACAAATATGATGGCCTCCTCTCCGGCACTTTGGGGGTGGGGGCATGGCCGGAACGCCCTCCCCTGCGTCCGCCAATGTGTGATGCACGCGGGAGATCCGGGAAACGAGGGCGCGAGAGGCTATGTCCTGTTGCCAGATTATGCATAACGGGAGATATCTGAATAATCTCTGGGACATCATGTCCAAAAGGCAACAAAGAGTCTAGATCAGAAACATTTTCAGATGGATGAAAGTGCTCGGTTTCACTTTTTTGGGTGGGATCTCACAAGTACAGGGGCTTCCAATGCGTCCAATGAGAACAAGTTTAGCATATCCTGGTAGTATGTCTGCACAGACAATAACCCATGCCCAAAAATCACAATAGTCCTACGGCTATTCGATGGTTATAGGCATTGACGACATGAAGCCAGTGCCTTCTGTGCGCCATGTGTCTGTTCTCCATCGCGGATCGTAGTGAGCGATGCGCACGAACTTGGCGCTGCAGCAGCCGCCGATGGCCACGCGGTCGACGCTCAGCTGCATCAGGCCACTGGCAGTGAAGATGGGCGTCGGCGCGTCGTTCCGGTGGATCGTGACCTCACCGTTGTTGTAGCGCACGCTGAAGGTGTTGTACGATGACTCGCTCAGTACGGATCCGGTAGTGGTTCTAACTGGTATTTGATTGGGTCCATTCGGTTTCGGCCAGTATACTACTGCTGATTGAGTATTACCCCAGCAGCCAACGCACACCATTACTTTCCAGCTGCTTTGCTCTCCGTCAAGGAGGACGTTGCAGTCTTTAGGTGCCATGCAGTCATATTTGATGGTGATGTCCGAGGTTGGGCTAACGTAGAGGGCGGCGTAAGAGTTTTCGACTAGGCTGAATGTTGGATTGGCCCCCGTTCCCTCTGAGGAAAACAACCAATCATCGGCCACCCCTCCAGAGTGGATTCGCAAATGAGAGACGTGAGACTGGGAAAGGGTCATTACGTAAGATATGGTCTCGGAAAGGGACATTTGAGCACTGACAAGAGTCGGATTGTTCTGCGGTCCTATCTGAAGCAGCCCTCCACACCAGGAAACCTTCAGTCGGCTGTAGCTTTCTGTGTTCACCATTCCCGTGGTGTCGGCGCTAGCAACAACCCCCGAATGGCTGTTGGCATGGTTCAAATAGAAAATATCCGTCACGGTCCTCTTGACTCGGAAAACTAGCCGTGTTCCCTGATGCTCGTACCTGCTGTTGGCAGAGATATGGAACCAGGATTCCGAGTGCATAAGCCTGACACTAATATCCAGAGTACAAATGCCTGACTTCAGCCTTTTGAAAGTCCAATAGCGTGTGTCTAACTCCCAATCAAGCTGCTTTGGCAGAGCAAAACCACTGTACACCTCCCAAAAAGTGTCCTTGATCACACACTGTTCAGCATCACATGCCAAGGCGGAGGGTGGGGCCATGAAGCCGCCGCCGGCGCAGTGAGCTTCCGTTTTGCAGTGGTCTCCAAGACTGCTTGCCTGGCACGCTGGCGCGCAGTAGCCCTGACCGGTACAGACAGGGTCATCCCAGTACGTCTGCTCCCGCTCCGCAGCCCTTCCAGAACTGTCTGCGGCGTCATAATAGTGCACCCGAGCGTCATCTTCAAGCTGGTAGCCGTTGCATGCTTGCTTCGGGAAGAGTTGGCAGTTGGTGCCGTCGGAAATATCACCGAAGTTGAAAGCGGTACATTCTGACACGAGTGCACACTTCTTCAGACACTCAGACACTGTGCTCACTAAAAGCTCTTGCTGCGGTGGCTGCCCGATAAGCTTCTTCCCATTTCGGTGGAGGCCCAGCGCGTGCTGAGTATGTATACTGGTTGTATACACTTCTCTCATAGCCAAACTTATCACCAGTACCAGCTGGCGAGTGGTTACACAGGTGTACAAAAAGGACACCATAATAGAGAAGGGTTTATAGTTAAGTTTTATTGATTGTGTGCTCTCTATAAAAACGCAAAGTCCTTTTCTCTTGGCGTGCGGTGTGTGTCAGCTGTGCTGGTTCGGCCGGTGCGGCAGCAGTGTGCCGATTTGGACACACCGCTGTCCACCCAGATTCTTTGTTTGAGTGTTTCCAGGCAGAATCGTGGTTTCCAGGCATTACAACAACAGCGAACAGGAAACGCCTGGGATTCTAATGGGTTTAGCGTGTGGACACAATGATGTTCTAGATTGCATGTGAGCTGTTTATTATGTATGGTCCCTCAGCGGCATGCCGGCATATCATGACCAATGCCGGTTCTTGGCCGATGGTTTCGGTGGAGGAGGGACAAGAGCCAAAAATCTTGAAAAGCATAGCGTTTAAAAACGCGATAATAAGGGGATGAGGGTGGGCGTGTGCCGCTATTGTGCCCTTCCCCAGCGGCGGATCCAAGGAGGGGAAAGGCAAACAAAGGCCCCCAAACCGAAAATATCGTTCCTCCCCCAAAACCTGTCGACCTCTTTTTTGCCCCGATTCTTTTTCAGTTTATAAGCAAAGTTTTGGTGCTTAAACTCTCGACTTCAAACAGAGCCGGTCAACTTCAGTGTCAACATTGGACTTTCGATAGCAAAAATAAGAATCTTGTGGCCACTTCTTTCATCCCGGGACGTTTTATTTTTTGCCTTTCGCATCTTGGGCTTACCCCTAAAACCTACCATCTACAGGGTGTTTCAAAAAGAATGATATTTTTTAAATGTTCAGTAAATGAAAAAAATCCTTCAAATCCGCCCACAAAACGCTCATTTTAATGAAACATTGTGGGACATTTTTATACAGACGTGTTTCATTTACATAAAATATTTTCCCCCGTCTTAAATGTACTCAGAAAAATGATGCAAGAAACATAATAGGTACATGCCGGCTTATATTTGAGAAAACGGAACTGTCAGCACTTAAAAAAGGTTTTAGCACACAAAAATGGCACGTGAGCATGCACATCAAAGGCACAAGTTTCATTAATATTGCAGGTTTAAGTCTTTGGCTCAAACTCCATATGGCTCATTGGCTTACCTTCCATATGAATGACTGGAAACGGCGGACACAGCGCAAAAGACGCCACTGTTCACCGCAGAACAAGGGACGCAAACCAATTGGGGATTACTTGCTTGGACCCCTGCTTTCCTAAGCTTGAGAGGTGTGTTTTTTTAGAATTAATTTCCAGGGGCAATGTGCGTGTGGACTGTGATGTACCGCAGTGACGATGTAATGTTTGCAGTGTCATTGGCGTGATACTTTTCACGTGATACGCGCGTGATTTCTACGAACATTTTCGATGAAGGCAAAATAGACAGTATTTTCAACTCATTTTTAAGACTTATTTTAAGTAGTAAAAATATCAAAACAGTTATCAAAATACAAATAATCGTAAATGTCCCAAAATTTGCTCCCGATCGATATGTAAATTATACCACAACAACCTATTTATAACTGCATTATGATTAATTCAAAAATAGCATTCTTTATGAAACACCCTGTAGTTAAATAGTGGTAAAATGCTTCACTGCGTGACGTTTTTTGTGCTTTTCCACTTTGGCTTCGACTTTGACCCCGTTCCTCCATTCCACTGGCTAGATCCACCACTGCCCCCCCTGTATTCTCCGTGACCGCAGCGTATAGGAGCTGGATTAAGCACCTGCACAGTATCACGCGAGACATCAATTACGAGGAACATTGGGGTATATTAATGCCTAGCATCATGACTTGAACCGATATTTATACTGTAAGGAAATGCAGACAGGCTGTTTCTGTGTTCCACCCATGGAGCAAACAAAATTCATTATAAGTAAGTATATTTCAACCCAAGAAAACCCGCAGCATACGGCGGGAAAATGGCATAACTCCCGATGTCCAAGAGATGCCCCATATATCTCCTTTCATTATGCCTAATCTGGCAACATGATTTGACAGCCTGCTTCGTTCATGCCATCTCGAATTCGAATAATAAAAATGTTTGGGGTTTAACCTTCGCCCCACCGGGCGCCATCCATGCCCCCTAAATATTTTTCGGAATAACAAAAAACGAGGCGCAGCACCGCGGTTGAGGAGTCTACCTCTCACCCAATCATTTTCCCCCCATCCCTGATATTTTTTACCACGCATCACACTGGGTCAGGTCACCAGGCGAGGTCAACCAAGTCCACCTCACTTCAACGTGATCTATACCATAGCTACATTTCTAAGCCGATCGATTGAAACTTTCCACACTTGATGACTTCTCCAGGGTCTACAAAATGTATATCCGGGATTTTTCGATTTTGGAGACCTGAGTACAGGTCACGATGTGAACTCTCCTAGAAAAAGCAAGGGGAAAAGCTGTCTTATGATCTAAAAGTCACAAAAAATGATTGAAAATGCTCAGATTACTCAGAAAAGCACTCTTGCCCACCCTTTCACGAATTTCAGCGGCGATGTTTTCCCTTCGACCTATCTGAGGTCATCACAAGTCACCAGGGGTCAAAACAGTATTTAGACAATAACTTTTGACCTAATCAAGCGAGAGCGCTGAATTAAATGTCATCGTGTATGTCTCGTCACCGGCTTTCATTTGATATACGACAAGGTCACTTTCTCAACTTTCGTGACCTCAGGTCATGTTAGGTCAGGAGGTGCCGTCTGGAGATCAAACCACTGGCGGGAGTCAATATGTTCCGCATAGCGGATAAAGCCCTGGCATTTTCCAATGCAATTTCTTATAGCATATCTCAATAGCTCTAATGACATGAAAGGTATGCCCAGGTTTCTTAGGTATTGCATATTTAAGTGGAAATAGCCTATCGTGACCCAACTTGATCTCTGGAGGTCAAACCATTGATCTAAGCGTTTAACCCGCGCCCCACCGGGGTCCGGCGCCACCTTCGCCCCACCGGGGCCATCGATGGCCCCCTCTAACTCCGAAAATATGGGCGTTAGCGCAAATCTGCAAAGTGCAATAGAAAGCTCGCGTGAATTCAGTAAGAAATTACTTCGCATGTTTTAGTGCTCAGGTCAATGGTTTGACCTCCAGAGGTCAAATTAGGTCAAGATCGGCTATTTTCACTCAAATATGCAATGATTAAGCAAACTGGGCATAACTCTTATATCATTAGAGCTATTGAGGCCTGGTAAAGTACATTTGATAGCAAATTGCCAGTACTTTTTCCGCTATGTGGAACGTAAAGACCTCCCGCCAGTGGTTTTGGAACGCTTCAAGTTGATTGGTGATCTCCTCGTGACGTCAAATATGACCTGGGTCACACAGCAGCTCACAATAATGGACCTTGCCTGATATCAAGGGCTGATGAGGCCTAGTGACAGGACAATCACGGTTGTGTTTTTTTCTACGGAACTAGTTCAGTTCCAGGTCAAAAGTATATTGTCAAAATACCGTGTTTTCCGACTTGCTTTACTGACCTTGGCCAAATCACGCAGTTAATATCACCCCTGGGATCCGTGAAAGGGTGCCACATACACGTTGTTCTAAGCAGTCTGCATATTTGAGTTTTGAAATAGCCTATCCCCAGGCTTTTCCAAGGGGAGAGGGCCCCCCGTGACCCCCCCCCGGAGGAAAAAAAAAAAAAAAAAAAAAAAAAAAAAAAGCAGAGGGGGGGGGGGAAAGAAAAGGGAAGAAAAAAAAAAAAAAAAAAAAAAAAAAAAAAAAAAAAAAAAAAAAAGGAGTGACCTAACTTGACTCGTCTGGAGGTCACACCATTGAACTGAGCGCTTAATCATGTGAAGTAAAATCATACTGAATTCACAAGAGCCTTCTAATACACTTTGCAGATTTGCGCCAACCATATTTTCAGAGTTGGAGGAGGCGATCGATGGCCGCCGGTGGGGTGAAGATGGCACCGGACCCCCAGCGGGGCGTGGGTCAAAGACGCACCATCTGCCAAGGTTATACGGTGTTGCGAACTCTCACCCTGTTAGAAAGGATTTGGGGATTACATATACTTATTCAGAGGCTCCGCTGTGACTTGAACTCGGGACCGGTCGTTGTCACATTTGGCAAGGCCGAAGCAGAGCATGATAAAAACTTGTTCGAGATCGCCAATAAGTAGGAACTTACCGCCAATAGAAATGAATGTGCCATCAAGAAATCACCCATCAGATTCTGCGGTGTGGTGTACGACCGTCAAGGCGCCCACCCCATCCAAAAAAGTCTCAATCATCAATAACATGACGTAGCCAGTCGACAAGAAAGAGCCCTCGGAGTTCTTGGGCTTCTTCTATCAATACATGTTGTCGTTCTCTTTCAAGCTCTCTGAACCCACAAAACATCTATGATGCTTCCTGAAGCAGGGCGTATTTTTGTCTTGGTCTCCAGCCCCTGAGGGTACAATCTACCGCATCAGGGAGCCCATCTGCAAATAGACAACACTGGCTTACTTTGACTCGAGAAAGGAGACAGTTTTGCAGGTCGACGCATCCTAAAACGGCCTTGCGGCCGTATTGGTCCAGGATGACACACCGATTTTGCTCGCATTAAAGCATCTAGCATACACGGAGCAGAGGTATGCAAACAGCGAGTGCGAGCTAACCGCTATCATCTTCGGCTGTGTACGCTCCCATGCCTACCTTTTCGGACGTGACTTACCCGTAGATTGGCCATTTAGATAAAAACTCCGAGCAGGACCGCCGCACCTGCGGGGTCTGCTGCTTTGTTAGCAACATTATGACCTCATCCAGCCCGGCTCAGGGAAGCTGCTCCTCGCCAGTGGTGTGTGTCACCTGCCAGTGCCTAAGGCAGACCACATGCCCATCATGGACCTGGTTCTGAGCAGTGTGTGTGCCCGGTTCCTCTTCCTGACTTCGACCAGCAGGGGCCCTCTACCTCGCTATTTACTTTCTTTAGGCTTTTTAGTTATGCCAGTAAGTTTGTTATGCCAAAGAATTTTTTCCGTTTCAAGGTCTCGGAGTCGATCGGCCTCAGAATCCGAATACTCGGCTTCATCTGGTGGATTCCAAAGCTGGCAAGATCAGAAATCCCCTTGGCATAAGTCATAAGGTTCCAAACTGACCTGGCTATAAAACTGTGCTAACTTTTTCGGCAGAGATCGAGGCTGCCTATATAACGCCCGTTTCTGCTTCCCGTCACCTAACGTGGTTTCTGAGACGGTAGGGGGCGGGCACCCACCTCAAAGGCTCTAGAATACCCCGAAGTACCGGCGAAGGCGGCGCAGCACCCCCGTTTCGTTGCGTGTTAGTCGCTCGTGATGTACGGCAATTGAACTACCTCATGAGACATGACATCATAAGCCTCGACACCGGCCAAAAAGTGGGCAGCCAAACTTCAACCTGATGCTGACAACAAACTCTCCACGTTAAGACCAAAAACTGTTCGAATTTGGGCTCCTCGTTGCCTTCCGCAACGGCTGGTTATAAAAATGTCCTGTTTTCTCCCACTTTGACTGAGATCAGGAAATTGTTGGCCAGAAAGTTGGGGGCCAGGCCCCTCTGGCCCCACACGCTTTTCGTGTCAAACCTACATTAGAATGTTTACCTTCCTGCAGTATGATAAATGCTAGGCGGGGCTCCATTGTTGGAAAGCAGGTGAAGTGGTGCTGCTCGGCACGGACGGCGGATTCCAGGGAGGGTGGAAGTGCAGTTTAAGTGGTAACTTAAACAGTATGGCTCGGCATGGCACAGACAGAGACTTGTGTCTGACTGTGCCAGATATGTCAGGGCAAAACGGATTTTGTCTGGGTGTGCCCCCGCATACTCTAGTGCAGTTTACACAGTAATTAAAAAGGCACGGCACAGCAAGCCACAATCAGGCTGCATATGGTCCGCCCGTGCCAGGTATGAATTTGTTGGGGGGGAAGTGGTAAGATGGTGCCCCACTCGCCAGCGCAAAAAAAACTGCAACGTATTTCAGACAATAATTTATGTTCTTCAATAACAACAAATTCATTGCTGTCTTAATGCCCCAATTGGGTTTGTCGCTGAACACGCTGGGGTTGGTTTGGTTTTACACGTTTGGTTTGACGCGAGATAACATTGGATTAGGCGTTTAACACCCGCCCCGGTGGGTCCTCGAGCCACCTTTCACCCTGGTTGGGGGTTTTAAATATCCCCTCGAACTCGGCTTCGTATGTGGGATAGCAAAGCAAGAACGCATGGGCTGGTGTATAACCCATACAAATTCATGAAGAAACTACATCTACCACTTTTTGGCTCAGGTCAAGATTGAGGTCATTACAGATCGAAGAACGGGCATATTAGGGCAATTCCAGCACCAATCGACCAAGGCCTACACGGCACCTCTTCGATTTGCTTTAAAATGAGTATATAGGTTTCTCATGGGCCCCAAAGCCGAATCTGAGACTTTAAGCTCGATCGGAGTAAAACTTTAGAAGTTATAGTCTCAGGCATTTTTTGAAAATCTGCTTACAGTGCAATTTATAGGTGACCACAAAACCCTCAGGAACTGATGAATTATGCATCAAATATACATTTTCCTGTCCGAAATGTGCCGCAAAACTCGAATCTGAAGTCCGTTTGACCCTAGGTCACTTCTAAAAAAATGTAATTTGACCTTGACCTAAGGTCATGCCCAAAATTTTCTGGTACACTTTTTGTTCAAAATGGAATGTTCCAAATTGAAGATTGAACTTTCCTCCTTCCAATAAAATAGGTTAGAACATCCGTTTTTTATATCTTCTTGTGTTTTTAACACGCACAGTGGAGGGTGGTCTGGCGTCAACACGCAATGAAGGGGTCCCGAAATGCCTCCCCTGAGATCTTGCCAATTAAGTGGGTTAGAAAAATGCGCGTTTCGGAATTTGTGAGGGCTGTAGAATTTTTTATTTGAGCTAAATTGTATGAGCTTAGATCAATATCTTTAAGGTCAAATCAGGTCATAAAGGTCAAGTGTCTGTCGTACCGGACACCTTTAGCGAAGTGCCGTGATTATGCGGAAAAAGTCGCGAAACTTTTGAAACATACAGCAGGTCCGGTGATTGTGGACACCCTCACGTCAACGGAGCGTTGCGAGAGTGGGTCGGCTGTCGCGCTGTTTTGAACAATGTTATCTGAGATAGTCGTAAAGGGGGAGGCAGGGGAACTCACGCAGCAAACAACGGCTTGCCAGTGGCCAGCGTGCGATTGTCCAGTGAGGAGCGTGGAAGTAAGTAGGAGTTGAGACGAGCCATGGGTAAGAAAGACAATCGTCGCAATGACGTGTGCTCAGATCCCTTCTCAAGACATAAAAAGACAGTTTATAAATCGCTGGTTCATGAAGTTAGTGACGATGTGATTGACAAATGTCGCGGAACAGTGACGAAAGGCACGACATTGTGCTCGAACTGTGTGGGGTGGATCAGAAAGAAGGATGAAGAATATTTCAAGGAAAGTGAACCCACGATTAGGCCACCGCAAGAGCAGTGGACTCTCTCCTCTTCTGCATCGTCATCCAGTCCAAATCAGGCCAGTGAAGCCTCAACCAGCACTGGACAAATGACAGAAGAATTGGAGCTGGATGCCTCAACAAGTGCGGCCTCTTGCACACTGAAAAGGTGCTACCGTTGCTTGACGTTTCGCCTGTGCGAAAAGGTAAGCGCGTGGTGAGAGCTTAGTTCAATCGCTTTGTACTGAAAACATTTTATTAAGCTTGTATGTTTGAAGGTGAAAAGCTCTCGTAAATCAGCTACATAAGCAGTCTTATACGAAGAAACGGAACGAAATTCAAAGAATACGAACACTATACATAAACATGCGTGGGGTATCCTGTGGTGGCGTACTAGTTCTACGAAGCAACTGAAATTACTGTTATTTGTCCCTGTACTATTTTTCATTTCGTAACATAGTATCTACAGTGACTCACTCTTATCGTCATTCATGTAAAAATTACTTGTTGACATCCTCATAATCGTTCGACATTTATTGTTTCTAGCCGGCCTTAGAACCCCGACTCGACGCGCTGAAGGCACACGAAAGCTGAAAAGCGTAGTGTCGGAAATGAAACGAAATATCTCCCTTGTGGCTGAAGCTGACATAGAGACACCAGAGGCAACTCCAAAAAAACGGAGTCGAACAGAAACTGACTCTGAGTCTGGCAAGTAAGTGGAAATATTTGTAGTGTCTGAGTATAAATAAATCTGCTGTGTCCATTTTTTTAGGTTCGAGTATCAACTTATTCTGTCTCAAGCAATGTATGTTATCTCATAAGTAGTAGAATGTATCAACTAAGTCTTTTCTACACTATTTGGGAAAATGACGTAAAATTTACCCTCAATTATTTGTTGTATTTCAGTTGGTATGTCTGCGGGAAAATTAAATTCAAACTATGTGTTTAGAAGAAATATGTGTGAAGGGGAAGATACAAAAGATATCGTGTGCGTAGCTAAAATACCGTTCTTATGTTTCTTAATTCTTATATCGATGTCCTGTGTGCGTCTCAGGTACCAACGCATGATGTCCGAGTTAAAACATGCCTTTGTTGAGACTTCGGACTACCGGAGAAGACTACAAATTCTGACACTGTCCCTCTCTCTATTTTTGAGACAATGAAATTCTTCGGCGTGTCTCGTTACATGGTCAAAAAGAGCAGGGAAATAAAGAAAGCTTACGGAATAATACCTCAAGTACCGACAGTGTCCCATGGAAGACGGATTAGTGACTCAGAAAAGGCGAAAATAAAATCCTTCTATGACAGAGACGAAGTATCCAGAATGTGCCAGGGAATGAGAGATCGGGTGATCGAGAGGGACGGAGAAGGAAAGAAAGTCTATGTTCAAAAACTTCTTCTTCTGGGAACAATGCGGGAGATGTTTGTGCTGTACAAGCAAGACGAAAGTAATCCCAGGGTCGGATTCTCCACCTTCGCCACTCTCCGCCCCAGACACTGTGTTCTAGCTGGTAGTCCGGGCCACACAATGTGTGCGTTTGCACCTACCACCAGAATGTCAAGTTGCAGTTGGCAGCACTAGGGGAGCGAAGCGTAACATACAGAGACCTCATGAGCGCAGCAGTCTGCGACCCATCGAAGCGGGACTGCATGATGGAAAAATGTCAGAACTGCCCTGGAGAGGAAGGAGTTAGAGAGTATTTATACTCACTTGACTCCGTGCAAATGGCTTCTGAAGATATTACGTTCAAACAATGGTCAAAATCAGAGAAAGAATCGACGCTTCAGGATTGTGTGGAAAATATAGAGCAATTTGTTGATTCCCTGAGTGAGAAGGTATGTAACCTAACCCGTCACCACCACATCTCCAAGGCTCAAGGGCATTATACAGCAAACTTGAGGGAAAACGCACCAAAGGGGGAAGCCGTAGTCATCGGTGATTTCTCAGAAAATTATACATGCATCGCACAAAATGCTGCTCAGTCGTATCACTGGTCTGCAAAGCAGGTGACTGTACACCCTTTTGTTGCATACTGGACTGAGAATGGAGTCCAGTGCAGTAGAAGTTGTTGTTTTTTAAGTGACGATTTAAAGCACTCCCACGTCATGGTTCATACCATGCAGCACAAACTCGTACCTTGGCTACGCACCCAAATACCAGGTTTGAAAAAAATACATTACGTATCAGACGGGTGCGGTGGCCAATACAAGAATAAGTTTAACTTTATCAACGTTTGTTATCACGAGATAGACTTTCAAATACCATGTGAATGGCACTTCTTTGCTACCAGCCACGGGAAGAACGCCTGTGACGGGGTTGGCGGCACAGTGAAGAGACGAACAGCGCAGGAAAGCTTAAGGAGAGAAGAAAAGGATCAGATCTTGGATCCTCTACCGATGTTCTCTTTTTCTAACGCAAGACTTCGCCACCACAATCCATTCCGAGTTTGTCAGTAGAGAGGAGGTCTTTGAAATGTCCAAACGACTGAAACAGCGGTATAGCTCGGCGTTGAAGATCAAGGGCACCCAACGGTTTCATCGCTTTACACCCGTGAACCTGAACACCATGCAGGTGCGAGAGCTCTCTGAAGACAGCGACGGAACAGAGGTGCCCACTGCGACAGCGTAAGGTCAGTTCAGCACAAAGACAGCTCATGGAGGCGCCAGCTCCCGTATTTCGGTGCATTGTTCTAACTCGGTGTCCGGTGTACATATTTTTACACGCGCTGACAAATGCTTGCTTCCTTTAGCTTCAAGGAGAGTAAAATCGGGCAAATATATCGTCAAAGAGGTAGTATTGATATAGTTCTAACTCGCTAGTGGGAAATGCTTGCTTAGGTCTGATGCAAACAAAAACGCATATTTGAATTGACGCGATAGGCGAGTTCTTTACATGAACGAGGAAACCCACAATTGCTTTTTTGGCTTTCATCAGCCTTCTGAGCACTGTTCCTATTGTATCACCATTTCGTCCCACTACATGTCCAATATACTGTCGGAGCCCCAGCGACGGGTTATTGTCATCCTTTAAAGCACTGTGATGAGCATTAACACGCAGCTGGACAGGGTTTAAGCATAATTGCCCGAGGAGGCTGGAAAACCCTTCATGGCAGAAAAATAACATCGGTGAGCGAGTTACTTGGGGAGAGAACTTCGAAAAGCGGTCCACGATGGTCACGCACTGACTGACCTATAGGCTTACAAAATCCGAAATATATTTCTAAATAGCCATAACCTGCGGTCGCACCAGTTCAACTACATTGCAGACCTAGTTGTGCCATGAAAACGTAATATTACCAGGGTTGTATGTTAAAGTCACTTCAGTAGATCATAGGTCACAGACCAAGGTCAAATAAACATGATCGCAATTGTTGATCCCAGAGCTTGCGGTCACATGACGTTCCCTGGCAATACGTGTATGATGTTTTGACGTTACAGCTGAGGTCACTGAATGCTAAGTTCTAGGACAGGTCAAAGACCGTGAGTCAAGGTCAAACTCATTGCTCGCCCATTAGTTGTTTCTTTGCAAGCTTCATCGTATGTATGAGGGAAAACGCACCAAATGGGCCTCACAAACTCCGAAATGCGTATTTTTCTAACCCACTTAATTTGCAAGATCTCAGGGAGGCATTTCGGGACCCCTTCATTGCGTGTTGACGCCAGACCACCCTTCACTGTGCGTGTTAAAAACACAAGAAGATATAAAAAACGGATGTTCTAACCTGTTTTATTGGAAGGAGGAAAGTTCAATCTTCAATTTGAAACATTCCATTTTGAACAAAAAAGTGTACCAGAAAATTTTGGGCATGACCTTAGGTCAAGGTCAAATCACAATTTTTTTAGAAGTGACCTAGGGTCAAACGGACTTCGGATTCGAGTTTTACGGCTCATTTTGGACAGGAAAATGTATCTTTAATGCATAGTTCATCCGTTTGTGTGGGTTTTATGGTCACCTAAAAATTGCACTGTAAGCAGATTTTCAAAAATGCCTAAGGCAATAACTCTTAAAGTTTTACTCCGATCGAGCCAAAAGTCTCAGATTCGGCTTTAGGGCCCATGAGAACCATATAAAGTCATTTTAAAGAAAATCGAAAAGGTACCGTGTAGATTTGCCTTTTGCCTGGTCGATTGGTGCTGGAATTGCCCATTAGAGAAGTGTTTCTGGGCTCTAGCGTCTGACCGAGTTGACTTAGAATCATTGTTGGCACCATTCGTTTCCTCTCGTTCCGGCAAATCGAATTATGTGTAATATAACTATCCTAGATGAAACCATAATTTCAAAAGGAAGCCTATGTTATTATGACATAAAGCAGCCTATGATAGTATGATTTGGAGAATACGAAGGTATTCCAAGCGGTATCTACAGAAATGGATCAATTTTTCGGCCAATTTCTATTTTCCCATGCATTTCCGATGGAGAGGTCATGGTTCGTACTTGACCTCTCTGCTAGGGCATGGGTATGAAAATTCCGGAATGTATTTTGTAGTACTCGGTGGGTGCATCATGAGGAATAAGTTTCAATTCAATAGATTCAACACTTTCTTACTTATGCCATCCTAAACATTTTTGGAGGTGAGGTGACTTGACCCGCACTGGTGACCTGACCCAGGATGACCAAACCTTAAAATTTTGGGGAAAGTTGCGGAATTGATCAAGGATAAGGTGCGCCAAGGAGGGCGGCGCTCCGCGCTGCCGTTCTTTTTGTGCCGCCGGAAAAAAACAGACGGGGTATTCAAACACCCCCTACCAGGGCGAGGGTTAAAAAACATAAGTTTTCCAAAATAGTTACCGTTCTTCGCGCTGTAACCCAGCTAGCCACTTGCCCCAAAAAATGTATCCCTGTCATTACCGGAGCATATCTCTACCTGTGCCTTGCTGTGCCGTGTCCTTTTAACCCGCGCCCTGGTGGGCCTCCAAGCCATCTTCGCCCTGGTGGGAGGTGTTTGAACACCCCCCTCGGGTTTTTCCGACAGCATGAAAAAACGGCAACGCGAAGCGCCGCCGTACTTGGCACACCTTCTCTTTGATCCATTCCACAGCTTTCCCCAATAATTTAAGGTTGGGTCATCTCAGGTCAGGTCACTAGTGCAGGTCAAGTGACTTCACCTCAAAAAATATTTAAGGTGGCATAAGTACGAAATGGGTGAATCTATCAGATTGAAACTTATACCACATAATGGGCCCACCGAGTGCTACAACGCGTGTTCCGGGATTTTTCATATCGATGACCTAAGGTCAAGTACGGACCATGACCTCTCCATTGGAAATACATGAGAAAACAGAAATTAGGCTGTATTTGTGTAGATATAGCTGAAAATACCTTCATATTATCCAAATCTTAGTATCCTGGGTCCTTTTCCAGGTTCATGTAGCAATTTTTTATCGGTAACCTCTGAGAGGCCATCTGGGGCTACTTACGCAGTTTTCAGACTTAGGTCAATAACATTGCATAAAATAATGATACAGCTTTTATTTTGATATAATTGCGTTCAGATTACTATTGCGAGTCCATAGATATGCATATTGACTATGCTAGCTTATAAAGTAGTCTTGACCTGACCTGAGGTCAGGTCATTTTTGTTTTGACCTAATATAACCGTATTATACAAAATTCGATTCGCCGTGACGAGAGGAAGCGAATGGTGCCTAAAAACCGTTCTAACTCATCTCTATTAGACGCTAGAGCCAAAAAAATGCTCAAAATGTCATTTTCTTTGACCTGTCAATGTTGACCTGAGCTAAAAAGTGGCTGATATAGTGTCTTCATAAATTTGTACGAGCCATCCACCAGCGTTCGCGCTTTTGCTATCCCACATAGGGGCCGAGTTCGAGGGGGTGTTCAAACACCCCCCCCATCAGGTCGAAGGTGGCTCGGAGGCCCACCGGGGCGCGGGTAAAATCAACAGATTTGGCTCCTGCGAGCCCGGAATTGTTTGCCGCGTGAACGAGCGTCGCGACCCGCCATGCAGAGGCCAAATATGTTTAAAATGTGTCACTGGACAAATTTCCGGGCCAAATTTTGTCTCAGTGGTCAATACTTTGGGATGCAAACTAACTGTAACACTTCAATTATGACCAGGCACAGCAAATCAATGCTGAAATGATCTATACCTAATAATAAACTTACCCCCTACCCTAACTTGATGGTAATTACTATGACTTCATCTTACCTTCAGATGTCCAAGCAGTCCTCCATCTCCCTCAAACACCAAATGAATCATTCTGGATAGCATATGGTTCTTTAGCCCCCGGATGAAACAACTGAACTGGCAATGCCGCTTCAGATTCAGAAGTTGCCCATAACAATAAAACTGTTTGCAAATCTCACCATTCTCCAGCAACTCACCACACCTTACTTTACATCGTGAGAGCCAGTTTTGTTGGCTTGCCCTGGGACCTTTCACTTTCTTTTCTACACCATCATTCCACTCTCCTTTGAGAGGTAGGTAATCCGCGTTTTCTACCACTCGACATACTGTCCTGAGCTCTGAATACAAATTCGAGGAGCACTGAAACACTGACACACTCAACACTGAACCACTGAAACACTCAAACACACTAACCACTCGCATTGATCCACTCACTCCACCTGCTACAAGCGCGAAATCAACAGGGAATCTCCCACTGTATGTCGGAAACATATCAATATTTGAATTTGTAAATGGCGCCGTACACGTATATGGAAGCGTTTATGAACACCAACAGCGTATCCACTAGCCAGGTTTTGTTGCCAGTTTCCGCCGATTTCCGCCAACATTCCTGAGTGGCTCCCGCGCCTCCAGCTCTTATCGGGGAGTCGCAGAATTAGCACGTATTTGGCACATTCGTCGCGCCCAGAATCACCGGTCTGTCCGGCGGAGTCCGGCGGCAATGCCAGATGCCAAGGCTCCTCTTTCGCCAAGCTACCCAGGAGCTGAATCCTGGCCTGTGCTGCCATATTCTTGGCGCTACGTTTATTTTTTACCCAATTTTGTCAATATTTTACTAAATACCTGAAAGCATCCTAGAGCATGAAAACTTTGATTCCCGATAAGAGCTGGATACATGGAAAAATCGCTTACTTACATATGCCACCCATCTGTCTCTTTTGGACAGATCTTGGTAGGAAAATGTGTCACCGGAATAATCGGTACTCCAGCAGCTATTTTTACCTCTGCCGCCATGTATGTACCAGTAGAAGGAACCCACATAACAGTGCATTCTCACGGTGATTTCATACCACCCTGGCTTTGTGGCCTTTGGCGAAAGGGAATTCTCCATTGCAGAGCCAGTTTCTTTCCGCTTCACCGAAACAATAAAGTAAGCATCGGTCATGCATAGGCGGATCCAGGCGGAAAGGGGGGCACATGCCCCCATCGACCCTCGGCGCCCCCTGAAATAGTCACGGTGCCCCCCCTGAAAGGTCGATGGCGCTCCCTGAAATGTCGCTCCCCACCCCCACCCTAGGATGCGAAAATCAGCGCCCACCGATAGTATTTGGCGCCCACCTGATAGGTTTTGCCGGTCAAAAGTGGCGCCCCCTGGTCCGGATGGCGCCCTCCCCCGATCGGCAATCCTGGATCTGCCTATGCGGTCATGTGCCGTGATAGAGGCTCCAGCGCAAAATATAATTTTCCTTTGTACTAACACAGCGTACAGTATGGGCATCGCGTATATGATAGCACATAGTTCATCTATAACCCGCGCCCCACCGGGGTCCGGTGCCACCGTCGCCCCACCGGGGGCATCCATGCCCCTCTAACTCCAAAAATATGGGGGTTAGCGCAAATTTGCAAAGTGCATTAGAAAGCTCTCCGGAATTTAGTAAGAAATTATTTAGTAGCTTTAAGCACTCAGGTCAATGGTTTGACCTCCAGAGGTCAATTTAGGTCAAGATCGGCTATTTTCACTCAAATATTCAATGCTTAAGCAGACTGGGCATAATTCTTATGCCATTAGAGCTATTGAGATCTGGTAAAGTACATTTGATAGGAAAATTACAGACCTTTTTCGCTATTTGAAACGTAGTTACCTCCCGCCAGTGGTTTGACTTCCAGAGGTCACCTCGTGACCTTCTATGACCTGAGGTCACGAAAGGTCCGAAAGTCACCTTGCCGTATATCAAACGAAAGCCAGTGACAAGACATACACGATGGTTTTTATTCAGCGCTTCTGCTTAATTAGGTCAAAAGCTATTGTCAAAATACTTTTTTGACCCCTAGTGACCTTGGATGACCTCGGAGAGGTCAAAGGGGGAAATGGCCCCTGGGATCCGTGAAAGGGTGTCCAAGAACGCTTTTCTGAGCAAGCCGAGCATTTGGAATCGTTTTTGTGACCTTTAGATCATAAAACAGCTTTTCCCCATGCTTTTTTCAATGGGTGAGGTCACCTCGTGACCTGATCTCAGGTCACGAAATCGAAAAAATCCCGGATGTGCATCTTGTAGACTTTGGAGGAGTCATGAAGTATAAGAAGTTTCGAATCGATCAACTTAGAAATGTAGCTCTTATGGAGCTCAAAAGTTGGAGTGAGGTGACCTTGGTTGACCTCATCTGATGACCAGGCCTAGCGTGAACTGGGGTAGAAAATTTCAGAGATGGCGGGAGAATGATGGGCCATGGGATGAGAGATAGACTCGCAACCGCGGTGGTGCGCCTCGTCGTTTTTCTGCTATCTCGAAAAAAACCTCAGGATGAGGGGCATCGATGCCCGGTGGGTCGAGGGTTAAAACACCCTCACCGGGGCGAGGGTTTAAACGATTACTTGAGAAGTCAAAAAGACCTTCAGTTTCCTCTTCAAGGGAAACCCCTTTTCAGTTTGACTTTCATTCATAGGCGGGTCTAGGATTTGATTGGGGAGCACACGGTCGGGGGCACCATCCACACCAGGCTGTCACTTTTGGGATGCAAATCATATGGTAGGCCAAAATCGTACCACAAATACCTGCATCCTGGGCGAAGCGACATTTCAGGGGGCACCATTGCCCTTTCGAGGGGGAGTGGTGATGATTAAGGTCTCACCGAGAGTCGGTAGTGGCAAGTATTCCATTGCCCCCTGGATCCGCCTACGCTTATATGAAGTTTCAATTTGATAGATTATGAATTTAAAACATATTGGAACAATTTTTCGTGTATGAAATTAACAAATGAACTGTGAATACTTGAATAATCAATCTGATGAAATTTACAAAATATAGTATAATAGCATCAAATGCGGGAAAACAGATATTCTAGATAAATCCCGACATCAGCTGATCTTTTCACTCAGCTGATACAGCTTTCTTTCTTTGTTTACATTTTCAGACCACACGGGTAACCGGCCAAAACAAAACTGAAAAACGAGACCTGCAAAAGCAGTAATGTCCAGGAAAACGTGGGGTATTGTCTCCACTAACCGCGTGTGGAGCAGGTAAGTGACTAAAACATTTTTATAGTTATTCGGCTTGGATTTTTGGCGATATGTTTTATTTGGGGATGAAGGTCCTCCTGTCGGGAAAGCAAGGTCTACTTAGGTATGTAGGTATGTACCTATCCACTTTATGGAGTCCGCGGCGCGAGAAGACAGGTACGGTTCCTACCTGTAAGTTTTACCTACACTGGCAGAGCCTGGTGGGAAAAAGCCATTTGCCCTGAGTCCCCTCCCCCGCCGAATTGGCCTGAAGTTCTTAAAAATGTATCACGATTTTGGATTTTGTTCATCCCCCTCGTCCCCACGCTGCCAGATTATACCTAGATCTGTCACTGGGCTTTCAAGTATGTAGGTAGGCAGAAAGGCAAGGGCATCCTTTACACAGTCACATGTTTTTGAGTGCAGTTGTAGCTCAAACATGCCAGAATAATATGCAGTGAGGGGACTAACTGGTTAAACCGTGCGGAGAAACCCATGCTCCGTAACCATAGCAGCTAGAGACGTGCGGTTTCCACCAAAAATTATTTAAAAATATGATTAGTGGTATTTTTGAGTTTCAAAGCAATTCATCGTATTAACACCAACGTTATCGTGGTATAACCTATGTGCAGGCGTAGCAAATGCTCACACCACTCGGAATCCGGGTGCTCTGGGTAGGGGTGTGCCCACAAAGCAGGGGTGTAGGAACCGGTTTAAAGTGGGGGCAACCCTTCCGAGGGGCCCACCTTCAAGGGGGCAGCCCAAGAGGCCCATAATTACGAGCAGTTTCAAAACTGCTCTTTTGGTGTCAATAAGGTACGCCACACACTGCCATACGTTTTTTTTCTAAATGACTTGTTGTTACGTCGTTTCCAACCGTTCCCTCGCATCGAGTAGCTCGGTGGTGTTTTCCACTTTGTAGTGGAAGCGGCCTGTCGACGGCTCGTCACGCCTGTCGATGGCCGAGGGACGGCTGCTGCTCGGTGTGGTGCGGGATGCGTGTCCGAATTAGTGATCTGTGTTGGGAGCGGGTGGGACTTAAATGCGGATAGAACGTGCGGAGCCCATGCTCCGTACCTTAACAGCTAGAGCGTGCGGTTTCCTAAAATTATCGTCGGATTGTGGTTTTTGGTTGTCCTATTAACAACAACGTTATAACGTAGCACGTAACGTCAATATTTGGCCTGCGGAGAAATACATGCTCCGTAACCACAGCAGCTAGCGACTCGTTGTTTTCACCAATCGAAGCGGCGTGGTCTCAAACGGGGTATTCTTGATTTTCGTTTCGATCCTTCCATATTCGATCCTCCAGATTATCGAACATTGATCTCGGGGGCCCCTTAATCTTGGGCTCAGGGGCCCCCGAGTTTGGTCTCAGGTGTCTCCCCGAGCTGGTTCCTCGAGCTTGGTCTCACAGGCCTTTCGATCTTAGTCTCAGGGGCCCCCGAGCTTGGTGTCAGGGGCCCCGAACTTAGTCTCAGGGCACCCCCGAGCTTGGTCTCAGTGGCCTGAGCTTGGTCTCAGGGGGCTCCACGAGCTTGGTCTCAGGGGCCCCTTTATCATCGGTATCGAGGGCTCTGGATTATAGAACATTGATCTCGGGGGCCAACTGAAGTTTGGTCTTAAGGGGCCCCGATTTGGTCTCATGGGACCCCGAGCTTGGTCTCAGGAGGCCCAAGCTTGGTCCCACGGGCCTTTCGATCTTGGTTCCACGGCCTTTCGATCTTGGTCTCAGGAGGGCCCCCGAACTTGGGGTCAGTAGCTGCTGTGCTGCTGTGGTTACGGAGCATGGGTTTCTCCGCAGGCCAAATTTAAAAGTAACGTTTTGCGTTATAACGTTGGAATTTATGGATGGATCGTAATGAAACTCTAGAATACCCCGTTTCGGACCACGGCAATTCGATTGGTGAAAACAGCGAGTCGCTAGCTGCTGTGGCTACGGAGCATGGGTTTCTCCGCAGGCCAAATATTGGCGTAACGTGCTACGTTATAACGTTGTTGTTAATACGTGGATTGTTTTGAAACTAAAAAATACCACTAATCAAATTTTTTGATAATTTTTGGTGAAAACCGTAAGTCTCTAGCTGCTATGTTTACGGAGCATGGGTTTCTCCGCACGTTCTATCGCATTTAAGTCCCTCCCGTTGGGAGCGGTCTGGGCTGGAGTTTGGTTGGGTGCAGTTTTCGGGGTCATCTGAAAGCACTCGGGTAGTAGGTGGCTTTGGCCTTTTTACGAAGCGGCTCCGGTCCAGGGGCTTGCAGGGGGCGTACGATGGAACTGGAACTTTCCCAGTCAAGCTGTCGTGCCCGCTTGGGTTTCTTGTTTTATATTTCAGTTGCATTTATTTGTATATGCGTTGCAAGGTCCACCCCAGTAAAGCGGGGGGCCAGTGACTCGCTGGCCCACCCACTCCCGGTTCCTGTGCCTATGCCGCTCAGGATACACCAATTCATCATAGAGGCCACCAGTGCCCAGACCATGGCTCAGGAATCAAATCAGTCAGCTTTGGGGGCCTTAGACCAACTCATGGGCTAAGAGACCAGCTTATTAAGGGACCCCAGATAAGAACGGGGCCCACAAAAGCTCCGAAAAGAGGGTCCCAGATTAGCTCAAGGAGCCAGGTTAGCTTAGGGGCCCGGCTCAGCTCAAGAACCCCAGGTTGGCTTATATAGGGTCTCAGAACCATAGGCGTAGGAACCGGGGGGCCAGGGGGCCACTGGCCCCCACTTTCTGTGGGGGCCCCCACAGAAAAGTGGTATTGATATGAAAATACCAGCAACTGTAACATAAAACAAGAAACCCAAACGGACCGTATAGCTTGCTCGGAAAACCTCTTATAAAGCTGGCCTGAACTCTGAGCTGATCTGAGGTCTTATGAGTCGGCCTGGGGCCCCTGAGCTGTTCAGGGGCCCTGAATTAACCTCTGATGTCCTATGGGCTAACTTGGGGCTTCTTGGGATAATCTAAGGTCCCTCGAGCTGGTTTATGCCCCTCTGAACTGTTGCATGGTCCCTAAGCTGAACTGGGAGCCATCAGCCTGAATGGGCCCCTTGAGCTAGTCAAAGACCCTATACAAGCCGATCTGGGGGCCCCTGAGCTGAGCTGAGCCCCAAAGCTAATATGATACCCCTGTGCTAAACTGGGGCTCCTGAGCTTATCTGGGGCTCACCCAGAGTTATGGGGCCCCTGAGCTGAGTTTGAAGTGGCCTCCTTGAGCTGTTCTGAGACGCTACATAAGCCGATCTAGGACCCCTGAGCTGAGCCGGGCTCCTAAGCTGATCTGGTCATCTGAGCTAATCTATGACCCACTGTGCAGAACTGCCCCCACCTCCCCCTCCCCTTAGATGGACTGGGACCAGTAGAGTAGCCAGGGAGAGTCCAAGGGGTTCGCAGACCCTCCCCCGCCCTTGGGCCGATCGTAAGCACTCTAAAGGATTCTCTGATCAGGGGGCCCCAGAGTCAGTCTCAGGGGCCCCAAGATTGGTTCATGGGGGCCCCGAGTCGGTCTCAGGGCCCTCCGCCCCGATAGTTAGCATTAAGGGGCCCAGAGTTGGTCTTAGGGGCCCCCGAGAGGTGGTCTCGGGGCCCTGGAAGTTGGTTTTCAGGGCCCTGAGAGTTGGTCGCAGGGACCCCGAAAGTTTGTCTCAGAGGGTCCGAGAGTCGGTCTCAGCCTCCCACCCCCGAGATTAAGTCTCAGACCCCCAAAGTCGGTTTCAGGGGGCTTCTGGAAGTCAGTCTCAGGGGATCCCCAAGAGTCGGTCTCAGGGGGCCTCCGAGAGTCGAGCTCAGGGGGCCACGACATATGGTCTCAGGGGGCCCGAGAGTTAGTCTCAGGGCCAAAAGTCTATCTCAGGGCCCCCAGAAGTCGGTTTCAAGGGCCCCTGAGTCAGTCTCAGAGGATCCCAGAGTTGATCTCAGGGGCCCCGAGTCAGTCTCGGGGCCCCGGAGTCAGCCTCGAAGCCCCGCCCCCTGAGAATCGGTCTAGGGGTCCCTCGAGAGTCTTTCTCAGGGGCCCTGGGAGTCGGTCTCAGGGTCCTGGGAACTAATCTCGGGATGAGTTATTATCAGATACCCCACCAGTGTTGGTCTGGGGGCTTTCTCTCAAGGGCCCAGCTAATATGGGGCCCGAGGAATTAGTGTCATGAGTGCCGCCAAGTGCTGGTCTCAGGGGCCCCTCATAGTCTCAGGGTGACAATATTTACTTTCAGGGGGCCCCGAGTAATCATCTGGTCCCGGAGTTAGTCTCATTTGTGCAGCAGGTGACGGTCTCAGAGGGCCGCGGAGAGGTGATCTTGGATGCCCTCGAGAATTGGCCTCATGTTGTCCCCCAGTTTTTGTCTAAGGGGCCCCAAGAATCAGCCTCGGGGAGCGCTCAAGGCTAGTCTCAGAGGCCCCTCCCCCAAAGTCAGTCTCAGGGGCATCCGAGAGCTAATTTTGGGGCCCTGAGAGTAATCACAGAAGTTCTCCCGAGTTTTGGTCTCACGGGCTCCAAGTTGGCCTAAGACCCTGAGGGCTAATCTGGGGCCTCCTAGAGTAGGTCTCGAAGCACCAATTGTCAGTTCAGGGACACCCCCTGAGTGTTAGTCTCGGGGGTGCCCCAGTGTTGGTCTCAGATTGCTATCGGGAGTCAGTCCCAGGGTCCCGCGAAGTCAGTCTTAAGGGACCCCAGATCTGACCTGGATGCCCCCGAGACTGTATGTCTGGGGCCACCGAGAGCAAGTCTGGGGGTCCGTAGGTAGTCTAGAGGTGCTGCCGAGAATTTGTCTTAGGAGCTCGAGCTATACTCAGGGCCCCCTCAGTTTGGTCTAGAGTCCCCGGTAATAAGGCCCAGGGGCCCCTGACAGCTAATCGGGGAGGGGCCGAAAATTAGCGTCGCGAGTGCCGCTAAGTGTTGGTCTTGGGAGGGCCTCAGAGCTAAACTGGGAATCCTGAGCTTATCTGGGGCTCACTTATACGGCCCCTGAGCTGAGCTGGGGGCCATGAGCTTAAAGTGGCCTTCTTAAGCTGTTCTGAGACGCTATAGACCGACCTGGGGCCCCTTAGCTGAAACGGGCTCTTAAGCTGATCTGGTCATCTGAGCTAATCTGGGGCCCGCTGTGCTGAACTGGGGACTGAGATGGTCTGGGATCCCTGAATACTTTTCCGTTGAGCTATTCTGAGACAGTACATCAGCCGACTTGAGACCCTGAGCTTATCTAGACCCCTAAAAGCTAATTTGGGCCCTTGGCTAATCTCAGGCGCCCTGTGATGAACTGAACAGCCCCTGAGCTGGTCTGGGGCACCTGCGCTGTTATTAAGTCCGCTGAGCTGAGCTAAGGGGCGATGAGCTTGATGGGCCTCTTGAGCTTTTTGAGCTCTACACCGCCGACCTGGGGTCCCTGAGCTGAACTGGGCCGCCAAGCAAGTTTTGGGCTCTAAATTAATATGAGGCCCTCTGCTGAACTGAGCAGCCCCTGAGCTAGTCTGGCGCCCCATGCCCAATTATAGGACCCGCTGAGCTAAGCTGGGGGCCATGGCTTGAGTTGGTCCATTGAGCTGTTCTGAGACCCTATATCGCCACTTGGGGCCCTGAGCTGTGCTGGGCCCCACAGCTATTCGAGCCTAAGCTAGCTGGGGCCCCTGTGCTTATGTGAGGCCTCTCAGTTGGTCTGGAGCCCTGCCAGTTCTGGCGTCCCTGAGCTAAGCTGGGGGCCGATACCTTGAATGGCCCATTGAGCTGGTTTGATACCCTATATCAGCCGACCTGGGCCCCTGAGTTGAGCTTATCTCCCAGCTAATATGTGGCCCCTGTGCTGAACTGGGGTCCCCGGCTGGTCTAGCCCCTTGGACTCTGCTAGGGTCATTGGCTGGGATCCGTAGGCTTAAACGGGTCCCTTGGCTGTTCTGAGACCCTTATAAGCCAACCTGGGGGCCCTGGGCTGAGCCGGGCCCTAAGCTAGCCTGGCTTCCTGAGACAATCTGGAACGCCCTGTTCGGAGCTTTTAGGGCCCTGTGCTTGTGTGGGGTCCCTTAATAAAGTGGTCCCTGAGCCGGTCCTTGGCCCATGAGCAGATTTGGGGCCCCCGAGCTGACTAATTTGGTTCCTGAGCCATGGTTTGGGCACTGGGGGACCTCTATGATGACTTGGCGGCTTCTGAGCGGCATGGACATAGGAAACGGGAGAGTGGCGGGCCAGGGGGCCACTGGCCCTCCACTGTTCTGTGGTGGACCGCTGCAACGCATATGCAAATATCAGCAACTGCAATATACAACGAAAAACCCGGGTGGGCACGAGCTTGTCTGGGAAAGTCCAGTTTTGGCGTATGCCCTCTGCAAATCCCTGGACCGAAAGCGCTTCATGAAAAGGCCAAGGCACCTACTATCGAATGCTCCCAGATGGACCCCGAAAACTGGACCCAATCAATTCTGGCCCAGACTGCTCCCAACACAGAGCGCTAATTCGGACACGCAACCCGCACCACAAGCCGAGCAGCAGCCGTCCTCGGTCATCAACGGGCGTGAAGAGCCGTCTACAGGCCGTCTTCCACTACGAAGTGAAAAATATCACCACAGAGCTATTCGATGCGAGGGAACTGTTGGAAAAGACGTAAATAACACGTAATGTATGGAAATACCTAGTGTAGGCCGGTGTGTATGCGTGTATTATCGACACCAAATGAACAGTTTTAAACTGCTCATAATTATGGGCCTTGGGCTGGGGGCCCCCTTGAGCTGGGCCCCTTTGGGGTTGGCCCCCACTTTCAACCGGTTCCTACGCCCCTGCTCAGAACAGCTAAATGGGCCCGTTTAAGCTCAGGTATCCCAGCTCAGCCCAGTGACCCTAGAAGAGTTCAGGAGGGCTAGATCAGCTGGGAACCCCCAATACAGCAGCACAGGAGACCACGTGTAAGCTTTGGGGGACAAGCTCAGCTTAGTGGCCCCAAGTCGGCTGATATAGGGTATCAAACCAGCTTAA
Source organism: Lepas anatifera (assembly GCA_034440635.1). Taxonomy (NCBI): domain Eukaryota; kingdom Metazoa; phylum Arthropoda; class Thecostraca; family Lepadidae; genus Lepas; species Lepas anatifera. The sequence continues at coordinate 826,812 of JAOTON010001956.1, forward strand.
GGGGCCATTCACGCTCGCGATTCCCAGCTTGGATCAAGTTCAGGGGCCCCAGACCAGGTCAGAGGCCTCAGATAAGCACACGGGGCCTCATATTGGCTTAAGACCCATATTAGCTTTGGGGCCCAGCTCAGCTCAGGGGCCCCCAATTTGACTGATACAGGGTCTTAGAAGAGCTCAGGGGACCCACTCAAGCACATGGCTTCCAGCTCAGCGGGTTCTATAACGTGCACTGTGCAGGGAGGACCAGACCAGCTCTGGGGCTGCTCAGTTCAGCAGGGGCCTCAGATTGGTTCGGGACTCAAACTAGCTTTGGCAGCCTAGTTCAGCTCAGGGGCCCCCAAGTCGGCTGATAGAGAGCTCAGACCAGCTCGAGAGGCCCATTCAAGCTCATCGCCCCTAGCTCAGCGGGCCCAATAACAGTGCAGGGGCCCAGAAACGCTCAGGGGCTGTCCAGCGCAGGGCGCTCCAAATTAGCTTAGGGCCCAAATGAGCTTTTAGAGACCTAGCTCAGCTAAGGGGCCCCAGGTCAACTGATGCAGGGTCCATAATAGCCCAAGGGTTTCAGCTCAGTGACTAAAGGATATCAGGGGTCCCAGACAATCTCGTGGGCCCCAGTTCAGCTCAGCGGGCCCCAGATTAGCTCCGATGACCTGATCAGCCTAGGAGTCCTGCTCAGCTAAGTGGCCCCAGGTCGGCCCATATAGCGTCTCAGAACAGCTCAAGGAGGCCACTTCAAGTCCATGGCCCCCAGCTCAGCTCAGGGGCCCTATAACTCTGCGTGAGCCCCAGACTAGCTCAGGGCCCCGAGGTTACCACAGGGATTGCCAAATTAGTTTTGGGGCTCAAGCTCAGCTCAGGGGCCCCCAGGTATGCTGATATAGGGCTCAAAACATTTCAACCCCCCCACCTGTTTTTGTCAGGTGGTGCAAGGTGGTTGAACTGTTCGCTGCCGGAATACGCAACCTGACCACATTTGAGAGAATTCATGATTGCGTCGATTGGTGAACGAGTTTTGACGATCGGTCAATAATTGTTATACCTATAGGCTTCCAAAGTCAGACCTATATTTTAAGGTCGTCACAATCGCGCGTTCCCATCAGTTCGTCTGCATTGTAGACCGATTGGTGACGTCATAACTTCTTATGATCAGGTTATATGTCATGGTCAACCCACATGAAGGTTAGGGTCAACGGTCATAGGACAAGGTCATTGACCCCAATATTCTGGTCAGATGACATTTTCAGTATGATGTATGTTTTGCTATGAGTTCACAGTTGAAGCTACTCAAGGTCACAGGTGAAGGTCAAAAGTCTTTTCAAGGTCAAGCCCTCAGTTTCCGCCCAAAGGCCGCTATAGTGCCAATTGTATTGTACTTTATTAGGAATATGGCATATTGTTACGTCATAGGTCATTGATCTTGAATGACCTTGACCTGACAATTTCAGAGAACATTGTGTTGGACCTTCCCTCCATGACCTTAGTCCGTTTTCTTTGTATTCCCTGTTTTTTTACACAACCACGGTTTTTCCCAATAGGTCTCCAGCATGGCCACGATGTGACCTTTACGACCTCGTTTGACCCTGAAGATATTGACCCAGGTTAATGAAACTTTGTCATAAGGTAGATTACCATAGCCCTCACGCACCCCTAATCTTTTCTAACCCTCTTGGTTTCTGAGATCTCAGAGGGAGCACTTTAGAACCGCCCCCTCTACTGCGCGTTGACGCCCGATGCCTCTCCACTGCGCGTGTTAAAACATCCACTGCCTAAAAAGAGCAGAAAGCCGGCGTCGGGAGGGTCAGAATGCACTAAAGGCTCCCCCAGGTGGCGTAAGCCGCCCCCGGGTCTGCACTTCCCCCTTACCAATATCTTAGATCTGTCACTGACATCAATCTTGCACCACCTGGGACATTGGCGGATCTAGGATTTCAGTAATTTTGGAGCGAAACCGCAGTGCGCGAGGCACATCCTACCTGGGGATCGTTTGTTGCTCATTTCGGAGGCATCATCCTGAGACGATGTTTTTTTGCCTTTTATGAATGGGTGTTTAAAAAAGGCAATGGGTTTTCAGTGGGTGTTTCCGCATAAATTTGGTGAAATGGGCGCCACATTCCAGGGGCAGATCCTGGGGGCGGTCGCACAAGGGTCAGCCCAGCCCTTGGCAGGGGGCTCGGTCAGAGACGCTGTCAGAACCTCAGCATGGGGGCATACCAGCCACGAGGGACACCCTGGGAGGAAAGGGTTATCTTTAACCTTCGCCCGGGTGGGGTCTTTAGACCCCCTCGGGTTTTTGAAGTGACCAAAGACGGCGGCGCGCCAAACTTGGTCTAGCTGTTCTTTCATCACTTTTACATCTTTCCTGAAAATTTTGGCTCAAGGTCATATCAGGTCAGGTCACCGGCCAGGTGAAGTGACCTCACCTAAAAAATACTTAGGACCGCATAACTAAAAGAAGGGTTAATCGATGAAGTTGAAACTCATACCACATATTGGGCCCACCAGGAGCTACAACATTTGTTCCGGATTTTTATATTGGTGACCTAAGGTCATGTGCAGAGCATGACCTCGCCATTGTCAATACATGGGGAAATCACGAAATGAGCTTTTCTCAGTAAGTATGGATGGAATCAACTTTAAACATCGGTTGCGAATTGCTCTTGGCCCATTTCTGGAGCTGATGCCAAAATTTTTGTCTTGTGACCTTTAAAAGGTCATCTTAGGTCAAATAAGCATTTTTGGTGATTTTTCTATAAATTTTGAATAAAATAAGATAGAGCTTTTATTTTGTCACCGAAGTGTTCGTATAGTCACTGGAAGTCAAATGATATACATCATGACTATACCAGGTCAAGTTGGGTCAGACCGTTGAACGCCCTTATGCATGGGTGCCTTGGACATTCCCAAGAATATGCCCAATATTCGTGACCTGTAGCTCCCTAGGCTTTGACCTGACACGAAAATGAATGCCACTGTAATGAAAGCGCATCTCAGAGCTTTCGAATGGTGTTAGAAAATGTTTCAGCTATCATAGTGTCTGAGATATATGAGGTTTTCTTAGTACACCTCATATTAGGATTTTGACCTATTTTGACCTCTGGTGGCCTTGATATTGACCTGACTAGAAAATGACCAAGTATTTTCGATATCGTTTTGAAGAGCTTTTGATTGCCGTTTTGTGTTTTTCTAGTCTCTTGTTGTTGAGATCGTGGGGTCTTTTAGCCCCCCCAGGGCGAAGGTGGCTCTCCCGCCACGGTTAAGGTAACCAAAACATGTTTTTAGACGGATGTCTCTTATTTGGTTAACGGACCAAAGCTCGTATGCTAATTCGTGCGCAAAATTACATAAGTAAGTGTACGTAAAGCATAAATTTCGAATGCCAAAAGTACGTAGAAAAAGTACGTACTCAAAAGAACGTAAGCGAATGTACATACGTAAGGTATAAACTTCGTATGCTAAAAAAGGTCGGAAAATCCGTAGGCAAAGGTACGTAGTGAAAAGTAAGTACCTAAAAGTACGTAAGCAAATGGGTGTAGGGTATACAGTTCGTATGCCAAAAGTCCGAAGGAAAAATTACGTGATCAAATATTCGTATTGTATAAAGCTGGATGCCAAAAGTATGCACGTCAGCTCAGGGGTGTCGCCACCGGGGGTCCTGGGAGGTGACCGGACCCCCGCTGTCTTAGAAAGTGGGGGGCTCCACTTTTAGCTGGAAATACCACCGGTGCCTAATTTAATTGGACATAGGACATCATCACTGGTCCTGACCCAACCCCACCTTGACTCCGCACTCCCCTTCCCCCTCCTCCACCCGAAAATCCATGGCGGCGCCCATGCGTAAGTTACACAATAATGCCCCTCTCGAAAATCCGTGGAGACGCCATTGCGCTTAGCTACCGCCCGCAATTTCCTTACGTCCGCGCTTGTTTCCACGGAAATCGACGGGGCGGATCCAAGGGATGGGGTATGTGGCTCAAGCCCCCCCCCCCCGATAGGTCCGAGACCCTATACTAAATGCATAGGCCGGGTCTGTTCGGGGTAGTGGCGGGAGAGACTCAGGCCCCTGACCCTCCGAAATGCAGTCCTGGATCTGCCACTGCGTGTAAAGCTGTTTGGAATCCCGGCGAAATGTGGACAGATCGGTCCCTACGTATTTGATGCCGCACGAATTTTTCCATACGACCTTACTTTATGAGGAATATTTTACCCCTACCTACTTTACTTTTTTATCCCACGTACTTTATCATGTACGAACATTAGGCGTACACATTTTCCTATTACCACATTTTACCCTTACATACTGTACACTGTACGAACTTTGTCCATGGGAACATTTTACATTATGGACATTTACCCCTACGAACTTTTTCTGTACGAAAGCTTTCCATTTCGAACTTAACCTTCGCCGGGTGGGGGTCTTTTGCCCCCTCGGGTTTTTCCGAAGTGACCAAAACGGGCGCGCAGGCCGCCAAACTTGGTCTAGCTGTTCCTTCATCTTTTTACATCTTTCCTGAAAATTTTGCTCAAGGTCATATCAGGTCAGGTCACCAGGCCAGGTGAAGTGACCTCACCTCAAAAATACTTAGGACCGCATAACTAAAAGAAGGGTTAATCGATGTTGAAACTCATACCACATATTGGGCCCACCAGGAGCTACAACATTTGTTCCGGGATTTTTGATATTGGTGACCTAAGGTCATGTGCAGAGCATGACCTCCCCATTGTCAATACATGGGGAAAATCACGAAATGAGCTTTTCTCAGTAAGTATGGATGGAATCAACTTCAAACATCGGTTGCGACTTGCTCTTAGCCCATTTCTGAAGCTGTTGCCAAATTTGACTTGTGACCTTTAAAAGGTCACCTTAGGTCAAATAAACATTTTTGGTGTTTTCCTCTATAAAATTTGAATAAACTAAGATAGAGCTTTTATTTTGTCACCAAAGTGTTTGTATAGTCACTGGAAGTCAAATGATATACATCATGACTATACCAGGTCAAGTTGGGTCAGACCGTTGACCTGGTTCAGGTCAAATTCTTAAATTTGACCTGGCGTAGCAATATCATATATCATTCGATTCGTATTAACGAGAGGATTGCAATGGTGCATAAACTATGGCTGTATCTTGTTTGGTTTGGAAGCTATTAGCGAAAAAGTAAACCTCCTTATGCATGGGTGGCTATGGGCATTCCCAAGAATATGCCCAATATTTAGTGACCTGTAGCTCCCTAGGCTTTGACCTGACACGAAAATGAATGCCACTACAATGAAAGCGCATTTCAAGAGCTTTCGAATGGTGTTAGAAAATGTTTCTAGCTATCATAGTTTCTGAGATATATGAGGTTTTCTTAGTACACCTCATATTAGCGATTTTGACCTATTTTGACCTCTGGTGACCTTGATATTGACCTGACAAGAAAATGATTGAAGTATTTTCGATATCATTTTCGAAGAGCTTTGATTGCTGTTTTGGCTTTTTTCTAGTCTCTTAGTTTTCGAGATCGTGGGGGTCTTTTAGCCCCCACCGGCGAAGGTGGCTCTACGAGGGCGGGTTAATACCCTACGTACATTATCCATACCTACTTGAGTCATACGTACTTTTGCGTACGTACTCTAGGGATACAACATTTTTCCTTTCGTTCTTTGGTCCGCAACACCACTTATTTGTTTTTTATGAAATGACATCGTCAAAAAGCAAGCGGTACTTTTGGTAAGTCTTCATGGCGTGAAACTACCCATGACTCATTAGCATGAGCAAAAGACGAAAAGGGAATGATGACTTTGTTTTTGAGTTTGCCTTCGTCTTCGACTTTGGGAAGTTTTTTTGCGAAAACTATATTTATGATGCCACTCTATATGCAAGTAACTTGCATATAGTTCCTCAAAAACTTGTTTCCAGATATATTGTTGGTTGCTGATTTCGGTCGTGTGGTCTATGTTATGCTATTTGACCTATAATTGTGTAAAAATGTAGAAACTGCATTTTAGACAAAATTATCAATGCCTGTTGCCCAAGCACTGCTAATGGCGTCATATAAATTAAACATGTATGAAAAGAAAATTAATCAAGTAACAGCTATATTCGAAATCTTATAAAAATATTAATTTCTGATGTCCCAAAAAAGAGTCAAATATTTCATTGTTTAACTTTTTAGAGCGCTATTTTTATACCGTAATTTCGACGTAATCGATTGTGAGATTGGCTGGTTGACTTTATTTTACGAAGCGATTATTTTTTGAAGGGTCATTAGGCCAAAGTAAACACATTAAGGCCCCTAGCTTTGCTTTAGGCCCAATTGCACCAGAGTAAAGGGATTGCCTTGGTCGGTCCTAACATGCAGAGTGGAGAGGGGTGTTGTGTCAACGTGCAGTGGAGGGAGTTCTGAAGTGCCCCCTCGAGATCTTGAGAACCAAAGGTTATAAAAAGGCCCGTTTGGAGGTGTGGGGGCCATAATGAACTACATTATAGCCAATTTGCATTGTTGCAATATCTTCAAGGTCAAACGAGGTAGTAAGGGCCAAATCTGAGCCGTGCGGAAGACCAATTGGGAAATGCCGTGAATATGCGGAAAGAAGTCGGAATTACATTGAAAGTGGCCTCTAAGGTCATAGAGGGAAGGTCCCACACCATGTGTTCTCAAAGCTTAAGGTCAAGGTCATTCGAGGCCACTGACCAATGACGTAACAGTATGGCATATTCCCAATAATGTAGAATATAACTGGCACTGCATCAATATTTGGGCGGGAAATCAGTGTTTGACCTTGAAAAGACCTTTGAAATTTACCTTTGACCTTGACATTGACATTCAAAGCCCATCACTATTTATGTCACACTGAGTAATGCCCTCTGCCCGAAACACTGGGGCTAATGACCTTGATATTGCTTGTATGATCTAGACCGGTGGGTAGCCTTTAACCTTGAACTTTACCGTCATGTGAAGTGACCTTAACATATAATCCCGATTATATGACGTCATTACGTCACCACTTATTCCGCAGTACAGGCGAAATGGTGCGACGGCGTGATTGCGACGTTCCCAAAAGAAAGGTCTGACTTTGAAAACAAAATATGTTGACGAAATTATGTTTGGTTATAATATGTTAATAAATGAGATGTTGATGAATAATATGTTAATAAATATGTATAATATGTTTTGTTATAATATTTGTTGAAATATGTTGTCGAAATTTTCTCCAATTGACGCACTCGTGAATTTTTTCTTCTTCAAAAGTAGCGAAGTAGCGTTTTCTGGCCGCGAACGGTTTTCCGGCCACCGAAAAAATAGTTGGGGGTACTATAGGACCCCTCTACTGTTAATTTGGCACATTTTGTGACGCGAATGTTCAACGGACATTGTTAAAACTTGGTAAAACAAGGGAAGAAGAGAAGGGCCGTTTCAGCATCGTTCCGATGCTTCCGTATCACCATTGACTCCCAGAATCAGGAGGGGGGGGGGCAGAAATGATCACTGGGTAGTCGTGGCTGCCGAAATATAAATGTATTTTGTGTACTGCGGAAGCAAGTACAGGCAGTATATCAGAGGCAGTATTAAGGTATACCGGAACCCCTTGTACTGGCCTTTGTTTGGTCCGCAACCCTGGAGCGCCTTAGTGGCGTCATCTTGGTGTCAGCGTCCCATTTTCCCCCCCCTCGCAGTGCATCCAAGGCACACAACGGTGGAGACACTGTGGCAGGTGGGTGGTGGCGAGTCTCTGGCGGTTGACTTTTGCTGTGGGGACGTTCGGGGTCTTGTTTTTTTAAATTGGGACAAAATTGAACAATCCTGTCGAAATTAGGAGTCGGGCGAGACGGAGTGCTAATTCAAGTTTTTGTATTGATTTTCTGTCAGCAAGGAGTAACAGTTTCCCTTCAACACCCCGATGAACAATTTTCGATCCGTGATGTCGCCCTTGGTATTACGAGAAACGAAACACGAAACCGTGTTTTCGGTGTATTATACAATACTGCTATATCCCGCTCAAGTCCCACAAATGTGTCACACCCCCGCCAGCGCGCCTGACTCCTCCCTACTCTGTGCCAGTTCCAGTTTCTCCAGCTGCGGCACATGAAGATATGGAAGATGTGACGACGACCCGCCGGTATCAATAACTAAACCAGCAACATGGATAGCGATCTTCCCCCGGCGAATGTGCCCCGGCCGCTGGTGGCGGGCTCACAAGACTTATCCTCCACTCTCAGTCATATTTACGGACAACATCATCGCCAGAGCAGCGCCGACGAGACCATCATCCACAAGCTAGAGACCAGTCTCCCGACCAGGGCAGACCCGCTACACGCAGACTACGTCAACCAGCTCAAAGAGCTGCGTGACAACTATGCGAATACTAAATCGAACTTGGAGGATATTGAGAAACACTTGTTGAAGGCTCGTGCTGCCCGGTTGCTGGAGACGCCTCCTGAGCCACCGGGGCCAGCTCGCGCTCCCTCACTGGATGTGCTACGTCAGAGTAAGCTTCTTACTGGGCTGGACTCCTCTGCGCTGCGCAAGTACCAGCTTCTCGTTCCCGAGGACTTTTGCGATCCTCCAAAGTCTGCCGACAGTCAGATCATCAAGAAAAGAGGCGTAAAGAAATCGAGTGAGAGCCGCGTTCTGACAGCGAGTGCGTCGATACCTCGCTTGGACACGCTGTTGCCGCAGCTGCGGAAGCAGAGCGGGGACGCGCCGCCCGCCGGCGGCACCGCTCAGGTCCTGCGCGCTGAGCCACCCTCGGTCACCCTCCACAGCTTCCAGGTGGCCACCGACTACGAACTCAGTCTTCGGGTCAAGAACATATCCTGCACGCTGCTGTGGCTGCGCCTGGTGCCGCCGGCCAGTCCTCAGTTCCAGCTGTCGCGCATCACATTTCCAGGCGCACAATGCACCCTAGCGCCAGGCCTGTCGCTGGAAGCGAAGCTAACCTTTCGCGCCCGCCGGCGTCAGACCTATCAAGACCGTGTGGTGGTGATGACGCCGCTGGGGGAGCTGGTGGTGCCTCTGGTGGCCAGTCACCGCCCGCCAGTGTTGCGGATGGACTCGGAGATCAGCCTGGGTCAGGTGCTCGTGGGCTGTCGCCGGCGCCGTACCATTACCGTCACCAACGAAGGCGGCCACGGCATGTTCTGTGTGCTGAGACAGGCTGAGTGGCCGGTCCAGCCGACGCACGACGAGAGCGTCAACCACGCCTGCGAGGCTAGCTTCTCCATAACGCCATGCCGATTCTCGCTGGGCACGGGGGAATCGGTGGAGCTGGAGGTGGCGTTCATACCGTTGTCTGCACGGCTTCACCACGAGACGCTGACCCTGGTCTGCGATAACATGCAAGTACAGCACCTGCTGGTCAGCGGCTGCGGAGTGCGCGGCATGAACACCGTGGTCGCCGCCGGCGGTAGCTTCTTCGAGCCCACTGTTGGTGACCATGCCGACAAGTACTGCCAGCACTTCCTGCGCCTGCCGGAGACGCTGCCGCAGCTGCCCGCCAGCACCTGCATCAGCCTGCAGAACACCACTGGTCTGTTGTTGGCCTTCCGCTGGGAGCAGCGACCGGCCGCGCTGGATATCTACGGCGAAGATGCTGCTGACGTGGGCGCCGGCAGCAACACAGAGGTGACGCCTCGCCGTGGCCTGCTGAAGCCTCACCAGCAGACGGAGGTCTGCTTCACCTGCTGCACGCCCCGGCTGGGAGAGCGCCGCGCCGTGTGGAGCCTGATGCTGGAGAAGCTGCCAGAGACTAGTCTCTCTGAGGAGGACGTGCTGTTCCAGCCTGGCTGGCCAAACAGTGAGCTGCGGTCCCGGCTGGAGCGGCAGCAGCCGGGCGGCGCCCGCGCCGCCTCCACCAGCTGTCTGCTGCGGTACTCGCGCCGTCTGGACCTGCACGCCCTGCCGCAGCTGCGTCACACCCGCTGCCGCTCTGCCTCGCCCGGCGGGCGGCAGCACTTCTCAGACGTCCTAGCATACGAGGTGCAGACGGTGTGCCGGTGCTCCCCGCTGCCGCTGTCGCTGGAGCCGCCCCTGCTGCGGCTGCCGGACGCGGTGCCGTTCTGGAGCCGGGTCAGCCGGGCCATCACGCTGGTCAACGAGTCCGACTACTCGGCGCCGTTCCGCTGGGAGACGGTGCGTCGCGGAGACCTGCTGGTGAGCGTCAGTCCTAACGAGAGCACGGTACCGGCGCACGGCCGGCTGCCGCTGGTGGTGACGCTGTGGTCGGCGCGCGAGATGCACCTGACCACCGAGCTGCGCTGCATCTGCGACCAGTTCCGCCGCAGCGTGTGCCTGCCTGTGGTGGCCAGCTTCCAGGGTCCTACCGTGACCGTCAGCACGCATCGGCTGCAGTTTCCCCGCACGCGAGTGGGCCAGCGCTCTGAGTGCCAGCTGACGCTCTCCAACCCCACCAAGCTGCCGCTGGAGTGGAAAACGGCCAGGATAGTGGAGCGGACGGCCGAGCAGCCGGCTGAGCGCCGCTGGCGGTTCGACAGTCTCTCAGACCCGTTCTCAGTGTGGCCCAGCGAAGGCCTGCTGCGTGCCAGTGAGAGCGCTCAAGTCACCGTTGTGTTCGAGCCGCTGGCGCCGGCCTCTTACGACATGGTTCTGGACGTGTGCGTGGACGGAAGCACGCGCAGCAGCGCCGTCTCAGCGACGGCAGAGGCGTGCCACCTGTCGCTGGGCGTGACGCCCTGCTTTCACCGGCTGGACGCCTACGTGGCCGGTACCGTACCTCTGCTGGTGTTCGTCTCCAACAAGTGCGACTTACCCGTGCCATTTCGCTGGGAGATACCACCCTCGGATCAGATTGATGTTGAGATTGATCCGATGGAAGGCACACTGCTCCCCTGGGCTACCCTGGTATCGGAGTTAAAGATAACTGGAAAGAAGGCGGGCGAATACGGCTACTATTGCATGCCTTGTCGGATCTCCGATGGGTCCGATACAGCCAACCTAACCCTCTACGGCGAGGTGATACCGCTCTCTGCATCCATTTACATCAAACCCAACTGGGGCCATCGTCCGCCAGGAGTTCCCGACCTGGGTGAGGGCCGCGAGGTACTGGGACGCAGCAGACGGGCTGAGATGGAGAGGCAAGCTCGCGAGGCTGAGGAGGAGGCGGCACGGGCCGCCGAGCCTCCGCCGGAGCCAGAGCCTGAGCCTCCGCCACCGCCTCCCACCACCAAAAAGAAGAAAAACAAGGGCAAAAAGGGAGGTGGGAAGAAAGGCAAGGGTAAGAAGGCAGCAAAAGAGGAGGAGCCGCCCTCGCCGCCTCCGCCGCCGCCACCGGAGCCAGAGCCGGAGCCGGCGCCTCCGCCGGAGCCGACGGTGGAGGAGCTGCTGGAACAGTGGGAGCTGGTGGAGGCCGCGGAGGCGGACTGCGGCCCGCTGGTGCTCCTCTTCGGCCACGACGTGGACGTGCACACGGTGGTGGTGCGCGACTTCTATGTCAGGAACGACACGCCCATCGCTACCAGCTGCTGGGCGCGCGTGCTGCACTTCCCGGGACAGGACCAGGAGAAGTGCCAGGGCGACCCGCCTATGGCTGTCGAGGTGAGAGTGTGGCGTGTGGTCAGTTTGTTGTTCCAATAGTGCATGTTTGAAAAATGTTAGTTGTGGACTAAAATAGCTGACAGTTCCCGCCAGTGTATTCGCAAATAAGTGAAAAATAAGAAAAATTGTTTCAATTGGACAGTGTAATTAGCTCCTGCTTCTCTTGGTTCTGGTCAAACAAACGTATTTTTCCATATTTTCCATGGTGGTTTTAAATGTTCTCTATACCAAGCCCCGTAAACACCTGTTAAACCCCGTTGTTGGTGTCTGAAACCCCGTCAGCCCTCGCCACTGGCGGATCCAAGGGGGCCAAAGGGGCCGTGAACCCCTCCAAAGCCTAAAATGATAGATTTTGGCCTGCTGGAAGGACCAAATTTTAGCCTTATTTCTTTGAAAATGCTATGTTTTTGCGATTTTATCTTGATTTGCCCCCCCCGTTCCCTAAACGCTGGTTTGGCCCCATCCAAAAATTTATCCTGGATCCGCTAATGGCCCTCGCCCGCCCCATTCACCCACTGTCTGACACCTGTTCTCCAAGGTGCGCCGCATCAACGACCTGGAGCGGGAGGACGTGTGGTCGGAGCTGCTGGCCGACGGCCGCGGCCTGGCGCTGCTGGTGCGGCCGCAGCGCTTCTCAGTGGCCGCCCACAGCCAGACCCGCGTGCGCGTCTTCTGCTGCGCCGACATGTGGGGCTGGTACCAGGACCAGCTGGTCGTCTCCGGCGACGGCATCCCCGACCTCACGGTTAGCTGCTGCGGTGCAGTTGGAAGCATAATGAAGAGTAGGAAAGGGGAGGAAGGTAGGGTGGATGGTAAAGTTTTCTGCATGTGGCAGGGAATGAGACGGAATTACGGAATGGTAGGAATTCCATGAAGTTTTCCAGATGTCGTTCTCACGTCGTATCTTATGTTTACTAATCTATCCAACAGAAAATTGGTAAACGTATATATTCACCAGATAGTTTTGGGTTTAGAGTCGCGATTGCATTTCGAATTTTCACATATCTGAAAGATATGCCTATTTTGCATAAATTATCTTTGCAGTCAAGTTTTGGGAAAAACAAACAATAGGGCCAAGAGTTATGTAGAATTTTAGAAGCTATAAAGATATGTTTTACACGCCGCTTACCGCAATTTTTGAAATTTAGGAGGCTCCTTTTTTATATAAATTTGACTGGGATTTCAATATCTTAGCTGGTTAAATCCTCGCTGACAGGAACATGGTAACCAGGAGCCCGACGGGGTTAACAGGAGGAGTGACCTGTTCTCTTTGTTACATATCCATGGCACTGCGGAGCAGTAACCGTTACTCTTGCCTATTTACGGTGTGAGTGTAAACTATTCATCAGTAAGTACACAACAGCTGCGTCTGTTCCCGTTCCGGCAGGTGGACGTGCGCGTCGGTGTGACCGGCTCTCCAGTACTGGTGGTCAACACGGGCTCCAACCACGTGCGCTTCGGCTGCCAGCTGTACGGCACGCCACCCGTAGAGCGCCACCTCTGTCTGAACAACGTCTCCCCCTGCCCCATACAGCTCAACATGTCTGTGGCGCTCACCTCTCCGTCGGAGGGCCGGCCGCCGCCCTTCCGCGCCACCGTCTCCATCGGAGCCGACTTCGAGCCGCTGTTGCCGCTGTGGGAGTGGAGGGTGGCCGACGACACCATCCAGCTGGGACTGCGGCCGGTGTTCGGGGAGGAGCAGCAGGCCTACTACACCGTCACGCCTGAGGTGGTGGTCGTCCCGGCTCGCGCCAAGGCCTGGCTGCTGGTGCAGCTGCATCCGGTGTGTCTGGCGCCGGCCGCCTCCCACTGGGAGTGGCTGCGCCGCCAGCAGCCGCTGGACGTGCTCGCCTGGCTGACGGCGCACATGTCGCTGCGGCCGATGGACGTGACGCCGGAGGGCGGCCACGTGCGCCGCACGCACGGCTACCGCCGGCAGCCGCTGCGGGTGCAGCTGCGCGCCCAGCTGCGCAGCGCCTACCTGGAGGTGGCCTACCCGGAGTGTGTGGCGGTGGGTTTGCGGCCGGCGCCGGTGCTGGCCGGGCCCGAGCAGGTGGTGCGCATGGTGGCGCCGGTGACGGCGCTGGTGGAGGGGCCGCGCCGCTTCCGTCTGCTCTCTCACATCACCCTCCACAACTGGCACCAGGTGGACGTGGAGGTCCTCTGCTGGAGCACGCTGCCCTTCGAGATCGTGCGCGCCGCCTCGCCGCGCGGCACGCTGGAGCGGCCCGGCCGGTGCGTGGTGCCTCACAGCGGACACACGCAGCTGACGGTGGAGTTCGTCTTCTCGCGAGCACTGCTTCAGTTCTGTCTGACCGAGTGTCTGGACCCGCCGCAAAGAGTGCGCTTCTCGGCCAACGGCCAGGCGACGCTGCTGCCGCCACCGGAGCAGGACGTGGAAGAGGAGTGCGCCTCGGGTGGCGAGAGCCAGTGCAGCGGCGAGACGCCGACAGATGACGCTTCCTCCGCAGCGCCGATGGTGGGCTCAGAGCGGATACTGCCGCTGAAGAGTGGAGACTCGGAGGTGGACGATGCCGTGGAGCCAGAGCAGCAGCGTAAGCTGGTCTCGGAGAGCGACCTCAACAGGCGGCACTGCCGGCCCAGCGACTCGCTGCAGCACCTGCTGTGTGAGCGCACGGCGCAGATCGCCGCACAGAAGCGCGCCGCCAATGACTGTCTGCACGAGGTGGAGGTGGAACACCTGACCGGCGAGGAGACGGGCGAGCAGCGGGTGCGGTTCACCTCGCGCGTGGTCCTGCAGTACATGGACTCGTACGTGCAGGCGCTGCCGGTGCAGTGCACGCTGGTGCTGCCCTCTCTGCGCGTGTCCGCCGACACCGTGCAGTTTGACCAGGTCACCGTGGGCGACCAGTCTCAGCTGGGTTTCTACATCGCCAACCCTACCATCGGCGAGATCAGCTGGACGTCCCGCCTGCAGGCGCGGCTGCCGTCGCCGCGCACCTCCAGTGTGGGTCTGGCTCGTCTGGCCTCGGGCCGGCGCCGCAGCACGCGCGTCACGCCGCGCCGGCCCGACGCCGCCACCTTCCGGCTGTCCCCGGAGGGAGGCGTGCTGCGGCCGCGCGCCCGCACCCACGTGACGGTGACGTTTGCGCCGCACAGCTGTGCTCTGTACTCGGCCCTGGTGGAGCTGACTGGACCGTGCCTGCCAGAGCCGGTGGTGGTGCTGGTCACTGGAGAGGGTACCCACGACGAGCTGCCGCACCTGCCCGGCACCTGAACTGGATGCACAGGCCCACTTTCCAGAGCTGCTGGACGGATGTCCAACGATCCCTGCGAACTCGGTACAGATGTGCTGCTAAATATCCTGTTATCATGGCTAGTGAAATCCGCCCCGACCCAAGTGCTGCAAGAGAGATAGTGCTGGTGCAGAAATAATGAATCTATTTAACGGATACTGGATAGAAAAGATGATAACATTTGATGTGCGCAAAACGTGCTGCCCGTATTTTTATAAACGTAATAAGGAATTGTTCACAAATCTTAGTCCACTTCGTCACGCCATTTTTAAGCTCAGACGAGTGGTTTTAGCGACAGAACGTTGTGCTTAAATCCATGATGTTTATATATGCTGAGAAATGTCTGCAAAATGGAACACCGAGACTACGCGCAAGCTTGGTTTTCCTAAATGTTTAGTAGAAAAGCCACACATTGACCGATATTAAAATGCCAGATAAGCATAGAGGGGAGGGACGGGTACACGCTACCCCCTCCCCCATAAGATGTCTTTCTGGGATGACCCAAACTTAAAATTTTGGGTAAAGTTGCGGAATCGATCAAAGATAAGGTTTGCCAAGTACGGCGGCGCTTCGCCTGCCGTTTTTTCGTGCCGCCGGAAAAACCCGAGGGGGCGTTCAAGCACCCCCACCGGGGCCGAGGGTTAAAACCGTATGTGAAGTGGAACGTACAAAAGGGAACGTCGGCTCCAGAGCGGCAGGATGTCGGCTGGACAGCGGGGGATGCCGGCTGGGCAGCGGGGGACGTCGGCTGGACAGCAGGGAGACCTCGAGGTGCCCGACGTGGATATCGGATGGATCTCGGCTGGACGTCGGCAATGATCTCGGCTGGACGTCGGCTTGATCTCGCTGGATATCGACTGGACCTCGTCATATGTGGACCTACCCGCCAACCAGCCGCCGTGGGCATGGTTACTGGGCCTCAACAGTTTCGGTCTCACAATTTTTGTTTGAAATTCTGTTGTTGACACTTATCCACTTTTCCAGCTTTTGGCAGCATACGGCGCAATTCGCGGCAGCGGGGTACACCCTGACCCTGCGTCCCCAGGCGTGTATGTACATTTACTCAACGCGTGGAGCGCAGCCACTGGAAACGATACTCCTATTCAGCTGCACCAGGGGCGGACGCAGAACCGAGTTTTTTTGGGAGGGGGAGGGCAAACCCATGTCTGCCTCTCTTCTTGAGGGGCGGGATGGGACGTGAGATTTGGGTGCTCGATAGACCTAGTATAAGCTATCTCCAAGTACATGTCAGACCTAGTGTAAATTCCTTTTTCAAAAATGAATTCGGTCTTGGGGGCCAAAGGATCGTTTCGTCCTCCTTTCAGCGCTTTGGGGGTATGACCGGAATGCCCCCCCGCCTGCGTCCGCAAGTGAGCTGCACTGCCCTTCCCCCCACCCCCGTCGTGCCGCCGGCTATCGTTGGCCGACAACGCATTCATTCAAGTGTTGGTTGTTGGTTAGTTGACAGGTGCAGGAACTGGGAGACAGGGGATGGCTCTCCTCTAACTTTCGGACTGGGAACAATGCCCCCCCCCCACCTAGTTTGAGCCGGTTCCGGACCCTTTCGCCGCGAAACGGTACTGAGGATAGCTGCAGTCTTTCTAGAGTATTCTAGTAAAGGATATTATACCGAAGTGTTGGACCAGAATGCCAGTTTTTGTAGATTCAAAAGCCCGATAAGTGTTGATTGCAGGCTGCAGCATGCGTAAAAAAAACACAACCCATGGCCGGCACGTGTGTTGTTTGTCTGTCCCGTCACTCCGAAGAAGCCCTGTATGTAACAATTATTTAGGAGCTTGAGCCGCATTGTCCGAGATTTTGTCGGAAGTGAATGATTGATAATCATTATGGATGACGGGGCACAAGTATGTATGCTTACCTTGATATTCTGACTGTGAGGAGGTACAAGAGAGTCTTCATTACCTAAATCCGCCAATTCTGATCGGTTGCTGGTGAAGAAAGGAGTTATACTGGACGTCTAACGTTGGTAAGTGAGAGGCCAGTCTGCAGAATGTGGCAGGCGACTCGACGAGGCGCTTGGGGCAGCTCAAAGCCTGCCCCAATTGGGGCAGAAATTTTGATGCTGGGGCAGACTCCTCAACGGGGGGGTATTTTTACTGATAATGTATTATCTACTCCAGTTTAAACGAAACACCCAGAAATTGAATAAAACTGTGCATCCAACCTGACGATGACAACGCACTCACGACCCCCATGCACAGGCAGCTATGTTGCATTCATGATGCACATTTCAGAATACCTTTTTCAAGGTACATTTACAAGGAAGTCTTTTCCCTAAAGACATCATTTGTCACTGTTTCACGCTGTATAATCAATACATTAAGAATTCAAATGATAATTAAATTTGATAAGTATAACTTTTTCCCAGCTAGCATTTTTCCCTTCCATTTTCTACATTTGCTGAAAGCATCAAAATTTGGAATATTTTCACAAGACCCAGCGAAGAAAGATTCCTGTATGCTTGTGTGATGTCACATCACCGACTGGCATTTGTTCTTGGGGGAGGGGCTGGCATGATTTGCTTTTGAACAGTGGACCATTTGAGCAGTGGACTCTTTGAACAGTGGACCTTTTGACAAAGACCCGATTTGCCGGCCTTTGGCGATCAAAACATAGCAGAGGAAATGAAAAATTACATCCGGAAATTTTATGTCGAGTTCTAGAACGTTTTTGTAACTAAAACTAGGTTTAGATTACAAATTTAGAAAACAAATATAATTTAGCTTTAAAAGGCGCCCATTGCCTGTTTTTATTCACTTCCAGGAACTTTACATCTATTAAAATTTCCTTCATTTGGTATCTTTATTCCTATTTCTCTAGATGACAAATATGATGCTTTACAATTCGTTCTGGCACATTTTAACTAATGATTGTGTTTTTAATTATTTTTCTTCTTTCTGGTGATTACCCAGACCGACTGCTGCCCCAGTACTGTCCTGCCCAGGCCCCCTCTGCCCCAAATCACCAGAGCTGCCCCAATCGGTGGTTCGCCCCGGCTCCCCACGGTCTCTCGAAATCGCCTCTGCTGGGTGAGAGGGAAGAGGAATTATGATGATATTGACATATTGGAATATTTTTGCACCTACAGTGAATTGTAAAACTGCAATAAATGTCTAAAATTATGTAATGGTGTTGCATGCTCTTCTGTAGAGTGTGCCTTCATGTTTTATCCATGAAATGAAACTCAAGTGGAACACACACTTCCAAGAGCTTAATTCACATGCAAAAATGATTACCACAATAATATATCTGTATGCTTTAAGCTGAGAAACACCAAGGACAAACAGAATAAAGATATGAAATATTTTAAGTATGCAAAATCAAAGTACCAGACTAACCATGCTGTGATTTAGCGAGCCGGCCTGCAGTGCATGAGCCTACAGCCCGAACCATACCTGGCCTGCAGCGCTGACAATCCAGTGTGCAAAGTATGGCATTTTTTATGAGATCTCGTTGGTGTGAGTGCCCTTGGAGACAGGAGCGAGTGGTGTGAATTTTATCAACCTGGTGCGAATTTATGAGACTGCTGCAAAGAAGGTGACAATGAAAACCAAACAAATAATGGCTAAATGGTAATAAAGACACAGGAGGGGACCTTATAAAAGTCCTCAACTAGCTAACTAATAAGAGAGGTAGCATTGCATCGTGTGGGTAGGAATTTATGTGTTTTTCTCCCTAGTATATGGCAGATTGGTGCAAATTTTTGGTGGCTGGCGGTGCAAGAATTTTAGACAGCTGGTGTGGTTTGTCTGGCCTGCTGTCATACTTTGCAGACTGGCTGACAGTCACCTTTGTTGGCCTCAGCTTTGCCAGCTTTGCCGGTACCTCTTTGCATGTTTGTTTCCCTGCATGACTGCAGGCACAAACTACCAGGTCCAGCAGTGCACGGATGGTACCCACCACTGGACTGATTAATTCAGAATAGAAAGTATCATTACTCGATTGTCAGACACCAAGGCAGAGACAGTCTGTTACAGTATAGAGAAGGGAAGCGAGAAGTATTCTCTGTCTCATGCACAGGTTCCAGTGGGGGCATAGGTTAGGTTAGGTTGTTAGGTCCAGTCTGCAAAGTATGGCAGCAAGCCAGACAAGTCGCACCAGTCATCCAAAATTTTTGCACCACCAGCCACCAAAAATTTGCACCAATCTGCCATATACCAGTGAGAAAAACGCACCCATTTCTTCCCACACTATGCAATGCTACCTCTCTTATTAGCTAAATAGTTAAGGACTTTTATAAGGCGCCCTCCTATGTCTTTATAACCATTCAGTCATTATATGTTTGGTTTTTAGTCTCATCTTTCTCGCACCAGTCTTACAAATTTGTACCAGGTTAATAAAATTCGCACCACTCACTCCTGTCTCCAAGGGCACTCCGGACACATGCATAGTTGGGAGGTCAGTTGCAGGGACAGATTTTCTGGTGAGTATCAGCTTAATTGTCAGTGTTTGAGTGTTCTGTGCGCACCATACCTCATGGAGCAAGATTTCTGAGGCTTACTGTTGTTTCCCTCCCACCAAGTAACCATACATGGGCATAATGTGGGTTGACTTCCAACAAACCCACCTCATTTACCATCAGGGCATGCTTTTGGTGCACATGTCTCCTTGTAAGCATGAGATCCCCAGCTTGGACAACCACATTGTCACTGAAGAGCCTGACAATGAGCGCCTCTGATGCCAAAACATTTGTTCATGCGGCGTTTCGTTCGTTGCTGTAGACAGGAGGCTTTTGATAGAATACTGGGCATCTGGCAGTAACTCCTCCCACCTTTCGACTCATAAATCACATGACCAAAGTGCAAGGATGACAGATTTCCATACAATGTCATTGCATCTTGACCTGTCCGTTCCCTTTTGGGTTTTAGGGAGTGGATCTGCTGCTGGGAATATGTTCGGCATGAAGGAAACTTTTCATTTCAGCAGACATGGAAGAAGACCGCGCGATCTGAATGAATGTAGGCAGGCATTCCAAATATACATAATAATAGATTCAAACATTTTATGACTGTTGAGATGACAAATCTGAGCATGGGAAGTCAAAGGGAAACCTTGAGTATTCATCCACGATAGTCAACATGTACTTGTTTCTACTAACGCTAGGGAGCGGGCCTTTGAAATCGATATTAAGGCATTGAAAAGGTTGCGTGTGGGTTTTATCTGGGATGCATTCACAGTTTTATTGTATTGCAGTTTGCACTGTGCACAGACCGGGCACAATGAAGTGATCCGTATCATGTCTTCTACTGAGAACGGCAGGTTTGGTAGATCGGACGAAGTGCGTCATCCTCGTGACTCCGGGGTGACAGATCACACTGTGCGACTTATTTAGCTTGTTCATGTCCACAGAAGAACATGTAATGCGAGAGAGAGCGTCAGCTGCGAGGTTCTCTTTACTAAGGCAATATACTATGTCACAAGAGTAGCTGCAGCTCTAGACGCCACCTCATGATCTTCTCGTTCTTGATTTTGTTGAATGCCTTCCATTAAGTGGATGTCCACAGAAGAACATGTAATGCGAGAGAGGCGTCGCTGCGAGGTTCTCTTTACCAGGGCGATATACTATGTCGCAAGAGTAGCTTAGCAGTTCTAGACGCCACCTCATGATCTTTTCGTTCTTGATTTTGCTTGAATGCCTTCCATCAAGCATGTAGGCGTCAGATCGCTGATCATTAATGAGCTTGAACGACCATCCAGATAAGAAATGCCTCCATATTCGCAGTGCCTCGACGATGGCACAAGCCTCTTAAATTGCAGAATAGCTCCGCTCACTTTTCGACAAGATGCGAGAGAAGAAAGCTCTTGGCCTTCTTCATTGACTTAGGGTAGCACCTTCAGATCCTTTAGTTCCAGAGCATTCTTTAGTAAAGAATGCTCTGAGGTGTCAGTTTCAACAACAAAGGAGGACTCATCATTGATGGCAGGCATTGCAGCGTCGGCTATGCCATTCTTCAGCTGGTTAAACGCATCCACGGCCGATTTCTGAAGTGGAAACATTTTAGTATTAACTAGAAGACGTATCTTCTCAGACAATCCGTGGATCCAGTGGGAAAAGTGGGCGAACATGCCCAGCACTCGACGCAACGAGTGGATGCTTTTTTGTGGATGTTTGGAGGGGCGAGCTCTTGGGGCGACCTTAATCGCTCCGGGTCTGGACGAATGGTCCCACCACCGATGACGTAACCCAGGAGCTGTACTGAGGAAACAGAATAGGAGCAGTTCTTATCTTCAAATGCCCGATGGGAACAAGTGGTCATAACCTAGGGGCAAGTGTGTACGTTCCTGGCAGCAATCGCTCTCTGGTGCCTGCTTTCTAAATGGGGATGCTCATTTCACGTCCAGGGAGAATTTAAAAAATGAGCTTGAAATAAGCCTCTTCATAATTTATTTCCACACCAATGCTAATGACAGGCTACGCCTGGATTGGAATCTCCGCCCGTGTATTTTGTTTGGCGCGTGCCCCGCCCCTGTCTGATTATCCGGCTCGATAAGGACGGGATCGCCAGTACACTAGGACGCTATACGAAATGGGGCAAGCAAGCTTAACTGCGAATGGTGGACTCCAGAGTGATCAAAATTATTATATTGGGTGCTAAACTACATCGAAATAGTTTTGCACTCGGGTGGTCTCATATCCACCGACCAAATGCCCTTGTTCTCGATACCAGTCCTGTATTACTTTCCGGTACTACGCCAGTATGTCTGAGGGGGATATATTCGGTCTTCTCTGATATGGGTTTAAAGAATAGATATGCATTAATGCATCGTTGATTAGATCACAAACTGTAGGGCATCTGTTATTGATATGCAGTTGTGTTTATTTTTATTTATGAATGTGATACAATAAAAATGCAACGCTTTGTTTTCGGAGTAAGACATCAAAAAGCATAGGAGATATTGCTTGCAGCTCTATTTCAACAAAGAGAGCCAACCAATGATTTATTTGATACTAAATAAGTGTATGTTTGTCATAAAAGTTGTTCACGGCGTGACTGTAAAGTTTTGTCTAAGGTACAATTCAAAACCCTGGTTTGACACGCGCAGATGTAAGTGCGACAATATATTTGAAGAACCAGAGGCTATAAAAGAATAAACATCCGCCAAAGATACTTCAAATAATTGTCTATATGGGAGGTCACCTGAAACAACGAAGTCGATTTTCTGGTATTTCTCCGTTTCCGCGGGCCCTTACAACACTGTACAACATAGAAGACGTGCAAAGCTACCTTTCCAACGTTTCGACTATGAAACCGTACATGTTTAATGTTGGCACACCGAACAGGTAACACACACACATAACCCAAAAGTGATAACATCCTATTGTGAGGTCATGTTTTGCACAAATTGATACTTGAGCCTGGGAGGGCGAAGTAAGGGATTGGCTGACGAGGCTTATAGTCGAATGAGTTAGGATTTGGTCAGGGAATCTTCAGCAGGCAACACGACAGCTCGGGCGTTCGACCGGCAGGACCAACGTTGTCACCCGGCGGACCTGGGAAACCACGGGGAACCCGCGGGGCCATCGTGCCCGTTGGTTAAGCCTCAGCCGCGGGCTTCAGGCAGGACCACGGCTGGGAGCGAAACGCCAACTGGGCAGCGCACGGCACGCAAACTGCGCATTGCAGGGAACGCAAACTGTGCATTGCAGGGGCGCAACCGGCGCAACGCAGGAGGCGCGCTCGTGCAGCGCAGGGGGGGCAGCACAGGGGGTGCGACGACGCATCCAGCCCTCCAGGGAGTTTGGCGCCGAGCGGAGCAGGCAGGGGGGACTGGATATGGGAGGGTTTTTTATTTGGGGATCAAGGAACCATATATATATATATATATATATATATATATATATATATATATATATATATATATCCAATAATATACGCTAAAACTATCACTTAAGCAACTGTCGGGCGGGAAATGATTCTTTTACTTTGACCCATGGTCTTTGAACTTGACCCGTGACCTTAAGCTTCATATTTAATAATCTTAACTACCACATCGTATACTTCATACTGAGAAACGACATCCGACGTTAAGCACTGGCATCAGTGACCTTGCGAATACCAGTGTCCCAAAACCTGGGGTGCTGGGTGCAGAACGACACCCAGTCAAGCAGAATTTTCACTCACTTTTATGTATTTTTTGCTGAATTTCCCCTCACTTCCAACAATACTTACAACTATTTAATTTTACTAAGCAATACTTACTACAAAGGCCAGTTCCATTACCTCCTCTACCAACGTCCACTCGAAAAAGAGAGCAGCAGAATCACCAAGAGATCGCCAAATTAACTCGGCTCTTATGCGCTTCTCTGGCTTTTCTGCAGAAAATCTGGCGATTTCTATTTTTCTAGCCAATTATACCTGGCATCCTTATATCCACCGATTTCAGTGGAACAACTGAATCGAAATTCTGGCGCGGGCAAGACGCTCAGTGCCCCCTGCCCCACCAGAGAAAGTTCCAATGGGTGAACACCGCCACTAAATTCCACCACTCACAAAATTGGTGAGTGGAAAATTAGACACCCTAGCCTTGTGTTGCCAAAAATGAGCTGACCGCTTTGAAAGATACATTTCTGGAAAGCAGTTTATCTGTGCACATGATTTCTAGGCTTACGTCCTTGAAAAATTGTTTTTGTATTTGTGGTACCGAGAATAGTGAAAAACCATTTTTTATCATATTGTTGTTAAAAGCAATTATCTTGAAATTTTATGCTAAGCAGCATATTTTTTGACATTGTATGGTAGAAAATTGACCATTTATTGCAAAGAAAATATTTTGTATCCATATCAGCCCTTCATTGCTGCGTCCACGCCCTGTGACACCCAAATCCACTCGACACCCTACGACACCCTACGCATAAATACGCTGATATTTAAGTTCAACTGAAAGTGTCCGGTACTTGAATACATTGAAACTCTACATTTTCATTAAATGATTTTTGGGCAACAAGAATGCATCCAGTTACCCTTCAAACATCGGCACTTTTTTGAATGGCAGGTCTACGGCGTGGACTTACCAAATCGCCGTCTTTACATCTAGTAAATAAAAGCGGCATCTTTAGGCTTTTTGAAAGACCGGTTTCATATTCGTTATTGACAAAACATTGTTAGTCTTCCTCTTGGTGTGCTTTTAGTTGTATAATTCTCTAGTCTATAAGGATTTGAAAATTTATTTAGAGCCATTTTTGAAATGCAAGTTATGTTGCTCATGCGACCGGCAAGCGGAAAGCGATCAGAAATTTAAATTAGTAGTCGCTCTGACGCTGTCGCAACCCGCCGCGCCTGGCTGATTGTAGACGAAAGGAAGAAACAACACAGAAAGGAGGCTGTAGCTTCGATTAGATATTGATAGAAAACAGCATATTCATATGAAGGTGAGTATATATGTGAAAAGAAGCAGGGGAATTGACAGGTAAAGAAAAGAAACTTTTAGCAAGAGTCTGGAAGAGTTTATTGCCATGATAGAAAGTTTGTAGTTTCGTTTGGGTTAGTTAGGTGTAAACCTAGGCTCTACTGGGCCCTAGCATGGGTGTATGCAAGGTGCAGTGATTGAGGTCAGGAGTGGAATTCCAATAACTATAGGTATAGGTATAGGAGGGGCATTGTCCCGGACAGAAAACTATACAGTGTATGCTTAGATAATTAATGTTGGCACTAGGTATTGCATGAAAAATCCCTTTTCTTTTTTACCACCTGCCGATCTCGGAGGCCCCCTCTGCAGAGTTGGTCTAAGGGGGCCCCGATATTTCGTTTCAGGGGCCCTTTAGAGCTGGTCGTGTGGGAGAGGAGAGGAGGGGCACAAGAGTTGGTCTAGGGAAGCCCCCAAGAGTTGATCTTCCTCCCACAAATGTTAGTCTTGGTGGCTCCCAGAGTTCTTTCCCCGAAGGTTGGGCTCAGAAGCCCCCAAAAAGCTTTTTATTTGTGGAAATTTACCAATTCCTTAAAAAATTTGAAGACTGCATCAGGGGGTTTCAGTTGGTAAAGATTTACCTGCTTAACCCAAGTCACATGGTAATGGTCAAACAATGCTGCTTGGGGACGATTTAAAAATATTTACTTTGAGAAAATTAAAGGAAATATCCATCCCTCAGTTCGATCAAGGGCTCTGAGAGTTTACCACCTGAGTACCCAAATTGGAAATTTTTACTCCGCCATATATTTTGGGGGAATTTTCCACTCACTCGCCATACATTCCGAGCTGAATTTTCCACTCGACACCCTAGCGCAAAACCTATTTTGGGTCACTGGCGAATACTTGTAGGGACATGAAACATTAACCTTGCCTTTCATGTTAGATGACCTTGACATATCCTGATTATATTGCGTTATGACGTCACCACTCGGTCTACAGTGCAGCTGAACTGGTGCGACCGAGTGCTTTTGACGGTCTCAAAGTATAGGTCTGACTTTGAAAGCCTGCAAGTTAAGAAATTAACACGCGCATTGACGGGGGTCTGAGCCACCTTCGCTTTGGCGGGAAGGGGCGGGTACCCCCCCGCTAGATCTCGAGAACCACGGTAGGTAGCGAAAAACGGTAAACGGTGTTGAGTAGCCCATCCCTTTCTCCATCGAAAATATTTTAACCATTTTTTTGCCAAGTCACATTTAAGGTCAGGAGGGGTCAAAACATGCCGTCATAGGGATAACATGTAAATGAAGGTTTTCGGTCATTACATCTGAACAAGTGAAGATAGAGCAAAACGATTTGAACTATATGAATCCTCGCAGCGAGCCGAATCGAATGATATATAATTTGGCCTTGCTAGGTCAATTCGAGGATTAGACCTGACCTCAGGTCAGGTCAAGGTCAAATTAGATAAAATGCATATAATTAGAACTGCAAAGACAAAGGGAATATAATGCAGCTAAAATAAACGCTCTATCACCATCCGTTACTAAGTTATTCAGTTAAAATATTTTTCCCATGTATTTCCAATGGAGAGGTCATGGTTCGTATCTGAACTTAGGTCATCGATATCAAAAATACCGGAAAATATTTTAGAGAACTCAGTGGGCCCATTATGTGATATGAGTTTCAATTGGATAAGTTCACCCTGTACCGACTTATGCCATCTTAAACTTTTTGCTGAGGTCAGTTCACTTGACCTGTACTGGTGACCTGACCTGAAATGGCCTAACCTTAAATTTTCACAGAAGTTATAAAAATGATGAGAGAAAAAGTATGCCAAGTACGGCGGCGCAAGGGGCCCAAGGGGGGCGGGTACCCGCCCCCCGTCAATGTGCGTGTTAATGAAGGATTTTAAAAATCTGACAATCGACACGCTCATGAATTCTGTGAAATATAGCCAAGCAGTGTCTTCCAGCTGCGAACGATTCTCCAGCCACCCCGGAAACACAGCTGGGAGGGGAGCGCTGCAGACCACTCCCGCTCACCGTGGTGGCAGCAGCGAAATACTCTTCCCACTATGCGCTCGCTTATTTGTAATGCGGAAGACGACCATAGCAGCCTTTGTGCGAGAATTGATGTTTTGAGCTCGAAAAAGACCTTTGCATTTGATCTTTGACCTTGAACGTGACCTTCAGCAGCCTTAATTATGCAGTCATAGCATAACATGCTTCATTGCTGAATAACTTCATCTGACCAGAATACTGGGGTCACTGCCATTGAACTCAGACATTTGACCTTGATCTTCATGTGGGTTGACCTTGATGCATATCTTGAGTATATGACTTTATGACGTCAAATCTACCAGACTTTATATGCATTCACCAAATATCCCATATTCTCAACTTGAATTTCGATAATTTGATCTCTAAGGCTTAATGTAGGTTTGTTTCTAAATGCATAGTAGATTTTTACGTACTTGGTTTTCGTACTTGGTGGTGGAAAAATGCCGGAAGTAGGTGGAGTAAGCAAATCCGAAGTATTCCATCTGACATAAGGATATGTTAAGGGCACTGTAAAGGCTTCCGTGTCCCATTCCACCCCATCGCCACCGCTCGGTCCGCGCTGCCCTGGCGGCGTCGTATCAAACGGCAGTGGTAGCTTCCGCACCAGGGGCCAGGCCGCCCGTAGCGCCATCGCCGCAGTGTGTGCTGGACATTTAAGGTAGGCGGGCGTCACAGCTCGCGCAGTCCTCACTGAGCAGCCTCGCAACTGAAGACGCGTCCTTAAAAAAAAAACACGATTCTGGTGATTTGGGAGACGAGAACGCTTCATAAGCCGAGAGGTCATTGCTGGAGAGACAAGCATCGGGGTGGGATAATTGTACCATGTCGGAAGAGCATGGGAACTTTGAGAGCATACTGCGGTTGTCAGGAGAGATGGGCTTGTGGCAGGCGATGGTGCTTGCGTGGTCTTTCTTGGGCGGAGCCTTGGTGAACACGCATGACCTGAGTGCCGTCTTCATCGCCGAAATCCCCAGTCACCATTGCTTACTGCCGGCGGGTGGCCGTGCTCAGGACTGGCTTCCAATCGACAATGCCACGGGACAGTTCGACCAGTGCTCTCTGATGACCTTCCCAGGCAGCAACACATCAGCGCCGTGCTCTCGCTACACGTATGAATGGAGCAACTACTCCTCCTCAGTCGCCTCCGAGTGGAATCTGGTGTGCGCGAATCGCTGGCTTGCCTCCACTGTGCAGGCAACATACACCCTCGGCGTGTGCTGCGGCGCCACCTTCTGGGGCGTGGTCAGTGACCAGTTCGGCCGAAAGCGGGCCGTGGTGCTGGCCGCGACGGCGTTCTTGGTGATGTCAGTGACCTCAGCATTCGCAAACAGCTACAACATGCTGTTAGCCTTGAAGTTTGTGACGGCAATGGCGCAGATTGGCGTGTACAGTTGTTCCGTCATTCTTTGTATGGAGATAACGAGTCGGCAATGGCGCGCTCTGCTGGGGCTGTTGTGTGCCATGTCTACAGGGGTAGGAGGCATGCTGCTCTCGGCGGCAGCGTACTTGGAGCGAGACTGGCGGAGTCTGCAGCTGTACATCTCCCTCCCAGCCGTGCTGATGCTACCCCTCTGGTGGGTGCTGCCGGAGTCGCCTCGCTGGCTCATCATGCAGGACCGGCTGCAGGAGGCACTGTCTGTGCTGAAGTTCGCAGCCAGCCGGAATGGCCGCCAGCTACCGCCTGACGACCAGCTGCTGAATATGATGGCCAAGTTCCACGCATCGGAGGTAGGCGACTCGAAGGCAGTGCCTCGGTCCGTGTGGACTCGCTGTATGGATGGGATCGGCGTGATGGCTGGCCTACTACGGACACGAAAGATGCGCCACATGAGCCTTGCTAATTTCTGTATCTGGCTGATCATAGGGCTGGTGTACTACGGCGTGTCGTTTGGCACAGCCAGCCTCAGCGACAGTCCGCACCTGGCCATCCTGCTGACGGGGCTGGCGGAGGTACCGGCCGTGCTTCTGTCTGCTCTGCTCATCGACAGGCTGGGGCGGCGCGTGGTCATCATTGCCACCCACCTGATGGCAGGTGCGACCGCGCTGTGTACCTCAGCCCTGCCGGCTGGTCCCGCTTGGCCAACCCTCCTGCTGGGCACGCTCGGAAAGCTTGCCTGCAGCGCCAACTTCGCCGTCCTGTTTGTGTACTCGAGCGAGTTTTTCCCCACGCAGCTGCGTAACGCCGGCTTCGGTGCGTCCGTGGTGTTCGCCAGGCTAGGCTCTATGTCGGCGCCGTACATCGTGGACCTGCTGACGCCCGTGCACTGGACCATCCCCAGCTGTGTGTTCGGAGTGAGTGCTGTGGTAGCGGCGCTGGTAGCTTTCATGCTCCCTGAAACTGTCGGTCGCCGCATGCCCGAGACTATTGAGGACATTGAGAACGGCTATTGGGAGGCGGCACAGCGTGCTCGAAGCGGGCAGATGAAAGATGATAAAGAGGCAGAGCTCGGTATGTCGGTGTCCGGCAGTCGAAGGATAGATGAAAACAGATACTGAGGTCTCTATTTAGAAGTCTCTATGCATCTCGTGAAGGTACTGATCGGCTGATCGTCTGTCTATGTATGACGCTTTTGGCTCGAAATTATTGAGTTTATTGTCTGAGGTTCTGCGACGATAATTTGGTGACTGTACTTCGTGGGCATTAAGTGTTGATATCCACTGGTTACTGAAAGTGATTTGAGTGACAAGCTCTGTACTTCAAACGCAAAGTTACTGGTCTGCACCTCGTAGGGCATTCTGCTGTGATTCCCGTGCTTCCAAAATGTCACGATAGCAATGCATGTTCTGCTGCAGTTACCGGTCAAGGGTTCGCCACATTTTTAAATTGCGCGAAGGCTCAATGATGCTAAAGTATATGTGTACGGATATAGCGGTTGAATTGCATTTTTATTAAATGATCGACAAGTTTTGCGAGTCTGATTAGCCCCAGCGCTACAGCCTTACAAGGATTTCGCAGTTTGCTTCTAATATAAGCTCGCTGTTTCGGAAACCTGCATAAGAATGCCATAATCACTTATCTCTCACATCGCTACCTATCTAGAGATATGCCTCCGCTTATTGATCTTGGAAGAAAACTGTTGGAGTTCTTCGGTCGCTAAGATCCGATGCTGTTTGGTTAGTTAGTTATTTGGGCTTAGGGGCGCACCAGCCTGGCAAGGCCATATAGTGCCCAGAACAGTACAATCGCTAAAAATGCTCCATCTAGAACAAGAACGCGTGATTTAGAGATTCATTACCAGTTTCGATGTCAATACCTCGCTGTGCGGGTGAATGGCAAAGCAAACAGAGGGGTGCACACACACTACTAACATCAGCCCTTCCTATCATGAAAACAAAACCTAGACCCTACAAGATCCACCTGGCAACGCCGCGCAGAGAGCGCCCGGCACGAGGCGTCGGGGCGTCAGATCCGATGCTGGACGCAGATAGACCCTAGGGATAGAGACGTAGCGACGACTATATTAGCGATAGCGATATCGCGAGATATTAGCGATATTAAACGATCGCGACGGTGTATATTATATCGCGACGATAATAGCAAGAGCGATAGTGTTACGTTGTCGGAGGCGAGAGGAAGACTGAGTCGGGACCAACCGTGTATTCCAATTTTAGACTTAGTTATATATCTTCGCTCAAGCCAACGAAACGGGTTGCTGGCATAAACACAGACACTCGTGACACACACTCTGATTTTAGGAGTAGACTAAACACTCTACAACATCCCCTTCCTTACGAAAAATTTCCTTTCGGAAATATAATGAAATAAACTAATTTAAACATTCATCAATGGTCCAGGTTTTCTGTTTATGTTACTAAAATAAGCTTCAGTCAAACATTCAAAACATACATTCTTCCATGTGTATAGTATTTGTACTGGCATTGCTTTTCTTTGTTTTAAGACGTCAATAACCTAATTAATATTCACATTTTTTACCCTATTGCTTCGTTTCTACGTTTCCTCTCCTTCTTCACAAAGAAGGTGTTTAACATTACATATGATAAAAACGCACTGAGAAGGCTGAAGGTTAATGTAGCCGAAAAGAACGTGGATATGGCTTGTGGGAAGTAAGCCGTAAATGGGGCGCACGAGGGCTGAGATGGCAGACGCGACAGTGACCACAGATCTTGAGAGGCGTGAACATTGCTGGAGCTGTTGTAGTAGAGCAGGAGGCTGGCACCGGCTGGTAGATGCTGACCGTGGCGGCGGAAGTAAATGTACGACTTGAAAAAAGAGCGGCTGATGCTTTGGCTGTTTTGATGGGAGACGTCGTCGATAATTTGTATGTCGAGGCCGAAGGTAAGAAGGTGGCGGGTGAAGCGTAGCGCGTTCAAGTAGGCGAATCCAGGGGCGAAGTCTGGAGTCGGACTTGCGGATCTGACATGGTACCTGGGTCAGGTCCGGAAAGCCAAAACAGACGGTCGAATTTGTGAAGTGCGGCGCGATGGTAGGTCAGCAAGCTGCCGTTGGTGACGGTGCAGTCATGTTTCCCAGGCCTCCAGTAGTTTTTTATGTAGATAAGCAATAGACGGCGCCTCCAATAAGGGTTTGTGCAATGCTGCCAGAGCTCAGAAGGTGGTGCGACTTAGCGGTCAGAGAAAATTTGGGCTGGTTGAAGAAATGGCCTTCAGCATTCTCAGAGACGTAACGGATCTGAAACATGTTGACGATGGTAAAAGTGCGAAATGATAGACAAACGATATTGGTATGGGCAGTTAAAACGGGGACCCTAAATCAAACTAATTCAAATGGTGCATAAAAGTAATCGAGTGCATTGGTCGAATGGATCATTCAATGACACGAAAGTTCTTAGCATACATTCACAATCATACAGACATATCTACATCAGATAGCAATCATGTCAGGAGCAGGTTGTCATACGATGGTTCCATAACCATCCGGAGCTGCCGTAAACATCGGCTTGGGGCCGGGAACCAGTGGCGACGGCGAGGTGGGCGGTTGGAGCCTGGAAGACGACGCCTTCACGCGGTGGGCTCTGTGGGGGTTCGCCCCCGGTGTGGCCGTGGCGAGCGGCCACACAACGCAAAACGTCGTCACCTCCGCCCCTCGAGGACGGACGGCGGCAGCCGACGCCGCCACCACGTCGCCGGGGCGGGCACACCGGGTCTCGGTGCTGCCCCGCCCACCAACCTCACTCTGGGAGATCATGCCGGGACACCGGCTTGCCAACCGACTTCAGGCGGGTCCTGGCCCTGCGCGCAGGCGCGGGCCGGACCCGCGTAACTAAATGAACACCCAGCCCCCCGCTGGTTGCGCCGCCGGCGGGGGCTCAGGAGGCTCCGGCGGACGCCGCTCCTGGGGAGGACGCAGCAGAAGAGCCAAGAACCGACGGTACCGGCAAAACTGCCAGATGCGAAGCCGCCTTCAAATAGTCAGCTGGAATGCAGAGGGACTACGCCCCAAACAGGACGAACTCCTCCGCTGGCTTCGCGATACCAAAGCGGATGTCGTCGCCATTCAAGAAGCTCAACTCGCTGCAAACAAGATACCTTCCCTCCCGGGATATCAGACCGCCGTTGTCTCCCGCCGGGCGCGCGGGAGGAGGTCTGCGGGCCCGGTGAAGGGCGGGGACGTCCTTATCCTCGTGAGGGACGGCCTTCCCTTCTCCGTCATCGAGGACTCTCCTCTTCCCCCCGAAGACGACACTACCGAATGGTGTGCGGTGAAGGTCCACCTAGTCAATCCTAGTCAAGTCACCACAAGTACAAACTCCAGTACAAATTACCCTAACTACCTCACCGTCTACAACGTGTATCGTCCACCCATTCGGACCTCAGAGGCCGATGACCGCACCGATCACTTCGACATGCTTCGATTCCCGACTGCGCCCCATGCCATAATCACCGGGGACTTCAACGGACACCACCCATCCTGGGACAGCAACTGCCAAGAACCTGACAGAACAGGACAGCTGGTACACGACTGGACGGCTTCCAACCAGTGGGAGGTCCTAAACTCTGGCGCCCCCACCCGCGTCAGCTACCGGGCGGGCCCGCCATCAACCCCCGATGTCTCTCTTGCCCACCGGGATACTGCCAGGCGATGCACCTGGCAGGCGGGGACTGACCTGGGGAGCGATCACCTACCTCAGATAATTACGGCCATCACTGGAGGAAGCCGCCCCCGGCGCATCCGCAAGTCCAAGTGGGCTTTCCACAAAGCCCAGTGGGATGACTTCGCCCGCCGTTGCGACGAAGCCCTCTCCACCCCACCCCCACCAGGGCTCACCCTCGATGCAGAAGCCGATCGCCTAGTAGACGCCATTCTTACGGCCAGCAAGCACTCCATTCCTCGAGGCGCCCGGTCTGACCCGACCCCTTGGGCGACCGACCCAGACCTCGTAGCAGCCGTTGCAGAGCGCCGAGACGCGAGAGCGCTTCTCCAGTTCGACCATAGCGCCGAAGCGAAGGACCGTTGGAAGGCAGCCAAGACCCGCGCTGCGGCGGCCGAAGAGACTGCGCGCTCCCGCTGCTTCCGCCAGTTTGCGTCCGAAGAGCTGAACAAGCCAACCAACATCGGTCGGGTCACGAAAATCCTCCGCCGCATGGAAGGTGCTACACAGAGCTCGGCCCCAGGCCAAGCTATTCACGGGGACCATGGCCGTGAAGCCGTGACGGACCGCAAAAAGGCGACGGAATTCGTCAAAACCTACGCCAACGTGAGCAAGCATACCCGCTCTAAGAAATGGGACCAGCGCACCAAGGCAGCAATCCGAGAACGCCTCCAATCGACATGCCAGTGTAACTCTACCCGCTCCGAGGCCTGCCAGCCCTTCTCCCTACAAGAGCTGAACGCTCAATTGAAAAAACTCAAACCGAAGAAGGCTCCCGGACCAGACGGCGTCTGCGGCGAACACCTGAAGTGCCTAGGCCCCAGGGCAAAAGAAGCGGTCCTGCATCTGATCAACCGCTCCTGGCTCTCAGCCCGCTCGCCCCGGTCGTGGAGAGAAGCCACCATAATACCCATCATCAAGTCCGGGAAGAACCCCAAGCTCGTCTCCAGCTACAGGCCCATTGCGCTCACCAGTAACCTAGCAAAACTCGCCGAGCGAATGATTGGTGCCCGTCTGTCCCACCTCATCGAGCGTGATGCCCTCGTCCCGCCAGAACAAGTCGGATTCCGAAGTGGCAGAGCTGCCGAAGAGAACCTCGGACGCCTGGTTCAAACCGTCCAGGACGGCTGGAACAAGCCTAAGGCGCGAGGCAGACCGCAAGACGGCGTGACGGCAGAAAAATTCGTGCTCGTGGCATATGACTTTGCCCGCGCGTACGACACCATCGACCATCATATGCTATATTTGAAGCTCCTGCGCCGGATTCCCCGCTGCATGGCAGAGTGGATCTTCCACTTCCTCCGCGACCGCTCTGCGCGTGTTGAAGTGAATGGCACCTGCAGCCAGGCACGCCCATTCCGCGCGGGCCTTCCCCAAGGCTCAGTCCTGGCCCCAACGCTTTACACGTTGTGGGCCGCTGACCTGGTGGATGAGCTCCGCACCGCTCCAGGGACCCACGTCTTCATGTATGCAGACGACACGGCAACCCTCAGCAGCGGCTGCACCATAGAGATGGCTCGCTCACGGGCGCAGCGGGCAGCGGACATCATGGCGAGGTGGGCGGACCGCTGGAAAATGCGCATCGCAGGAGCGAAGACGCAGGTCCTGGCTCTCTCGCAGTGGAGCAAGGACGCGGCAAATCTTTCAATCCATGTGGCCGGCTCGACTGTCCCCGGAACGGATCACCTGAAACTCCTGGGCGTCAAATTCGACAGGCTCCTTCACTTTGGAGAACACTGCCGCGACCTGCGTCGGAAAGTAGCCCCCCGCATAGCACAGCTGCGGAAAATCACGGGCCGCTCATGGGGCCTCTGCGAGGGTCAGCTGCGCACGGTGGCGAACGGCTACGTGAGGGGCGCACTAGAATACGCCGCTGCCGCCTGGCTTCCTGCTGCGTCGACCTCCCACGCGGAACTCATCGACCGCGAACTACGCGCCGCAGCGCGGGTCGTGACCGGCTGCCCGCTCTCCACCCCCTCGCACGCCGTCCTGGCAGAGGCCGGCATCCAGCCGACAGCCGTCCGCCGTCAGGTCCTCGCGGCCCGACTAGTCACACTGGCTGACTCCCTGCCAGAGGAGGACCCCCTCCGAGTCGCCGCAGCTCCAGGCCCCCGCCGCCGGCTCCGGGCAACTGCGGGCTGGCGAGAGGTAGGTCGCGCGGCGCTCAACAGCGCTGGGGCCGGTGACCTGCCAATCGAAGAGCGCCTGCAAGTGTCGCTCCCCCCATGGACCGATACCGAAGGCATCACTTTCGCCCTGGACGTGGGACCGTCCGGCGGCCGCTCCTCATCCGCACAACGCAGACGCGAAGCTGCCGAGTCCCATCTCGCCTCGCTCCCACCCCAGGCGATTTGGGTCTGGTCGGACGGCTCGGCCAGCGACGGGGTGGCAAACGGCGGCGGCGGAGCCCTCATCATCCCCCCTGTTGGACCCCCTGTGGAGGTCCGCGCCCCAGCTGGCCGCCTCTGCAGTAGCACCCGAGCGGAGCTCGTCGCCATCCGGGAGGCCGCCCAGCGCGTCGCCCTCCTGGATGCTCCGCTTGAACTCCCTGTGTACATCTGCCTAGACTCCCGGGCTGCCCTGGCCACACTCGAGCCTGGACCGGCTGCTCAGACCTCCGAGCTGGGCGCCGCTGTCTGGCGCCAGCTCCTCCAGCTGCACCAGCAAGGCCGTCGCATCCACCTCCAATGGATCCCTGCCCACTGCGGTGTTGCGGGGAACGAGCGAGCCGACACCATCGCGAAGGAGGCGTGTTCCCTTCCCCAAACAGACACCCCAATCGATCATCGCACAGCGACCGGCGCCGTCAAGCGCACCGCCAGCCAGGTGTGGCGGACCAACTGGCCCCCCGGCTGGTTTTCATCTATCTGGGGTGACGCCTCACCACCTTCCGTCCGCAGCGCCTCCAGAGAGGACGCCGTTGAAGTACATCAGCTCCGCGCCGGCCACTGGAGTGGCTCCGTGCAGTACCTGCACAGGATCGGCCGCCGCCCCTCCCCGTCCTGTGCAGGCTGCAACGACAAGCTCTGCCCGGCGGCTCGCTGCTCCCTCTGCCGGGAGGAGGCAGATACACCGCACCATGTTTTGATACGGTGCCCGGCTCTGGCCGGCACCCGTCTCCGTTCCCTAGGGAACATATTCGCTCAGCGAACCGATCTACGACGCGGCGACGTGGTGGCGGCCTTGGCGGCCGCCTACCGCTACCTCAGGAGTTATACGACTACGCCTCGGCCCTGAGCCGAGGCCGAGGGGAAACTACAACAACAACACAACAACAACAACAACAGGTGGGCGGTTATGACCGGTTTAGGCCTTCTGGGCGGCATGCCCGTCGGCGGCGACTTGAGCGCTGGCTGAAGTGGGTAGGTTGTGTTGATGTTTGGAGAAAAAAACAGAGTAGCGGGCGTAGTAGAATCGAGAACGTGTGCCGTTTGTTTAGTCTGGCCAGAAATGATGTCATGGGCGGCTGCCAGGGCGGCGCAGACGAGATCCGTGTTGATATTATCGGTGAAACAGACGGGCTGTCAGACGCGGTACTACGGTAACTGTGCAGAGACGGTGATAGTCCATCCAGGGCGACGGTAGTACATCCTATAATATTTACACTTTGATCAAAATACTTAATAAAAGGAGAGAATTACGTTAAGGGCGTATAACTCCATATTGGAGGAAAACATGTCCAAACGCCGAAAAATTCAAGGGATTGTGTTCACCGAATTTAAACATGAACAAAACCTGGGGGCCAACAGGTGTCATCTAGGTGAACGGATGGGAAATAGCCGTTAGTTACTTTAAATGCAAAGGCAGGCAATGAATTAACAGCGACCGGTACGTTATGGCCTACCAGTCAGAAATTTACTTGCAAAATGAAGGAATTTTGTACAGGATGGAACGATGTTAGGAACTGAGAGTATTGAGCAGGCGTGCTGTCTCAATACTCATAGAAGGATGAATTTAGAGCCAAAGATGAGGGCCTGGGGCCGTCACTGGCATTGCCAAAACGTTAGTAACTAAGCGACGAGAAACAGCATGGACGGTGCTATAGCAAAGGTTGGTTTGGACAAGGCGCTTGCCTTGGCCGTTGGCACTGTTGTTTTGTTTTGTTTTGTTTTTTTAGATCTGAAGGCGGAGGGCTGATGCCACCGCTCCTGGGAGCGCCGGTGGAGCTACATGAGGGGGAATGGTGGCAAATAGAAACAGTCCAAACAGCTGGCGCTGGTTGCCAGTTTTTTTTGTGACTAGGGACGGTGGTGCGGTGGCAGTGGCCGTCGCAGCCACTGATACACTGCTAACGCAGTCTGCGGAGTGTCGGCTGAGACACTGTGTCGGAGCGGCAGGAAAGAAGCAGTTAGCGCTTGATAACAGTAATGATGAGTAAGAATAAGAAAATGGCAGCTATGCCGATAGCAAAATAATAGAAAATGTTACGAACTGAAGAGAAGACGTCAAGAGTACCGGAGCTTAAATTGTCCCAAAAGGAGGTTGGGAGAATACGTCCAGAAGTGGCAACGGAAATATTACGTGCAACAAGATCAAGGTCTGGATCATCCAAACAAAAGTCCAAGTTATCGCAACTTCGGAGCTCATTGAAGACTAGACAAAGAGTTTCCTGATGGCAAACTTTAGAGGTTTTAAATTCAATTGTGATGGATGTGTCTGTCGTGGTTAAATAGACAGACCGGGTCGAGAGCGGTATATCTATAAGGCTTACGTCGGCGCGTCCGTCCTGACAAGTACTTTTGGCGAGAAAAGTGAATGTGGCTGGAGTGGGACAACTGTGACAACCTTGTACAGCAATTGTGCTTTTGATTTTTGGACAAACTTGAATGGTACGTACAGTAACTTTTAGGTCGGTGATCGAAAGGTGAGCAATGGCTGGACTTGAAGTAAGAAGTTGAGATTTGAGAGCACCGGCTTGGTCAACAAAGAACTTTTTGATTGGCATAGACACGTGGTAAAATGTGAGCTTTCTGCTTAGTCATTGTTTTAACATAACTTTCTTGTGCATCACACGAAATGCGTTCTTCGTATGTATGACACGTCACTAAATCATGTGGAAATAAAAAACTAGTAGAATAGGGCTCAGAGCTCTGTATGTCTCCCACGGTGCCTCGAACCGGTTGGTTCCTGGCGGAACTGCGAACAAGATAAGCGTCTTGGGGATTGCGTGTGTTTTTGACAAAACTATCTAAAATTTGGACTGAAGGCTGATCATAATTACCTAGGACGGTGAATTTAATGCCACTAGGAGTCACGGCAGTGGCAGACGTAGCAATTTCTTCAGCAGTATTATTAATAATTTCAGTCAATGTAACGACGGGTTGGCAGGGCGAAATAGGAGAATCTCCACACATACCTTGTGTCCGCCACTGCCACCAGTGTTACAACCATAATTGTTGTGAACAAAAGGTAAACAGAAAATGGTGGTTGTGAACCAATGAATGATGTACTATACCAGTGGGTGCGGATACTTTGCAGAGTACACACGCAGAGGGGGCTGACGATCCAACGTCCGGAGATTATAGCGTGCTTGGGCGTCTGTCTTGGAGCAGACGGCATAACGGTGGTGCTGAGGTGAGGGCTCTGCCGTCTGGGCCTGGCTGGCGAGGGGGATGAACATAAAACAAGCCACGATATTTTCATCTGAAACACAAGAGAGGGTCAATAACATTGCCAACAAACAGGTGGTCAAACTAGGTGGCGGGGCCTAGTCCATATGTCAATGGGTTTTTGAAGGGGGCTAGGCCTCTCGGTTAAACAGGGCCTTGAAATCTGCCGCTGGCAGTTTGTCTAAACCTATTGGGCTGAGTGCTTGAAGTAAGAGTTCAACAACCTAGAGTCCCTATCGCCATCAGAGCACTAATCGCTCATGTGTATGGCGCTCCTTTAGCGTTTTTTTCATGGCGCTTCTATGGCGCTTATTCCTTATCTTATGGCGCTTCTGTGGCGCTTATTCCTATTCTCTTATGGCGCTTCTGTGGCGCTTATTCTCTCATGGCGCTTCTGTGGCGCCCATTCCTTAGTATCCTTTGGCGCTTCTATAGCGCTTATTCTCTTATTCTCTCATGGCGCTTCTGTGGCGCCCATTCCTTAGTATCCTATGGCGCCTCTATGGCGCATATTCTCTTCTACCACAATCATCTGGGGGTGGTTCTAAATTACTCTTAAAACACTCATTTGACGCGTATTGTAACTGTCTGTTGACTCGGTGGCACAAATGGGCCTCAAACGTGAAGAAATAAGGCTAAACAGCATAAAGAAAATTTGCATGATACTGGTTTTAAACAGAAATTCAGTCTTACCTGGAGGTGGCCGGGGCGTGTAGACAGACTGAGGTGAAGAGAAGGGATAGCTGGTGGCCGGAGCCACCAGCCTCCACCGCTGCTGCCAGTGTTACGTTGTCGGAGGCGAGAGGAAGACTGAGTCGGGACCAACCGTGTATTCCAATTTTAGACTTAGTTATATATCTTCGCTCAAGCCAACGAAACGGGTTGCTGGCATAAACACAGACACTCGTGACACACACTCTGATTTTAGGACTAGACTAAACACTCTACAACAATAGCGACGATTCATGAGCTTGCAGTTTGCTTCCAGCCTAGCGGACTGTGTCAGTCACCATATGGGAACGTCAAAGCCGGAACCAATCGCCTCTCATTAACGGATGAGTATTCCTTCACCTTTCCGCAGCCTTGGGAGCGGGTGCGCTTACAACAAACGGTCTGAACGGACAACAGAAACATTCCTGTTGTGATCAAGATGCGTGATATTGAGTGTACCGAGCAGTGGCTGTGAGCTCACAGAACCAGTGGTCTAATGTGAAGATATTTGTGCAGCCCCGGAATTTGAGTCAGATTTCTACTCACATTTTAACTCTTGGCTTATGAGTTGGAGTGAGTGAACTAAAAAAGATAGCTCCAAACAGTGGAGCTGAGTTGAATCGCCGTACTTCGTTGAGTTGAGAAGAATCGGGTTTCAATGAGTGACTGAGTCCAGGTGAATGGAATCATCGTTAATAGAGGTAGCTGAGAATGATTCAGGGTTGACAAGTTAAGACGTTTGACGGATAACAAATAAAAACCACCATTGCATGTCATTTTGTCTTTGTAGGTTTTGAGTTCTTAATGAAGATATTTTTGTGTAGATTTCAAATGTATTTTCTTCAAAAGAGCACCATGTATAATAGCGTGACGAGCCATAATATTAGGTAGGGAAGCTACCCATTTAAAATCGCTTGTCCCCAGACTCATGACCTAAATAGCAGGGATGTCAATCCCGAGATTTCGGGATCTCAAAATACCGATCCCAGGATTATGTTATGCTCTTTTTACACATATAAGTGGATTGTGCTTATTTAGCTGAAACTTACCGTTCACATCTCATCTACCGTCATTACCTTTTCAGTGTTGTCCAGTGTCAATCAGCGAGAACTGTGTGTCTTAAAAAGAAAATCCAAAAGGGCTAGCTGAATCATCGTAATGTTGCAGTTTTTGCATTCTACAGACATTTGCCTGACCATATTTCGGTATTTCGATGAGAACGATGTTGCAGTCGGAGACGCAGGTGGTATGCGAAATTTGATTGCCTGAATGCTTACTTTTGGGATGAGGCTCATCGTTTCATTTTGGCCCTGCTTTTTTCAACAGTTTTAAGTCTGTCCCGGTCTGGCCAAATTCAGAGTTATCAAAAGCAGTGCTGGGATTGGGTTGCAGGTCAACTTACGTAAGGAAGAAGTTCGTATGGCTGAAGTATGTACGCAAAATTACGTATAGATAAAGTACCTATGGTATAATGTTCGTAATGGAAGAATTTTGTATGAACAATTTCGTAGGGGATAACTTAGGTAGGGATAAAATGTTATTAATGGAAAAAGTTCGTAGGCACAAAGTTCGTACGGGATAAAGTTCCACACCACCGTAATATCCATCCACAACATGCTTAGTTTAATACACCTGCAGTTAAGAGGAGCATCTCCTGAGCGGAGGTTTTCCGGCGTCCGCCACAAAATACAGGCGTCGTCCGCGGTCAGTTAAGGGGGCAAAATAAAGATGCAGGTTGTGGGGGAACTATGTGTCTTAGAGGAAGCGATGAAGTGGTATCGGGGAAATGTTCGATTTCCAGCCGTTGCCCCCGGTTCGAATCCCGTGCAGGTATCCTGCACAAGTCCCCATTATACCCTCCTGACTTGGCGAGCGCTAACCACGCCGCATAACCTCGGTAGTCGGTAAGACGTGCTGGTAAAGATAACGGAGACGCGCTAGTTCCCATAATCTGATAAAAATCATGTGTTGGCTGGCGTGTGCTGTTGATACCCAGTTGCGTGATTCGCTCACCAAAAGTGCACGTGAACATCCGGCGTCACTCGCGGTAAACTGCCCGGCGGATTGCCGGCGCCACTGGATGCATCAGTGCGCCCCGCTGCTCCGCCCCTGGTTATTGCACGTTAGTTGGGCGGGGCCGCCGGGGCTGTGCAGCCCGGCTCGTCCCGGCCCCGCGCATAGTCAAATGTCGCTGTTGTTTTGAATGCACTTGCTGTTGACAAGTTCCGGTGTTTTCCAACTGATTGTGGTACCAATTGGCTGCAACCAATATGGTACCGATTGCAGGATTGTGCGGAATTCCACAAAACATATATATCATTTGTTTCTAATGTACAAAAGTTATCATTGTGATAAATGCTAACCTTTTGGTGTATCGTGTATCTTTTTATGTACACCATCACGAACAAGTCGTATGAAACTTAATTACCGGTGAAGTCAAAAGAGAAAGCAAATTACGCCCAAACGCCAGAAGCATCGCAACACAGTAATTATAACATCACAACACTGTGTTGGGGTAAAGGTCGATGCCTCCCCCGCCCCTATGCACCTGAAGGGTCACAAAATAAATCACTGTCCGGTAATGCATCTAACAATCTATTAACCAGGCTAGGGATATTTGGAAAACGCCGGAAGCGACAATGTTCAGTCTGCATGACGGAGCTAAACAGTGTTGAACGTGAACTTATGGTCAGGCTAGGTGGCACGTGAACAAAAGCCTCGGATAAAATACATAACATAAATACATGATTTCACTGTGCTGACGGTTGGTAGTGAATATACTTTCCGTAAAGGAGAAACAGGTTAGTGGAGTCAGGTGAAGGGCCGGCGGGCTCAGTGTTGTTTGTTAACTATATCAGAAATGTGTGTTGTATGCCCCTGACTCCAACGAGAGGACATATCTTTGCACCATCTCTGCTAATTTAGCAGTGTTCTAAAAATAGCTCGGACAATTGAATTGTACACAGCAATGACACCGCACCTTTTACATAAGTTTATTTTACATAAGAGGGGTGGGGGGGGGAGCGGCCTGAAAGGCTCGAGTTCTAATGCCCTATTTTCTCGGGCCTTAAAGGTAAGCTTTTCGTCCAGAATGCCTCTTAGATCCCGAATAGTGTATACATTTTCCAATGTTTCCCGGTGGTTTATTTTGTACGATAAACGGATATGGTCGCGGCTCCGAGTGAGATTGAAAATTTCCATTCAAACACGTTCGCTTCGCTTTTGATTCGGGACTATTTTTGGTTATGTTTGTTATTTTTGGGGTCCGCTTTTTAAAGAAAAACACTGTCATCTACAAACGGAGAAACTGTCTGAATGAAGCCGTTCAACATACTTCGTGTTGTCATCGGATTCTGACACCAAACTGTCGCTGGTGATAGCTTATAACAGATTATTTACGAAAGAGAAGAACAACAGGGGCAATATGGGTCCGCCTTCAGGTGTTTCCGAAACAGCAGGTGCTCAGTCGGACACTGTGCCGCCCAGTCCGCTCGTATTCTTTTGAGGTATAGCGTCAGTCATTTCACTGCATGTTCCTACAGCCCACGCATCCACTGCACCTTGTATACCAGCAAGGATGGTTCACACGCTGAAAGACACTAGAAATCAGTGTACACCGTGGCGTGCGCAACACATACCTCCCGCACGGCCGCTCACCCAGCAGCAGGAACCATAGTAAAATGCACGTGGATGGATGTGTGACGATATAGCCTAGACGCTGAAGCGCCCTAAAACCACGATGGATGTGTTATGAAACCGTGCTGAGCTTCCCAAAGATGAGGCCGAACGTGATGGAAAAATCTGCTTACTTAGTGTTATCTAAAACGTTCAGGCCACAGATACTCCCTAATGAACTGGTACTTTGGGGTCACTTGAGGAAGACTCGATTTTGTACCATATTCAGCAACGAAGATGTGGGCATATTTCCCCATCTAACTAAAACAAAAAACAAGGACTAGGCCAGACCCTGTACCATGGATGCAGTCAAAGTCAGGTACTGCTGACTAGACACTTGGGCGCCAGATATCTTCGTTTGTCCGTCCGAGAAGTGGGCTTGTCTCTGCACTTTGAATCGTAAATCATTGATATTAGGCCATGCTGAGTCAGACAAGAGAATTATGTTGTCATCTATACCTCCTAGCTAAAAAAGCGCATCGTTATTTCATGAAATTACCGGAACGTATCCAAAGAGTGAAGGCCTGTTGAGCCCATTCCTGGACCTGTTTCGGTATATTTACTGACCGGTCCGTAATCGATTGACACCTTACCTGTGCAAAAGATCAGTGGCACGTCCCCCGGCTTGGCATCATCAGTTATCCATGCCACACCCACGGTGAATGACACGCCCCAGCTTTGTAAGTATGCACTGAGACGTGCGAGACACGGCAGACCAGCACCGGCAGGGAAACAGGCCTGCCCCACTGCTGCTGACAAACAGGGCGAGTCTGGAATACGCCGGTTCGGCGTGGGCCGTCTATATCGCTGTCACCACGGTTAGACCTCTGAAGACGAGCTGTGTTCGTGGGAGGATAGGCGTAATATTATGCCAGCTTTCTATTGAGCTTCTTGGCATCCGTGCTATGTAAACACCCAAACAAACACCCCCAGGTCATGACTGATACTGCCTCATGGTATTGTGCTTTGTAATGTATGGCAGCACAATTGATGCGAACATTGAACGGGTTTTTACCAGATATAGTAGACTTTTGAACGTCAATATATTCTCTGTCTGGATTTCAAAGGACTGAACTGCTTTGAATTTCAATTTCGTATCCAAATACTGATGAACTTGAGGGCGCTATAAAGCTTTATCGGGCCGGTGCGCCCCTAAGCCCCAAATAACCAATAAACTTGAGGTGAGGCTCCAAATTTTTCCAATGAATAAACACCTTGTAAAACCCGTCGGCGTAGCGGAATCCTGAGATCAGCGGAGTCCTGAGCAATCTGGCAGCAGTCCCTCCCTCCCTGCTCCCTGTGGAAGGTGGGATTGCCCAGCGCTATTCAGTCAGTGTGGGGCACAAGTGTGAGTATACTGGAATTGTGAAGGAAATAAGATGGTAGCAAAGAATAGGATTCCTCTGCATGCCTTGTCTGTAAGTCTCGGTGTCTGTAAGAGGGGCTTTAAAAGAGTCAGCAAAGCTAACCGACAGCAGACTCGGGTTCTGCGTCGCCTCCCACCTCTCA
This sequence comes from Lepas anatifera, assembly GCA_034440635.1. Classification (NCBI taxonomy): domain Eukaryota; kingdom Metazoa; phylum Arthropoda; class Thecostraca; family Lepadidae; genus Lepas; species Lepas anatifera. The sequence continues at coordinate 870,604 of JAOTON010001956.1, forward strand.
AGCTTCAGCCTAGAAAACTACTTGGACCCAGCTTTGAGCTTTGCGGCAGGCGCCCAGAACCGGATTATGTGGCAGACTATCCCCACCACAACTCGTCAAAGCCCAGAACGTCCTCAACGTTGCCCGTCGGCCAGTTGTACACGCTGACAGGCCTGTACTTTGTGCGTCGCTCCGTCGTCTGGAGACGCGGTCCTTGCTACTCCTGGACCCAGGGCATTGCGTTGCGGGTCACGGCGGACATTGCCCTGTCAGCTCCCGGCCATGGGGTCGAAGAGAGCGCGTTGGCTCTCCCCGCCACGGAAGCCGCTCGCCGGGTGACGTCAGTCCCCCCCCTCCCCCGTGGATATCATTTACCTCATCGCTGGGGCTCGAGATAGTTTCTTGGGGAAAAGTTATAAGGCAAATGGGGGTTAACGTGACGGTGACCCCCTCGAAGAAAGACTGCTGCTGCTGCAAACTAAAGCGTGAGCAAGGGAAGCAAATTGTTTCTCGTTCTTTATGTTCCACCTGTGCACAATTTCATTTTGCCCAATTTATTTGACTATATGGTAGGTTAATAATAAGGTAATTATATTTCTGGAAAGCGTAACTTCACTGAAAATGTGTGTTTCAGCTGCATCATGGGGCGGTTTGGACGTAAGAAGCGGCGCGTGCAAAATGATAGTACTGCCGACACTGCTGCTTCAACATCTTCGGCGCTGAATGGTCGAAACCACAGCAGCAGTCCCGCAGTGGAAGAAATCGCCGCCGTCACATCTAAACCAGAACCAGTCTTCCATGAGCCGCTGCACAATCTCCCGGATGTAAGTGAGCGCTGCACAGAACGGTCGCGTGTTTCTTTTGCCTCAGAGCTTGCATGCTCGGCGGTATATCAATTTGATCGGCTTTTTTGTCAGTAACGTCTAACCTGTCATGGAGCAGTATCTCACCGTCGATGTTGATGTATCGCCACACAGTCTCTCGCTACCACCGGACCTGTGACCTGACCCTGCCGGCAGGACGCCAGCACGTTGTCTTCCCTGCTGGGGGAGGCGTCAGCGGCGGTGTCCGGCGGTGCCGCCCGGCTGCCGGACCCGCGGCGCACTCTGCTCCTCCTGCGCCACTGTGCGCCGCGTCTCTCCGGCGCCAAGCTCAGCGGCCGGCTGCCCGGCTGGTGCCAGTTCCTGAGCGGTGCGCTGCGGGCGCCTCGTCACCAGTGGTGCCGCGACGCCGTCTGCAGGGCGGTGCAGGTGCTGGTGACGGAGGCCAGCCGAGCCGAGGAGGCCCACCGGCTGCTGGCCGGGGCCCCCGTCTCTCAGCTGGTCGCTGGTCTAACCGACTCGGCCGAAAAGGTGGGGATTGGTATTGTGGAGGCTAGGGGAATGGGTGGCGTACAGGTCAACAGGTTTAGTGGGGAGAGCTTAGGGCGTCTCGCAGATGCCTGATGCTATGTTGTTTTCACAATTAGTACGTGTTTGGGGTTTTAGGGCGCTTTAAGCTTGTTAAAGAGGCGATTGTGTATATTCCATTCAAATGTTTTCGTTCCGTTCAAATATGCTGTAAGTGGTATATTGCCGGAGGCGTAACATTCCGCTGCTAACCTGCGCCTGGTGATGAGTGCTGTTTGGTTTAACTTGACGTATACATCAATGAGACTGATAAGAATGGAAGAGATTGTCCAGGCTGTGTGACCTACTTTTATAAACAACAAACAGCTTTCTTTTTCCTTCCACTGGCTTGTACTGATGTGTATTGTGACTGGATGAAGTGTGCATAAACCTATTTGGCCAACTGGAATCAGAGCAACTTTAGCTTTGTTGGTAGATGGCCACTTATAACCAGTGTGTATTTGTCGAAATATTCTGCGCTATCCAGCCAAAAGGTGAAGTATTTTCATGTAATTACAACCTATACTGTGATGCCAAGTAATGCCAAGATGTCATGTGGTCTTCGATATGTTTTAGTGGATATGCCGTATTGCTGGTGAGGAGACCGTTGCCGGCGCCTGTTTGTATACGGTGGACACGCCTTACTTCAGGCCCCGGGACCCCCCAGCGTGTCACTGTAAACTGTCAAAACACTGTTTTTGCGTACTTCCCTTGTTTCAACCAGATGTGTTCCCTTCACACAGCCTGTCATTTCTGTCCTGTTTAGTGTCACCTTGTGACGCGTCGCTCAGCATACCCGTCTCACGGATATCCGGGGCGACATGGGCCTTTGATGGTGTTCTCATGTTGAACAGTGTGCAGTAGCCATTTGGACCAGATCTCACTCAGCCTGTTGTGGGGCCGTCGGCAGGCGACCCCGGCGTCCTTGGTGGCCCTTCATGCTGTGCTCTTTCACTTCGGCCGCGCCTGTGGAACCATGCGGGTCAGTACCGCCTGCATCCGTGCTGTTCTGCTTAGTCACACATCTGGTTCTTTCGTTCGAGTTATTTACCTTTGTCTCGCGGGGTAATGTTTGCTTTATAGAACCTCCTAGCTGTGTGGTGTTGTGCTTTTGGATCACAGCAGTCAGCTTGCTTGCGACTTGTTCTCATGGTTGTTGATCAGGTGTGTTACCTTATGATATATTGACTGGGATCTGCTGGCCTGTAATTCTGCTCGTGCCTATAAACGTCTGGCAGTTTAATGCACGATGAACTACCACAGACTCAGTTGGCGGACCACCTGTTCGAGCTGTTCGACTCAGCGCGCCCCAGTCTTAGTTTGGCCGCCTGCCGCTGCGTGGCGCTGCTGCCGCACACAGGACCTTCGGGTGAGTGATCCCCAGGATCAGGGTGCCGGCTGTTGGCACCTTGCTGTGGGCTATGGCATCAGACCATCTCATGTTTAAAGATGTTTCCAGACTTTTACGCCGACCTCTAAAATTGAAATCACCCTTACAAGCGCCTCCTGGTGCATTGGCCGGGTGTACTGTGCTATCACGGATGTAAAAAAACGGAATAAGGTTCTCTGAAAGGAAAACGAGAGTACAATGCTTGTCGATTAGCACGTTGTGTGCTGCGTTCGCTCGGTCTCTCTTTCTCTGTCGTGCGCTGCGTTCAGTCAGTCTTTCTCTGTCGTTGTGCGCTGCGTTGAGTCAGTCTGTCTCTGTCGTCGTGTGCTGCGTTGGGTCAGTCTTCTCTTTCTCTGTCGTGCGCTGCGTGGAGTCAGTCTGTCTCTGTCGTGCGCTGCGTTGAGTCAGTCTGTCTTTGCCGGTGTGCTCGGCCTCTGACGATGCGGGCCCGGCCCCGGCAGGATCGGCGGGAGCGGCGTATGTGGCGGCGTGGGCTGCTCAGGTGCGCGGTCTGGTCGCCTGCTTCCACCAGCACCTTGATCAGCTGCTGGACGGCATTGTCGAGATGCAGGTCAGTCGTGCTGACCGCCCGGACGGCACCCCGGCCCTGGTATGGCAGCTGAAAGGGGTTTGATTGGTAACAGGGCTAGAAGTATATGAAAGGAAACTTAAGGAGAGTTTTGTTCGAAACTTGAAATTTCGGTTTACGGTATTCTCAGTTTGATCGGAGCGAAGCTGTTTCGTCTTAAATGCCCGTATGCTGAAATGTTATGCTTCGTGTTCATATGTTCTGCGCCTCTGCCCGACGGTCAGAGTTATGACGTCCCGGAGGAGTCGCTGGAGCTGCCGCCGCCGCCTCTGGAGGAGGCCGAACCCATCCAGGCGCGGTACCGACTCGCGCGCAGGCTGGTCGCCATAGCCACCTGCATCCGCTTCATGCTGAGGTAAGTGGTGCGGCCGTGCGGGAAGAGGTGTAGACAGACGTCGGGGAAAGTACGGGAGCGCACCAACCTAGTCACTCAGGACTGTTCCAAGTATAACTGGGATAAATGGGAAAGTTCAATGTATAACTTGGATAGTTCAATGTTCATGTTCGCTGTCATGCACAATGACATGCATCATGTGTTTGGACACCTGAGAAGAGTTGGCCTGTTATATTGTTGATCTCGGATGGGATGAAGTTAGCACACACATTGAGTGAATACTCCTTTACTACCTCCGGGAGGTCGCAAAGGAGGCATTTAGTCGGGGTGAGGAGCCAGGCACGGATATTAGGGCACTGGGGTGGTGCCTCAGCTCTGGTGTGTATTATCTGTCTTGTAGTGCCTCAGCTCCGTTGGGTATGACCTGTGATGTTGCGCCTCAGCTCCGGTGTGTCTGACCTATCCTGTAGTGCCTCTGTTCCGTTGTGTAGGTTAGGAACCTGTGATGTTGCGCCTCAGCTCCGGTGTGTATGACCTGTCCTGTAGTGCTTCAGCTCCGGTGTAGCGTCTGACCTGTGATGTTGCGCCTCAGCTCCGGTACGAAGCAGGCGGTGTCGGTGCCAGTGTCGGCCCTGCTGGAGATGGTGATCCGCTGCGAGGCGGCGGCCGCCGTGACCCCGCCCTCCGCCATGGAGGTCCGTGCCGCCCGCCGCTGCCTGGACGACGTCCGCACCGCCGTCCTGCAGATGCTCCATAGCCTCGTACTCTGGTTGGTGGAGATTATGCCGTTTTATGTTTAGTGGAAGTTGTTATCTGACTTAGGCTATCAAAAATATAGTTGTTTCGTTCATTTGTAGCAGCCTGGTGGATTTGTAACGAAATTGAACGATGTTAAACGTTTGTGCAAGAATAAACCTTTCCATGTTAGAGGATGTTTCGTTAAGTCATTCATAGGTGAGAATCGTTTTCGGGTTTCCTTCTGCTTTGATCATATATTAAACTTTTGAGTGTGTACTGCCATTCGCTAGTTGTGAGCCTTCCCTCTGAACCATGTGCCCTATATCTAACGCCGTCCTCTATTCGCTGGTTGTAGGCTTTCCCTCTGAACCATATGCCCTATATCTAACGCCGTCCTCTACTCGGTAGTTGTGGGCCCGTGTACCTATCTAATGCTGTCCGTTAGCTCCTATGTGTGTTGCGCCCACCTGCGCAGTATGACCTATGTAACGCAGTGTTCGGTTCGGCAGCTGCGGCCCCAGCCTGCTGTTGCGGGCGTCCCTGTTGAACCGCGTGCTGGTGAACGCTGTGCAGCCGGTGACAGAAGCGGCCGCCTCCCCGCCGCGGACGCCGCTCACTGTCAGGTGTGTTCAGCGCCTGTAGACGGGACGGTGTCGATAACTGTAACCTCACTGTCAGGTGTGTTCAGCGTCTGTAGACAGGGACGGTGTCGAAAACTGTAACCTCACTGTCAGGTGTGTTCAGCGTCTGTAGACAGGGACGGTGTCGATAACTGTAACCTCACTGTCAGGTGTGTTCAGAGCCTGTAGACGGGGACGGTGTCGATAACTGTAACCTCACTGTCAGGTGTGTTCAGAGCCTGTAGACGGGGACGGTGTCGGTAACTGTAACCTCACTGTCAGGTGTGTTCAGCGCCTGTAGACGGGGACGGTGTCGATAACTGTAACCTCACTGTCAGGTGGGTTCAGCGCCTGTAGAAGGGGACGGTGTCGATATCTGTAACCTCACCGTCAGGTGTGTTCAGCGCTTGCCGTCGTTAGACAGGGACGGTGTCGAAAACTGTAACCTCACTGTCAGGTGTGTTCAGCGTCTGTAGACAGGGACGGTGTCGAAAACTGTAACCTCACTGTCAGGTGTGTTCAGCGTCTGTAGACAGGGACGGTGTCGATAACTGTAACCTCACTGTCAGGTGTGTTCAGCCGTCTGTAGACAGGGACGGTGTCGATAACTGTAACCTCACTGTCAGGTGTGTTCAGAGCCTGTAGACGGGGACGGTGTCGGTAACTGTAACCTCACTGTCAGGTGTGTTCAGCGCCTGTAGACGGGGACGGTGTCGATAACTGTAACCTCACTGTCAGGTGTGTTCAGCGTCTGTAGACAGGGACGGTGTCGATAACTGTAACCTCACTGTCAGGTGTGTTCAGCGTCTGTAGACAGGGACGGTGTCGAAAACTGTAACCTCACTGTCAGGTGTGTTCAGCGTCTGTAGACAGGGACGGTGTCGAAAACTGTAACCTCACTGTCAGGTGTGTTCAGCGTCTGTAGACAGGGACGGTGTCGATAACTGTAACCTCACTGTCAGGTGTGTTCAGAGCCTGTAGACAGGGACGGTGTCGATAACTGTAACCTCACTGTCAGTGTAGACGGGGACGGTGTCGATAACTGTAACCTCACTGTCAGGTGTGTTCAGGGCCTGTAGACGGGGACGGTGTCGATAACTGTAACCTCACTGTCAGGTGTGTTCAGCGCCTGTAGACGGGGACGGTGTCTATAACTGTAACCTCACTGTCAGGTGTGTTCAGCGCCTGTAGACGGGACGGTGTCGATAACTGTAACCTCACTGTCAGGTGTGTTCAGGGCCTGTAGACGGGGACGGTGTCGGTAACTGTAACCTCACTGTCAGGTGTGTTCAGCGCCTGTAGAAGGGGACGGTGTCGATAACTGTAACCTCACTGTCAGGTGTGTTCAGGGCCTGTAGACGGGGACGGTGTCGGTAACTGTAACCTCACTGTCAGGTGGGTTCAGCGCCTGTAGACGGGGACGGTGTCGATGACTGTAACCTCACTGTCAGGTGTGTTCAGCGCCTGTAGACGGGGACGGTGTCGATAACTGTAACCTCACTGTCAGGTGTGTTCAGGGCCTGTAGACGGGGACGGTGTCGGTAACTGTAACCTCACTGTCAGGTGGGTTCAGCGCCTGTAGACGGGGACGGTGTCGATGACTGTAACCTCACTGTCAGGTGGGTTCAGCGCCTGTAGACGGGGACGGTGTCGGTAACTGTAACCTCACTGTCAGGTGGGTTCAGCGCCTGTAGACGGGGACGGTGTCGATGACTGTAACCTCACTGTCAGGTGGGTTCAGCGCCTGTAGACGGGACGGTGTCGGTAACTTAACCTCACTGTCAGGTGGGTTCAGGCCTGTAGACGGGGACGGTGTCGATAACTGTAACCTCACTGTCAGGTGTGTTGTAGAGGGGGGTTTCAGGCTGTCAGGTTCGATAACTGTAACCTCTAGAGGTCAGGTGTGTTCTGCGCCTGTAGACGGGGACGGTGTCGATAACTGTAACCTCACTGTCTGGCCGGCGGAACACTGATGCTGATTTAGCAATGGCAGTTCTGTCATGTAACCAAACAGTCTTGTTTGGTTACATGACATATGGACGCTGACACTGCTGACTCTGACTGCGCTAGAAATGATACTGTGTTCTGTGCGTTCAGATCCGTGTACATTAGAGGTCGCCGCTCACCTTCGATTCGAGGTAGAATGAGCGGTACCTTGACCATTGTGGGTGGAGCAGGCGCTGAGGACGCTGGCCGCGTGGCTGAGGGTGACCGGAGCCGGCAGCGGACTGCAGGCCAGAGCCGAGGACCTGGTGACCACGTTGACGGAGCTGGTGCGACCGCCGCAGCCGGCCGGGCTCACACTGCAGACGGACGACCGACCGGCCACGCCCCAGGTCAGCCAGGGCCGCCATCCTGCTGCATGGCTCACGTGGCGTACCTTGTGATGATGGAATGGTGTTGGCCAGCTGCTTGAACTGGGTAGAAAGTGCAGGAGATAGAGTCGCCGTGTCCTGTCTCGCTTCATGTGGATGAGGCGGATGGACGACCTCGGCCAGGCACTGGCAGCCTGTATGCTCTCCAGACGCAGACCAACGGCGTGGCCCCGGGCGGCGCCAGCAGCCGGAAGCGGAAGCGGAAGCCGGCCGCTGGCTGGCTGCAGCCGACGGAGGATGGCGGGTCCTCCGGAGAGCGCGCCGGCCGAGGCTGGCCGCGCCGGTGCCGGGCTGCGCTGCACGTGCTGACGCAGCTGGTCACCGCGCTGGGACCCCTGCTGAAGGTCTCCGAACACAAGGTCAGCGGGGCGGAGGATGGCGACGCACGAGCGTCGCACCGATGCCGCTTGTGACGAATTCGGCTCCAAATATACAGTAAACCTTCATTTGTACTCGGTATTCTTAAGAGCGTATTGGCTATTGACTTGCAACATTTTAAAGCGTTGTGGTGACAGGTCGGTTGATTTTATCGAGTGAGTCTCGGTATTTGGACCGATAATTAATTATAAGGCTTCCATTTCGGTTGACCGAGCTTTCGTTTATTCATTGATATTAAACAAGCAGGCTGGATGTTATCCCCGTAGGTAACCTATGGGCGTCTATAGCTTTTGTAGCCCTGCAATCATCTAACTGGGCAGTATCAGCACTGCTGCAGTTCGGACCGTTGCAGAATCATCACCCTGCAGTCGCTGCAAGTCTCTCTCTCTCCTCTACCTCTCCCTCTCCCTCTCCCTCTCCCTCTCTCTCTCCCTCTCTCTCTCCCTCTCCCTCTCCCTCTCCTCTCCCTCTCTCTCTCTCTCTCTCTCTCTCTCTCTCTCTCTCTCTCTCTCTCTCTCTCTCTCTCTCTCTCTCTCTCTCTCTCTCTCTCTCTCTCTCTCTCTCTCTCTCTCTCTCTCTCTCTCTCTCTCTCTCTCTCTCTCTCTCTCTCTCTCTCTCTCTCTCTCTCTCTCTCTCTCTCTCTCTCTCTCTCTCTCTCTCTCTCTCTCTCTCTCTCTCTCTCTCTCTCTCTCTCTCTCTCTCTCTCTCTCTCTCTCTCTCTCTCTCTCTCTCTCTCTCTCTCTCTCTCTCTCTCTCTCTCTCTCTCTCTCTCTCTCTCCTTGCTGTCGTAGTATACTCCTCTTTCCCTGTAGTACTTGAAGACTCTCCTCTCTCCCTGAAGGCAGACTCTCCTGTCTCCCTGATGTCCCTGCAGACTCCCCCTCTCCCTGCAGTTCCTGCAGACTGCCCCCTCTCCCTGCAGACGCTGCAGACGCCCCTCTCTCCCTGCAGACGCTCCTCTCCCTGCAGACGCTGCAGACGCCCCTCTCCCTGCAGACGCTGCAGACTCCCCTCTCTCCCTGCAGACGCTGCAGACTCCCCTCTCTCCCTGCAGACGCTGCAGACTCCCCCTCTCCCTGCAGACGCTGCAGACGCTGGCGGTGGGTCAGCTGGTGGAGGTGCAGCGGTGTCGGGAGGCGCCACCCCCTCCGTTCGGCCGCGCCGCCTGTCGGGCGGGCCTGTACCGGCTGCTGGTGGCGCTGGTGTCGGACCCGCACCCCAGCTGGCCGGCGCCGCTGCAGTACGCCGGCCCCCTGCTGGCCAGGGGCAGCACGGACACCGATCCCGCGGTAGGAGGATGACTAACGCACCAGTGGTGGCTTAGCCGTAAAGGGCTCAAAGGAATGTAGCACCTTCATAGTGGGATTTGAACTGAGATTGTAGTTGTGTAGAATAGGTCGAGAAATCGCTATTGGCATATTTCATTTCACCCAAGGCTTCCTGTATTAAGTTTGTGAACGTTTTCAAGTTCAAAATAAATGGGGCTATTCTACCATTTTAAACCATATCCCTTTCTTATCTGGCAGAGGATATCACGTGATAAATACTAACAAATGGCATCGCCCTAGCAACGTTACATGCCGCAAGCCGCTGCAGGCAGCCTATGTTCATAGTTACACGAGATGCTTATGTCAACCCAGGGTTATTCAGACAAGAGGCGATAGTTTTGACGATTTATTTCGGAAAGAAATGTGTTTTCCTGATTTTCATGCCTATTTTGTTCACAATTGTTCCTATTCAGAGTTTAATCAAGGTAAACCATTCTCTTTAAAGGGGATGTCGCACATTTATAATGGGATTTTAACTGAGATAGCCATGTGATGAGCATATCATGAAACCACGTGATCCATATTTCGTTTGTCCCAGAACTTGCTGTTTTTTTTTTAATTTCTCTTCCCACCCCTACCATAGGATTCCATATTGGACCCCGTCCTCCACATGTGATCACGTAGTATGAGGGGACCTCAGGAAAGTGACGTAATGCTCAAGCTCCCAAGTGTCACTAGTCCCACTTATTGTCTCTGTTAAGCTAAAAACGCTGCATTTGTATTAGTATTCCTTTGTGGCGCAAATCAAAGAGGTTCAAACTGGCACAGACCATTACCAGATCATGACGACTCGCAGATATGAGGACTTCTTAACCAGCAAATGCAAATTAAATAATACAAAATAATGGGCTGTCCTGGCGGCAAAGATCTGACGTTGTGCTGCGCGGCGGTCAGGTATCGTCGCTGAGCCGGTCCGGCCTGGCAACGGTTGTGCGGTGTCTGCAACCCTCCCACCCGTCGCTGTTCTTCCCGCTGGACCTGGGAGAGTACGGCCAGCCGCCCCCAGCCGCCTCTCCCGCCAGTGAGGGCAAACTCTCTGTCGCCATGGACCAGAGTGAAGACGAGTCGGACACGGTGGAGGTCAAGGACATGTCACCGGCCTCCAGCGAGTCGTCGCTGGCGGCGGCGAACTCGGGTTCGTCCAGGTCAACCAACACCTCCAAGTCGACAGTGACGCCGCTCTCTGGGAGGACAGCGTTGACGCCCGGAGGACAGGTGACGGTGACGTTCGGTACTCGCGTGACGGGAGGTCTCCCGGCTCTGGCACCGATGGAGGGCGTCCGGCAGGCTGTTGCCGGGCCCTCCGGCTGGGGTGTAACGCCCACCTCCAGCCAGAAGGTCTCCGTCCTGTCGGTGATATCGAGTCGGGCGCCGGTGACCACCGTCACCATCGCTGACAGCGAATCGGGCAGCGGCGGCGAGCAGGAGAGCTCGGCTGACGAAGTCGATATCGCCGACGACGAGCAGGGCTCTGTCGAAATGCTGGACGATGCCGGGTTTAACGTCGACGAGAAGGCCTCCGGGAAGCCCTCGCCGGTGGAGGACGACGACGACGTGAAGATACTGGAGACGAGGCGCTCTGACGCTGGAGCCGGCGACATCGATATGGCGCCGGATGTGGCTGAGATGCTGAAGGACTTTGTAGCTGAGGACCCGGAGGTGGAGTGAGCGCGGTGCGCTGATTTCTGGTGAGCCAATCTCCTGTCTGGCGGGGCGGATGCCTTGGCTCGCCTGCTGCCAGCGCAAACAGACGGTCTTCGCTCGTAGAAATGCGACGAATTCGAAGTTGTGAGTACATAGCATACGGGGTCGTCATTGCTAAGTGTATTGGTAGAATCACATTTTGACTGTATTCTTTGCCGGATATCTATTGGCTGGAATACGACGTGCTAGGCGCGAACAGTCATGAATGTCGTGTATTTCCCTGTGTTATTTTCTCGCGCGTTCGAATGGGGCGACTTAATCTAAAATGACGCGTGGTGCCAGTAAAATATATTTGGAGTTACCAGAGTTCATATAAACCTTACTTCGCGCAGCTCTGTGTCCCATCCTAGACGTATTTACGGGCGTACTCGTTGCGTTGCTGGATATTGTGAATTTTCAGAAGTGGCACCGAAATAAGCTGACATGAATTTTCTTGTCAGGTACATACATGGTTTGAAACTAACTGGATTTTAAATTGGACTTGTTTTTATACGAAACAGGGTTACCGCATGTGATGGCCAAACCATATCACGCAATGCCATGCGCCATCTTAGGACTGTGCGTGTCATGGCAAATGCTTTTCTGGGAAAACTTAGTGAGGTTGGGATATTTTCATTGCTGGAGGTACGATCTGTTCCAACTGCATACCTCTGAGATGTTTTTGAACACTTTTGATTTTTGAAACTGCTCTTCTGTGGCTCCCTTGTCCGCCGCTGTAGCGGTTGGATAATCCTCGGGAAGTGATTACATTTATCCATTTGGTATAATGGAAACACAGAACAGAATCGTGGTTCCGCGTCTTTGAGCGTGCTGAATTCTCAGCCTCGCACGACGCGTTCAGTCCATGGTGTTGTGTTCGTGACTGCCGGCTCGAATATAGAACGTTTTTTCTGACCACCACACTTCTCTTCCTGGACCTAACTGTAGAACCATCAATAGACACTCGTCTGTCGGTGGATTAGATGCCATGATACTACAACACACTCAATTTGAGCTGATGAGTGGAGTTATGCGAAGCTAACTGGTGAATAACGGAAAACAATCTGGTGGGACACTTAAATGTAGGTGACGAAACTGGGCTGCTGTGATGCTGGGGGCCCGTATTAAGCTATGTGTCAGCTCTTAGCGGTATATGTGTATTCTCCCCATCATCAAAGATTTCCGATCCAATAAGAAATTTGGGGATCTCATCGACTCGGCTTGATGTCTCACTACATGCATTGTCGTCTGAAGAACCGCCGTTGCCTCAGATTGAATAAGCGACAAAGGCGAGTCTAGTACACATCCGGTTGGCTTACATTGTAACCACAAGTGGGGCTTAGCTGCCGCCTGGAAACTTGGCGCTTGACTATATCCACATTTACCAGTGGCCCTTATATCAATATGTATTCATTTGTTTTCATTTCTGGACCGGGAGTTCGGAGTCTGAGAAGGAGCTAGATCTATCTTCTGACATAAACTGGTCGCGTTGTCGCCTCTGCCGTGGTGTTGGCTGCAGTGGGTACGCCCTTGTACGTGGCGCGGTGTCCAGTTTTTCTCGCCCGCTGCTGTAGGTGACGACCTCGCCACAATCGCGGGACGGGTACCGGTGAGTTCAGCTGTAAGATGGTCGCCACCGGCAGCACTGCGGACAGAATCCACCGCAGACGGGTCCCCTCCCTCCCTCAGTATTGACCCAAGATTGGACCCGAGCTAGGTTTTAGGGTTAGACCTATGATGATTTTGGATTGTGAGGATCTGCTTTTACATCGGCTCCTCCTAGACTGGTCCAATTAAGATCCAGCAACTTTTTTTTAATTGGAGGCTCATTAGTACTACTAACTACTAGTCAGTGTGTTCGAATGTTTGGCACACGTATTCGATTGCACTCAATGGCAGAGGTCATACAAAGCTAGCACTCTGTCTCGGAAGTCTATGGTGGAGTTTTATGTGGTTTATGTCCATTATAATACCGTTGAAAAAGGAAAACGTTCCTTTTCAAACAATGCAAGCCATTTTGTGTGACGTCATACTCGTTCGGGCAGGCTAAAAGGTATAGATGATCATGTTCGATTAAACGATTTAAGGCGTCCGTCAGGCATGTGGTTGAGCACTTGTATGGTGCCGGGCATGGGTGTGAGTTTCTTCTCCATCCAGCGGTCTGGAATACGCTAGCACGGACGAAATTATCCCGAGTCTTTGGGAGGCTGGAAATCCAGGGAAACGTGACCCCCTGGAATTTTTACACACCATGATTACAATGATGCCGACGTATCCAATGTTCTTAAGTCACACGTTATACATGAATAACCTTTTCTCATAATCACTTTGCCTTACACTGGTGGCGGTCTACCACACAAAGACAGTGCCGGCCGGAAGTTAAGCCCGGAAGGTTGCGATATTTGAATTCACTTGTCAGAACAATGTGCTGGCGCTGGCACACTGAACAAAAACTGGCCGGTGACCAGCCGGTGTCGACGGCGGCGATGCTGTAGTGGCGGAGAGACGACAGCTGCTGCAGGCTCGCGGTAATGAGGCCCACAGCTGCCCCCCCTGCGGACCCTACCTCGCGCGGCGTGCCTCTCACAGCTGTCCCCCTGTGGACCCTACCTCGCGCGGCGTGCCTCTCACAGCTGTCCCCCCAGCGGACCCTACCTCGCGCGGCGTGCCTCTCACAGCTGCACCCCAGCGGACCTTACCTCGCGCGGCGTGCCTCTCACAGCTGTCCCCCTGTGGACCCTACCTCGCGCGGCGTGCCTCTCACAGTTGTCCCCCTTCGGAACCCTACCTCGCGCGGCGTGCCTCTCACAGCTGTCCCCCTGCGGTCCTTACCTCGCGCGACGTGCCTCTCACATCTGATGGGTAACGCTGAGGTTCAGCAGTGATGACACCTGTGTCCAACTCGGACCCAGGTGTGGTGTAGACTGGACGTGACACGGATGTTCTAAGCGCTGCTCTGTTTTAGCCAGAGCTAGGTTTCTCTGCACTGAGTGGTATCGAACAGCGCCTTGCCTTGTTTCCTGTTCCATCCAGACATTTGTCTGGTGATTATCGCTCTGAGGCCGAGCTGAGGGGATCAAAACCCGCGTGAGAAGTGTCCTCGAACAAGCTTTGATGCTTTTAAAATCTTTTGGTTTTAGTTAGAAGATGATTCCTCGCTGTTCGCCTCGACGTTGCGAATATGAGTGAGTGCACAAAATAAGCATACGTATTGCATCTAGGCGGCACGGTGAATCCGCCGCTCGCTGGGATGATATGACCTTTATCAGCGAATCAGTGACAGCCAAAGTCTATAACGAATTATGATAGATTATGCGTTTTTATGCCGATTTTTGGTGTTGATTTTCGAACATGGATTATATGAGTGGGTTATATTCCTGAAGAATACGCGTAGCCGTCTCAAGTAGAGTAGTGTTTACAAGTCTCCCAGCGCTCAGCTGATGCTATCTGTCTGAAGAATGTCAACTGTCCTGGCAATTTCATCTCATTGGTGGGTTATCTTATTGGGTTATCTTATTACACTTACGGACCAATCAGCGACCTTTTCTCCCATTATACAATGCGCGGCTTCAACGCTGGATCCTGGTGTTCAAGCTCCTGAGTGCTCTTAGTTACATGGCCTCCAAACCACTGACCACGCCCGCGACCTTCTTACACGTTGTGCTTCGCACCCGGACGGTGCACCATCGCCAACAACACTGTGCAACAACGGCCCAAGTGAGCAACGGAATTGTTGGTTCTGGCGACAATCTCTGATATAAAAATGGACTGGTCTCGTCCAACTGCATCCATTTCTCTGCCAACAGCAGCAGCAGCAGCAACCCCACCGACCACGAAATATGAAACTGGTGAGAAACTAGGAGTTTGATGATATAATTTCATTTTTATTTCTGATATGTTTGGAACACTATGATAAAAAACACAGATTTCAGTCTCGTCAAGAGTTTCGGTATTTCCTCTTGACCGGAAGACAGTGACAAAAGGAAGCAAGAGACGAAAAGTACGAAAGTTTAGGTTTAGGTATAGCCATGTGTGTAAAAAGGTGTAAAAGCAAGAAAATGCGGGCGGCCCGTGTGAAGGCTGCAACAAAAGAAACTGAAAAATGTCATACACGGGAGTTTGCAATGCTCTGTTTCATGAATGCAGCGTTCTTCCTTTTAGGGGAAAGCTAGTCACAAACCCCCCTTCAGACGGCCGTTGGGGCTCGCCTGCATGCAGCCAGTGGTGCTGGCAGACCAGCCTGAACGGTCTGTCGTGTCGTGGTCCCTCCATCTGACGACTGTCTCTGTCGTACAGCTGATCTTCCTGGCATGCGTGGCCGCCGCCTCAGCCGGCATGCTGGTCAAAGCTCCTGGCCACGACTCTGCCATCATCCAGAGCCACCGGTTCGGCGGCAACTTCGCCTACAGGTCCGACGAGGCGCACGCCTACGCCTCCGTCAACCCCATCATTGGCATGATGCGCCGCCCCGTAGGCGTCTCCTACCACCAAGGCGCCCCTATTCTGCGGGCTTCCACCTTTCATGCGGGACCCGTCTACGGCGCTCACAGCTACGGTCGCTATTACTAAATAGTGCTATCGCCGTTTTTTAGTGGGAAAAGTCACGGTGCTGCCGCCTGGTGTTGAGAAGCAGAGGCTTGACGAGCTGGCGTCTGAGACCGAGCAGGGCGACGGCCGATTCGGTACTTAAGATGTGATGAAGCACGGACACGTCTGTCGTACCACACGCCTCCGAATCGGCTGCCAACCTGCTGAATGACTTGAGCTGCTGCTCTCTGTTACTTGCATGGATCGCTGCTATTTTGTGCTCCAAATTGAACATCAGGTCAAGTTTAGGCCTGCGAAATTGTATTTGAACAAAGACGTGACCCAGTGGCAGTTGATACTAATGTGTTTTTTTATAAATAAAATGATGAATATGCACAATTTAGCGTGGCATTAATATTCCGCACCGGTATATTTCGCAGCCATTAGCCCCGCCACCCTCCGGACCTCACGGTTGGTGGCGGATGCGTCGACCTCGGGATGGAGGCGTTTGGGCTCGATGGGAGCGATACCTTCTTTAAATACACACGGTGTCCCTGTGAACCGTGAATTCTCGAACAAGTGCGTGTGACGGCGAAGGCGGGGGCGGGGAATGGGGCTCGCTTCCCTCTCAATTGCAAATCGTGAATCAGGGGGACTTCCCCCTCGCTTGAATCTTCCCCCAAGATATACTTTCTCCGAAATACTTGCGTTGACTCACGTAAATGTGTTGGTGAGGTGCATCTCATCAAAGGTGTCGCCTTCTCTTTAATCCGCACCTGGCACAGGTTTTTTTAGCCCTGCCCCTTCACGCTTTTGATAATTATTATTGTTGTTTTTTTTTTTTGTTAGACGACGCACTGCCAAAGTATGGTGACGCTAACTCTCACCCTATTGGGAGGAAGTTGGGGGATCAGCTCAACTTATGCAGAGGCTCTGGCGGGCCCGGGACCTGTGGCTCAGAAGACAGATGCTCTACCACTGAGTCACACATCCCCCTTCACGCTTTTGAGCATATCCCCTAGGTCTTCATAGGTAAAGAAACTAAATGTTCAGCACCAGTCAAAAATAATTGTTTGGTACTTTAAAGGCAAGCAGACAAAAATCATTGATCCCCTTGCCTCACAGTGACGTCATTAAGTTTGGGTCTTAGAAAAACTAAATATTTTATCTGTGTTTTCATTTTTAACAACAGAGAGACATTTTCATGTCGTTTTACATATGGACATATTGGCTGATTTATTGTCTCGACATACATGTAATTTTTTTACATCATCAACTATACTTGGTTTAAAATGCGTTCTTCCCTTTTTATTCTTCAAAGAATGATTTTTTTCAAGCAAAACCTACATTTTGACAAATCTATTGGCCGGAAAGCGTAAAGAAATCAGAGGGTTGGGATCAGCAGCCAAAAATGTTTATGGAAATGTGGTTTTGAGTGGCCATCTTCGTGTTACACGCCTTTAGAGTGACGTCATAAATTTATTGTTCGCATAAAATCTTCTTTATCAAATTTGAGGACTTCTTAAAGGGAATGTGACACCTTTATAACCTTTATGATTGCAACATGAAACTGGAAAGGGGCACAGGATACTACGATTTGGAGAATATGAGGGTATGTCCCGCTGTTTCTACACAAATACAATCCACTTTCTGTTTTTCCATGTATTTCTAATGGAGAGGTCATGGTCCGTACTTGACCTCAGGTGATCGCTATGAAAAATCCCGTATGAAATATCGCTATGAAATATATGTTGTAGCACTTGGTGGTCCTATTATGTGGTATAAGTTTCAATCCGATAGATTCACCTTTTTTACTTATGCCACCTTAAATATTTTTGGAGGTGAAGTCACTTGACCTGCACTGGTGACATGAACTGAGATGACTTAACCTTAAAATTTTGGGGAAAGTTGTGGAATCGATCAAGGATAAGGTGTGCCAAGTACGGCGACGCTTCGCGTTGCCGTTTTTCGTGCCGCCGGAAAAATCGGAGAGGGGGTGTTCAAACACCCCCACCGGGGCGAGGGTTAACGACGCACCACCTGTCAAGGTTATACGACATGGTGCGAACTGGGCTACCGACATACGCCCGATTTCAAGCCGTCGATGCAGTATCTTCATATATCTCGAACATATTTATTATTACTTCTTTAGGTAAGATTTTGATATAAAATCTTATTCCAGGGCCTGAATATTCCAAATTTTCCTTTTATTCTTACTTGGCAGACCAGGCTCTTACGTGGCAGGTGTGAAGTTTAGTGTTCTACGTTGAAAATTGAAATCAAGTCGAGAAAATATTAAATCAAATCTTTGGAAAATCGCTCCAAAATTCCCCGAATTTAAACCATATTTGGACACACCTTAGTCCAGGTCTTTCACCCATAAAAGTTGGAGTGGCTTCGAGGGTCTTTCCTGCAGGTCGATCGGGGAGAGGTTGTAGGTATGCACCTACGTATGTACATACCTGCATTGTGCTCGTGAAATCGTGCCAGGGCTTCGTGCATTCAAGAATGGGATGAGGGTTACGAACCCCCTTCGTAGGTTCGTGAATTGAGCCCCTACATGCGTGCCAGGGTTTGCTTCCCTGTATTCACTCATGCCATTTCTAGCATAGTGGCGGCACAAGGCGTGTCCGCTCTCGGAGCACTGCAAGCCCGAATAACGCAGGCCTGGAATTGTTGAGTCTGCCGCGTCAAACGTGCGGTCTAGGTAATCTGTCATGACATCCCACGAAGCGATCACCCGTTGGTCTCAGCATGCCGTGTGGGAGGGCTACGTCTGACGAGCCGCTGCTTTGGAAGGCATTTCCAACTGCTGGGTTTGCATTCTGAAACTTTCTCGCTTTTTTGCGTCCAAAAATAAGATCTCATAACTAAATCACTTCTGGTAAAGTTAATATAAAATTCAAATCCTTATCAAACCGCACGAAACAAACATCACGCAAATCCCCCGCGAAGGGGCCGATTTGCAGGAGATTTATTTATCAAAAATTGGTTACGCGAGCCATACCATGAATTGTCTCGGTATGAGCTCTTGTGAAGTGTGCGTAATATAATTATCTTGCCCTGGTCCAACCAGTCGATACCATTACGTGATTTAATCTTGCGTACAGGTCGCTGCCGTCTAATGCAGGTGTCGCTAGTGTAGCGAGAGGATAGGTGCCGTCTAATATAGGTGTCGGTAGTGTAGGAGGAATATGACTGCTGTCTGGAAACGTCACCGAGCACTTGCGTGCGCCGCAGCTGGCTTCCAGAACATTTTTCCAGGCGCCTGACATCCCCAAAGTGCCATATTAAAATAAGGAGCATATGCGCGCTGGGATGAAGGGCGAGGGATAAAGTAACCCTTCGTGGGGACAAACAAAATGACCCGATTGTCCGTTTCTAGCTACTGCCTGTGATTGGTAGATATATTTGTGGTCACTGCTTGGTGCCAGCGCCCCAGCGGGAGCGAGACCAGGTTACCAGACAAAACCAAAAACGTGATGTGCACATTATCCCTCCCCCGGCGAGGGAGGTGTTTGAACGCTGTTCCTTCCCCCTCCTCCAACGGGTTTTCCGCCGCATGAAAAAACAGCAACGCTTCGTGCCGCCGTTCTTGGTACGCCTTATCCTTAATCAATTCTGCCACTGTTCTCGAACTTTCAAGATTTTATTATCTCAGGTCAGGTTACCAGTCAGGTCAAGTGCAGGTCAAGTGACCTCACCTCCAAAAAAGTTAAGATAACATAAGAAAGTACAGGGTTAATATATTCAATTGAAACTCTATCACATAATGGGCCCCCCTAGTACTACAACATATATTCCCGGGCTTTGTTCATATAGATGACCTAGGGTCAGGTACGGATCATGACCTCTCCATTGGAAACGCACTGGGAAAAAGGGAATTGGGGTGACAGATGGCTTTACTTATTCAAATACAGCTTACAATACCTTCCTATTTTCCAAATCGTAGTATCCTACACTAGACCCCTTTTCAGGTTCATGTTGCAAGTTTGAACCTGTGAGCTCTGAGAGGTCATCTGGGACTTCTTAAGCAAGTCTCCAGACTTGGATTAATAAATTTGCAGGGAAATGGTGATACAGCTTTTATGTTAATACCGCTACGTTTTAGTATTATTGTGAGCCGATTGATATGCGTATTGAATTTTCTAGGTCAGATGGTGACCTTGACCTGACCTTAGGGTACGCTATGCTTGTGTTTTGACCTAGCATGGCCATATTGTACATCATTCGATTATCCATAACGAAAGGAATCGAATGGTGCCTAAAAATATATTCTAACTCAACTCCGTCAGACGCTAGAGCCCAGAAACTCTCCTCTAACCTGTCACCTTCTTTGACCTGTCATGATCTCAATATTGACCTGAGCTAAAAAGTGGCCGACGTAGTTAGTTCATTAATTTTTATAAGCTATCCACCAGCTTGCGTGTTTCGCTATCCCGCATAGGAGCCGAGATCGAGTAGTGGTTTTTGAAACCCCCACCAGGGTGGAGGGGGCTCGGAGGCCCACGGGGGCGTCCGAGATCTTGATTTGATCTGTGGCTGTGATCTCCACGGACATTGTTTGCCCCAGCCTTCTTTCGTGCCTTGTTGCACATTGTTTGCCCCAGCCTTCTTTGGTGCGTTGTTGCACATCGTTTGCCCCAGCCTTCTTTCGTGCCTTGTTGCACATTGTTTGCCCCAGCCTTCTTTGGTGCGTTGTTGACATTGTTTGCCCCAGCCTTCTTTGGTGCGTTGTTGCACATTGTTTGCCCCAGCCTTCTTTGGTGCGTTGTTGCACATTGTTTGCCCCAGCCTTCTTTGGTGCGGTGTTGCACATTGTTTGCCCCAGCCTTCTTTGGTGCCTTGTTGCACATTTGTTCCAGCCTCCCAAACTGATGGCGACTCTGGGACCACAGTCTGATGTGCCTTTCAACATGGGGTCCTTAGGCCCTCCTAGGCTTAGGAATTGTTCAGGTGCTTTTAACGCCCATGGGAGCCTCGCAGGCTAAATGGTAAATGATATTAGAGCTGCCCGGATATGCTGTTAACACTTATCAAACCCGATGACGTAAATATTGACCGAATTGACTGGAACTTGCACTCGATCAGTACCAGGATGTATACCTATACTTTTCCCCAGGACATACCAGGGCGTCTGAGCCCTGGTACGTGAGGTCTAGAAGAACTGATTTTGCACCCTTCTACTGGACATTGTTTTTCTGGAAGTCCTTCGAACACGCATGTCGAATAACATTGGTTTAATGTCATGGCTTCTTACCTGACTTGATGACCAGATTCTGACAGGTGCACGGTTGTTTTTATCAACGGGAGTTCGAGGTGGTCATGAACTGGCGCTGCCCTAAACCTAGCAACCAAACCGGCCAGATCTCTTCATCCGCCGATGGCTATCACCCACGACTCTGTAACCTGGTGTCAGTAATTAGATTAAGGTCATCGCCGGCGGCGGTTTGCCTCGTGGAACGCGATCACCGGTATATAACCTGCCCGAGGCGTTTGAGAAGCATCCACTTCTCACAGTGCGATCCGCTCAGTGACTTAGCAGCTGCAGAAAAGCAACCAACCAACCATGAACATGGCAAGTTCTGGCGGGGGCCTTTTATGGTTACACGTGGCGTGGCGCCAAAATATGAAAGATGTCTAAAATAATGGGATTATTTTATAAACTAATTGATATTGATTAAAAAAAAGTACAACGTAAGCTACAACCAATGATGACGCGTTTCTTGCCTGTTATTGAATGCAGAATTGTGAAATTGAATGCTACATTTGAGAACAGATGATTTTATAGGCGGAAAGTGATTGCTTCTATGCCTTTTTATTCCTATTAAAGCTCATGCGTCAGTTTTCAATATCAATTTAAAAGGAGCAGAACCAGCTAGAGCTTGCTTTCGTTGGCTTCTAGACGACAAGCTGCCGATTTTCGACAGACTGCTGACCACGGTGTGACGTGTTTCAGTTTGTTCTGCTCACCTTTGTGGCGGCTGCCTCTGCCGCCACCCTGAAGAGGGTCCCCAGCCACGACTCTGCCATCATCCAGCACCACAGGCTCGGCGGCAACTTCGCCTACAGGTCCGACGAGGCGCACGCCTACGCCCTCGAAGCCCCCATCTTCAGCAAGGTGTCGCGCCCCGTGGGCGTTACCTACAGCCAGGGCGCGCCCATCGTGCGCTCCACCAGTGTCAGTGTGGCGTCGCCTGTCGTGCACGAGAGAGTGCTAGCTGCTCCCGCTCTCACCCGGGTAGCCGCCCCAGCCGCCCTCACAACCCACTTCGCTGCCCCTGCCATTGCTGCCTCCCCTGTGGTGACTCGCAAGATCGCCTACGCTGCCCCTGCCATTGCTGCCTCCCCTGTGGTGACTCGCAAGATCGCCTACGCTGCCCCTGCCATTGCTTCCGCCCCTGTGATGACTCATAAAATCGCCTACGCTGCCCCTACCATTGCTGCCGCCCCCGTGGTGACTCGTAAGATCGCCTACGCTGCACCCGCCATTGCTGCCACCCCATTGGTGACTCGTAAAATCGCCTACGCTGCCGCCCCCGTGGCGACTCATAACATCGCCTACGCTGCCCCTGCCATTGCTTCCGCCCCATTGGTGACTCGTAAGATCGCCTACGCTGCCCCTGCCATTACTACCACCCCATTGGTGACTCGTAAGATCGCCTACGCTGCCCCTGCCTTTGCTGCTCCAGTCCATATTGCCCGGAAGGTGGCTTTCGCCGCTCCCGTGGCTATGGCCCGCCGCTACGCCGTCGGAGTCGCCGCACCGGTAGCGACCGGGTACGCCGGGCTCGGCTACGGCGCCGGCTACGGCTACGGCACTGGCCTGATCGGCGCCACCAAGTTCACCACTGTCGACAACAAGCTGATCGGTGCTAAAGTCGGTGTCTCCACCAAACTGCTGGGCAACAAGATTGGTCTTGCCCACACTGGACTCGGCTACGCCGCCCACAACCTGGGCTACGCCGCCAATGGTCTCATGTACGCCCCTAATGCCATGGAATACGCCACCCGCGTGGGCAGCACGTGTGTGACCTCATGCTAGTGGGTTTACTTAGTGAGTAAATCATCACTTGCACTCTAGGGCTGTCATGTGTGAACGAGCCGTGTGGATTTCATATTTAACGATGGAACTTGGCGTGCCGGTCAGTGCTGATTGTTTGATCAATACACGCGGAGCTGATGCTTCATACTAAATGAAAATACACATACTAAAAAAAACAATGGTCAACACGCATGCGGTGGAGGCAGTACTTCAGGCTGGCAAAAGTGTCCAGTGCAAGACCTAGGCGATGGTTTGGGCGGAGGGGGGGGACAACGAAGCCCAGTATCACGAAAGTATGGTTTTATAAAGAAAATCGGCGAGAACCGGAGGGTTTGGGGGCTAATATCTTTTTGCCCAGCCGCTCCCCTCTCCCCCCCTCACCGTGGATCTGAACTTGCAATGGTCATTTTTCACTCGAATCTATTGACAAATAACGTTGACGAACAGTTGCTGCTGAGATCAAGCGTATATCGGCACACATAGCCAAAGAAGCTGACGTGCCCTAAAACACCAATCATCATCGAGATCAAGCGTACATACCAGCCGTGCGGCTGGAACGGAAGCGATACTGCTACCAAATGGCGAAAACATTTGCTTCAGCAAGACGAGCTTACGAGCTACTCAGGATATATTATTAGTTATATTCGATTCCCGCGAGCGCCTGTTCAGTTATAGCCTTGAACCTGCGGCAATCTCCAATATTTCGGATTTCTGAAATTTCAGGACGGATTTATCGTCGATTTATTATCGAGTGCCTCAGCAACAATATCAGCAGACGAGAAATCATCCGTAAACTCTAGAAAGTGAACCTTAATGCAAAAAGAGCTCGAACGTGTAAAGTGCACTTCAGGTTCTTGTGACAAGGTAGAACCCAAAAGCTCCAGCTGGGAGATCCCATACCCCGGACGGCGGGTACAGAATAGAATTTAGAACAGTAGAATTTCTGACTTTGTTCGCCAAGCAATTAATTTTCTATGATAATTTTGGTACAACAACAAAATAGTCACGAGGATTCCGCTTCAATACAGTGGACACGCCAGAGGAGCACCAGCTTTAGTTGTTAGAAATAGCGTATCAGGCTCAGACAGACCTGTGGAAAACATTCACCCAGCTTTGGTTCGTCCCACTGATGGGTTACTGCCTTTTGACTTCCACCACACCCCACATCCCCCCTCCATTTATTGTCCCGTATTATATGGTGCTATTACACACATCCAGTGATATCTTTTAATTTGTTTACGCCGTGACAACCTCGTAATTTTATACATACTTTCAGATTTTGAAATCCAAAACCATTGCATTTGAAGAATACATAGAGATCTACTATAACTAGAGAGGACAGCAAACCTGTGTGGACGTCACTTTGAACGTTTTGTTAATACAAATCTGGACCTCCATGGGGGAAGCTCGTGACTGTTTACTATAACACCTCTCTGATAATCGTATTGATTTAATTAAATTCCATTAGTTCAACAAAGGTGGTCATGACAAAGATCCAGAATGCGCCGAATCCTCGCAATTAATAATGGCTTTCTCTGCAATTTTATTTAATCGTGAGCTGAATCAAGAAGCTCTCGTTGAAATTATCACGTGATTCTCCAATTACCCTGGCCAAGATTTGCACAAAGCTTTCAATTGTGACGTTGGGGTATTTCCGTTTTGTACAGGATGTTCTCTCTAGTTAAAGTAGATATCTATGGAAAATATGTTATAGTAGGTGTTGATTGCATGCTGCTTTACTTCATGTCGCCTTTGGGCAAAACACAAAGTAATTAATAACACTATTAAAAGCTTGTTTAACTCAATAGCATGATGCTAGCAACCTGGAACATGGCTGGAAGCGTCGGCAGTGGTGGGCGTGGCAAAGGTCAGCCAGTATGTTCAGATACTCGTTCGATATTGCGACTGGTTCTGACGACAAAGCTAGCACAAAAACAACCGCTCCAAAACCAGATGCTATCCCTTGTCATGCCTCCTTTCAGCTGTGAAATATCGAATCCAGTATTGGGTCGGCTTCAGACTCAAACGTGGGGGAAGACAGCTTGTGGGCGCATCCGATCCAGAAGTAGGACCAGATTATCATATGTGAGGAGAGAATGCTTTATGATTAGCATCAACTTCCAATAGATGAACCAGCAGCCCATGATCAAACATTTTTTTCAGCACAGAGCTACATTTTAGACAACGCTGGTAGGTATAGGTGCCATGCTCACATTTGAGGTATGGTGGTGTGGTGACAATTTGTTTTGTCAATAGTTAACATTTTGATTTGTTAACTTTTTATTATATTTGAAGCCGCAACTTATTCGCCATCACCAATTCACTAAAGATTACAGAAAGGGCATTATGGGCAATCGTAAACAAACATCTGATTGAGAAATACTTTTCAATGATGCGAGGCAGAGATAGTTCCCTAAGAAGAGTTTTAATCCGTTGGAGAATGTTCTCTTCTTACAATTTTTATTTTACTCAACTATATATCGTAAAGTTGGTTTTCCCTTTTTGCAGAATCGCATTACGACTAAAACATTTTTAAGGTAGTTGTCGGAATTATGTTGTCGTGTCTATGTATGAAATCATAACCATTTAACCAGATGCAATGGCTTAGGGCATCATAATTCATATATATGACCGTGGTTAAGGTTGTCCCTGGCACTGCATGCCTTAATAAGTTATTGAAAAATTTATAAACTCCTCACTTGATTATCACTGCAAAACTGTCAATTTCATATATCATTCGTCATTTGCTAAGACTGGGTCGATGCCATGGGACTTGATGAAGTTATGCACAAACTTCGTTGAGTTTAGATACTTCAAGGGCGTTTGGAATTGTATCTGTGTTTGTGATTTTGTACCGAAAATCACTATCACTATCTTTACTTTATCTTGGGGGTACAAGCTGATGCGCCTGTGGTAGCAAAGATCCCTCCAGGTAGAATCCCACGGTCTCCTTATATTCACCCATCATCATCTTTACTGTCTTCTTCCACAGTTTTTAATCACCTCACACTCAATGTTCATGACGGCAACGCTTAAATGGTCAAGTGAATGGCGTGGAACTGTTAGTTTAGTTTGTTTGTTTATTGTCCAATCATCAACGGGCATGAACCATCAATGACGATGAAGTCATGGTTATAAATCAGTGGTGTCAAATATCAATGTCAGTGGAAACAACATAAAGAAAAAGCACAGTAAAACGGATAAAAATGGCTGAAAAGGCTGCTCAATCGCAGTTAGCCGCATAAGCATCACGCGTGCTCGAAATTGAACAGCTGTGGTGTTATCACATCTCTGCACTTATCTAAGACATTGCGATCCTCGGCAATCTACAAACAAACCCGACATAACAGTACTACTCTGCGTGGGGCACATGAAAGAGAATCCTGTTACGCAGGGCTCGGGAAGGAGCCGCTAGGGAAAGCATTCTACAGAAAAGGCGTCAATTTTGTGGTTATGAAGAATATGTTTACTGAAATATCCTCGATATAGACGTTAATTCATTGGCCTTAGCATCGGAAATTCATGGATATGCATGACATAGTCAGTTTAGGTCAACAAACAACTTTTAGTTTTGCCAGTTCCAGATTTTGACCGATTATGTGATGTATGCTGTAACGTTCTTTATTTCCCTGCCTGTAACTGGAAATGACTTGAGGAATACAATGTTGGTGTCTCCTGGTGTCTCCTCTAATCACAATACTTGAACACCCGCCCCGGTGAGCCTGTGAGCCACCTTCGCCCTGGTGGGGGGATTTCAAACACCCCCTCGAATTCGGCTCCTATGCGGGATAGCGAAAAACGCGAAGACTGGTGGATTGCCCATGCAAATGTATTAAGAAACTACATTGGTCACTTTTTGGCTCAGGTCAATATTGGGGTCATGACAGGTCAAAGAAGGTGGCATGCTAGAGAAGAGTTTCTGGGTTCTAGCTTCTGACGGAATTGAGCTAAAAACCATTTCTTAGGCACCATTCGCCTCCTCTCGCTACGGCAAATCGAATGATGGTGTTCAAACACCCCCCACCGGGTCAATGGTTAAAAGTGACCTCAATACTGTGGAAATGTGATTAATACATGAAACAGATTAAATGAGATTAAATATTTCCTCAGTTATTGGCTTAAATGTTTCCTCAGTTACAGCCTCCGGCTATGAACTTGCTGCAGGCATTCCAATATTACGTTGGGGGGGCTTGAGTACCCCTTTCCCCTTTACATCAACCACTGGTCAGAAGACAAAACATATCACCGTGGGTGTGTAATGGGGTGTAACAAAAATGAAGGCTTTTCAGTCAAGAGGAGGACCCCAAACGCAGCCTTGAGCACACCAGTTACTGGCTCTAGTCTCAGTCCCAGGTTCCCGGATAGCAGTGGCAGTCAGGCCCCTCTGGGACCAAGTAGTTTCGAGAGCTCGCTCGTGAAGTTAAAGCGCAAACTCATTGGCGCTTATAAGAACCATCGCCTGGCCCAGAAGCCGAATTTCACGTTAGCTCAGAAGCAAGGATTGGCAGAGCTCCGGTCCAACTCTGACCTCGTCCTGAAGCCTTCTGACAAGTGGAAGGGTTTTGTCCTCCTGAACAAGGCTGATTACGTACGGAAGATGGAGGTCATCACTTCGGCGTATGAGCGAGTGCCCAGAAATCCTGCCAATAAAATTGAAGCCAAAACTAAGCGCCTTATGCACGCTGTTTTGGACGACATTCTACCAAACGGCGTTCTGAGAGCACTTATCCCACAATGTTCCCGCACAGCCGAACTGTATGGGTTGCCCAAGGACCACAAGCCAGACGTACCTCTTCGTCCTATTGTATCTTCTTGTGGAGATCCGTTAGACAAACTTACCTGGCTCCTGGAGCAGATCATAATACAACTTCTCCCGTCTGTCCCGGCACATCTGAAAAACACAGAAGAATACCTTGACCGCCTTCGCACTGTGTTTCCCTCGGGTTTTCCAGCATGTACAACCGTCTTTAGCGTGGATGTCACCAACTTGTATGGAAACATCCCTGTTGGGGAGGCTTTGGATGCGGTTGAGAGCCTTCTTGAGAGACCTAGGAGCATCAACTCATACCGGCTGAGCATCCCAGACATCCGCGTTCTGCTTGACCATTGTCTCACCAATAACTATCTCAGGTTTGGTGATAAGTTTTTTGAGGCAGAAGCAAGGCATCGCTATGGGAAGCAAAGTAGCTCCTCCCACTGGCCATCATCTTAATGAACTGGCTGGAATCTTTGATTTTAGCCAGCCTTCTTGATCAGCCAGTCGTCTACATGCGATATATTGATGATGTATTTGGGGACTTGGACGCATGGCGAGGACTCTCTAAACTCGTACTTCAATTTTATCAGTTCGTTTCACACCAGCATAAAATTCACCATCGAGCACACCGGCACGTCTGGTTCCATCTCTTTTTTGATACGCTCATCACGGTTTCCACGTCAGGGCCTTACACAACTGAACTTTTCTTCAAACCGATGGCAGGTCCAATTATCCTCCAATTTTAATTCAGCTCAACCTTGCTCGCTCAAAAAATCTGTCATCCGGTCTCAGTTTCTTCGGGCACTTCGTAGATCATCACCCGGAAGCCCTCGTAAGAGGAGCCTCAAAAATATTTTCGACCTCTTCTAAAAAAAATAGGTGCCCAAACCATCTCCTAAAAAAGCTGCAGGTCGAAGCTCTAACTCCACGTCCCAGGCCACAAAATCGGGGAAATGATGCTCCTCTAGTTCTACCTTTCGTTGATGACGCTCTCGGTGACCAGGTCAAGCGGACCGTTCGAAATTCTGGCCTTCCCATGCGGGTGGCGTGGAGAAGCGGCACGTCACTGACGGATCTTTTGGTCAGATCCGCGCTGGAACCAGTGCAGTGCCCTGGGGAGGCCGTTTCTGCCACGCCTGTCATGCAGGTATCCATGGGAAGTGTCATGCCAAAAATGTAATTTTGGGATGATTGTAGTTTGCGAACCGGAGTATTTTATATGGGAGGGGGCGTTAGACTAAGATTTAACGAACTCTTAGGTGACGCTAGAAATAAGAGGTCGGAAACACCTTTCGGACAACACAGATTAACCACGCATCTGAATGATGAGAGCCTGAGCATCAAAATTCTAAAATACGCCAGTGATGGCCCAAACAGAAAAATCGCAGAATCATTCCTCATTCGGTGATATAGATCTACTCTCAACACCCAAACATCTTCCTGGCCAATCTTGCGGTAAACTAGACACACGCAGGCACCCACTCAAACGCATGCTCACAGACACATAAACACACACCATACACGATGCTCCCTTGCTCATTCGGCAAGAGGGTGTTGGGACTGCCAGCACTGTTTGCTTCGACCAAAAGTTTACCTTAGGCCTCCAGTCACTCGGTATTTGGAATAAGTTTACCTCAGGCCTCTAGCCACCTCCACCTTGCACCCCTCGCCTGACGACAGTCTAAGACCGAAATGTTGCATTTACCTCATCCTACGCTTTTTTCTTTGTCTTTACCTTGACGTAGCCTTTTTGGGCTTTTTAGAGTTTAGACATTTTAGTTTCTAGACTTTGGCTTTTAGGCCTTCAGTCTTTTAGCGCTTTTACTTTCATCTGTTTTATCATCTTTTTAGAGTCCTAGGTCATTCCCACAACACTCAGCGGTTTATGGCATCCTATCTCCAGCAGGCGTTCCGAGGAAGGGTCTTTTTCTTTTCAGTCATAATATCTGATGGAGAAATGATATAGCAAAACTAGCTACACCTTTTGAATCCTCTCAGCAAGTGATGTAGAATGTCATATAATACAACATTTCCAGGTCAAATCCAAGATCTGACCCGACCTAGGGTCAGACCAAAAATAAAACTGGGTCAAAACGCCTAGCATTAAGGCTGCTCGATAAGAAAAGCCCAATGACGTCAAAATAAACTTTGTACATCTATTCCCGAGGACATTGTTGAGCTTAAACCATTTTCCCCATGTATTTGAAATGGCATGCGTCGGAAGGGGCCAGGGGGCCTGCCCCTTTTGCCAAAATTCCTGATCTCTGTAAATGAGGAAACCGGACATTCTTTATCCAGCCGCTGCGGGGGCAAAGGCCCAATTGACTGTTTTTGGTCCTGACGTTGAAGTTTTCTGTAGCATCGGTTGGTTTGGTACTTTTTGCGGTGCACTTGTGAAATGGAGAGGCCATGGCTTGTACCCGACCTTAGGTCATCGATATAAAAATCCATGCGCATATTTTGTTGTGCCAGGGGGCAATTATGTGATATGAATTGCAGATCGGTAGATTAAACGTGTTCTTACTTATACTATCTTAACACGCGCATTGACGGGGGTCCGAGCCACCTTCGCTTTGAAGGGAGGGCGAGTACCCGCCCCTCCCCTAAGATCTCGAGAACCACACTAGATAGAGAAAAACGGTAAACCGTGTTGGGTAGCCCATCCACTTCTCCATCGAAAAAAATTGGGTTAATTTTTTTGTCAGGTCACATTTAAGTTCACTAGAGGCCAAAACATGCCACCATAGGGATAACATGTAAATTAAGGTTTTTGGTCATTACATCTGAACACGTTAAGATAAAGCAAAATAATTTAAACCATTGGCATCCCTGCAGCAAGCCGAATCGAATGATATATACTATGGCCTTGCTAGATCAAATCAATGATTTGACCTGACCTCAGGTTAGGTCAAAGCAAAATTAGATAAAATGCATATGATTATAACTGCAAAGACAAGACAAATTTAATGCAGTTAAAATAAAGGCTCTATCACCACATGTTATAAAGTTATTCAGTTAAAACCATTTTTCCGTGTATTTCCAATGGAGAAATCATGGCTCATACCTGACTTAGGTCATCGATATGAAAAATACTAGGCATAGTTTAGAGAACTCGGTGGGCCCATTATGTAATATGAGTTTCAATCGGATATCACTTGACCTCAGGGGAGGAAAAATATAAACCTGCCGCCAACCAGATGTCTAACACCGTAAGCTGTCCTTTTATTTTTTATATATAGGCAATTACTAAAGCACATATAATGCGATAAATGGTACCTATATTGATACAAAACAACCAAGCAACACATTCTGAATTCGCGATGAGGTTTACTGAGATTCTACCTTGGTATTGGGCCTCCTGCGTAAACTCTCGGTTTTGTATAGATATTTTGTCCACTTTGATTTAAATGTTCAGGTCGTCTCCCTGGTTGGCGATGGTGGTTTCAGCTTGACCTGTACTGGCGACCTTCCCTGAGATGACCTAACCTTATAACGAGAGTAAAGACATGCTAAGTGCGGCGGCGCTACGCGCCGCCGTTTTTATCCTATCTCCGAAAAGCCCAAAGGGGTGGGTACCCACGCCCCCGTCCATGCGCGTGTTAAACTTTTTGGCGGTGGAGTCACCTGACCTGCACTAGTGACCTGACCTGAAATGACCTAGATCAAAAATTTTGACACATGTTGTAAAAGGATCAGAAAAGGGTATACCAAGTAGGGCAGCGCATAAAGGTACCTTCTGCCACCCCTGTCAATTCGAGTGCTAACACAGGGAACTTTGGGTGAGATGAAATATGCTAACAGTAGTCGATACGCTCTAACAAAACTGCTAAATTAGTTCAAAACCTATTTCTAAAGTGGGACACTTCTTTTAAGAAACAATTATGCCCTACCGAAAAGTGATCCTACTTGAGAGATCTGATGCATAATACCTACTCGGATCGCGGTGCATGCAAAAGGCAAATGTTTGGGTTACAACATCAGAAATGTGACATGATTGATATCTCTCATTGCGGTGTTGTACAACTAAAAAAATCTTAATCACAGACCAACCTCTCTCCCGCAAGGCTTAAAGCTATAAAACCAGTCATTGAGATCCCTCTTAAACTAGTTAAAAATCTGATCAATTCAGCACATCCGTGCAAAAAATGGTATTTACAACAGTCTTACAAGAGTCATTAAGATCCCTAAAACTAGTTAAAAATATAATCAATTCAACACATCCGTGAAAAGAATGGTATTTACAACATTCTTACAAGAGTAATTAAGATGCCTCTTAAACTAGTTTAAAATCTGATAAGTTCAACAAATCCGTGGAAAATGATATTTGCAACATTTATTTCCCAGTACGTACATGAAGCTGCGCAGTACACGAGGATCCGTGGCTCAGTGATAGAACACCAGGCTTCAGAACCAAGGGTCCCGGGTTCAAGGCCTGGCGGGTCCTCTGAATGAATGGATACAGCCTGGTCCCCAAAAACCCTCACAACAGGATGAAGTTGGCGATGATGCATTACTTTGGTGGTGGGGGCGGGGTTAAACTCCAACAAGTATTATTTTCCGGACAGCTTTCGATATTTACGAATCTATTTTAGCACAATGAAATGCAGCATTTAGCCTTATTTTCTAAATACTTCCGAGCAGCAGCGCCAGGGCATAACATTCCGCTAGCTGTGAGGCTGGGACAGAAAGTAAGCTCCGTCGCCTAAACTTGTATGGTTTGGGCCCAATGCTTTGCTTAGCTATCGGGGATCCCCAAGTGTTCAAGCAGACAGTGTAAGCCATCCACGCGTAACCACCTCACCATTGGAACAAAAACCCTGCTCCAAAGCGATGACTACATGTAGCGAACCTACATTTGTCCTTTTCGGCATATCTATTTAACCGAATGAGCACATGTAGCTCATCACGTTCGTATATCCGCTCATAACGCCTACGCGACGCGCGAAAACAAAATGACTGCCGAGCTCAGTGATTCGTGGTATTTTCATGAAATTCTGTACGTTGAGGGACTAATATTTCTATGATCTATATGCATACGGGCATATATCTATATGGGGAAATTGGATTCGCACACAGATTGGCATTGTGGGCAGAGGCAACAAGAATAGTCCATACTGCTCCGTAAACATAACTTTATTTAGAAACTCGGCTCCTAGAAGAGCGTCGTTTCTAAGCATCATGCGAAAGCCCTTGATGATAAAAATTTGTACGCCGCCATTCATTTTGATTAGGGTCATCACAGGTGACCAAAAATCCCAGTTTTGGAGTGCGTTGATGTCTACGACTTGAGCTGAAAGAAACAAGATACAGCAGTAAGTTGGATATTATATTGACGGGCATGACCTAACGATTCGAATGGTATGCGAATGACATTGAAAAGTACATATGTTGCCTTGAAATGAGGTGAAGTTCGCGATTGGCACACATATTGACCTTCTATGCTTCATAAAAGGTCATGCTGCATTTCATTCGTCTTCTTTGGCCAGGACAAACACATTGATGGCACTGGCTTTGCTCTTAGTCTAGACTGGTTCCCGAGTTATATGGGGTTTCTTAGGTCGGCTTAAATTTGATACATTTTGGCCCTTTAACACGCGCATTGACGGGGTGGGCGGGTACGCGCCCCTCGAGCTTTTCGGAGATAAAAAGCAGCGGCGTGTAGCGCCACCGTACTTGGAAAACCTTTTCTCGCATTATTTTTACGACTTTTGTGAAAATTTTGAGGCTAGGTCATCTCAGGTCAGGTCACCAGTACAGGTCAAGTGCCTTGAGCTCAGAAAAAGTTTAAGATAGCATAAGTAGGAACAGGGTGAACTTATCCAATTGAAACTCATATCACATTATGGGCCCACCGAGTTCTCTAAATATACCGGTATTTTTTATATCGATGACCTAATGATAGGTACGAGCCATGACCTCTCCATTGGAAATACATGGGAAAATGCTTTTAACTGAATTACTTAATAATGGATGGTGATAGAGCGTTTATTTTAACTGCATTAGATTCGTCTTGTCTTTGCAGTTCTAATGATATCCATTTTATTTTATTTTACCTTGACCTGACCTCAGGTCAGGTCAAATCCTTGATTTGTCCTAGCAAGGTCATGCTATATATCATTCGATTTGGCTTGCTGTGTGGATTCATATAGTTCAAATTGTTTTGCTCTATCTTTACTTGTTTAGATGAAATGACCGAAAACCTTCATTTACGTGTTATCCCTATGATGGAATGTTTTGACCTCTAGTGACCTTAAATGTGACCTGACAAAAAAATGATTCAAATATTTTCCATGGAGAAGTGGATGGGCTACCCAACGCCTTTTACCGTTTCTCACTACCTAGCGTGGTTCTCGAGATCTTAGTGGGAGGCGGGTACCCGCCCCCCCGTCAAAGCAAAGGTGGCTCAGTCAATGCGCGTGCGAAGGTGTCGAAAGGGAAGGTGCCAATGCGCGTGCGAACGGATATGGTTCAGACGTGATGTAAGGAAAGAACATGGCTTCAGCTCCGGCCCGCCGTTCACTGCATCACCTGTGGTTTTCAAGCTCGTCGTCCCCGTGTCTCCAACCTCAATGCTAAATGGGACCATGATGGTCGATTCATGCTCACGGGCATTACAGCAAGCACCTCAAACATGGTTATGGACGCGACACACGATATCCCTTTTCTTTAATATGCCATCACTAAGGCTCTAAAGAATCATCGACAACATTGCAGGGCTACCGGTGTCCAACGACAGGGCTCACACCCACAGCGTCACCGTGCTGAATCCTTCATCAGTATCCTTCACTCGGCCATGTAGGATACCCAACGTAACTTGGACTTGAAAACGGGCACGGTATCAGTGGCAATGCCCACGCGCCATAGTTCGTGCTTCAGCACATTTACCGGTTGATGAACAGGTAACTCTATCTAGGCTGTTGTGTCATACCCTCACTTCTGCCGAACACCATCCGACTGAGGGTCACCTCTTATGGATCCTGCAAGAGAAGTTCAAAGACTGGTTACAGCTTGACGCACAAGTTGAAAGTATGGATCTCGTATTCTGGGCGTGGAAACGCGGGTTATTAGCAAATACAGACCGCACCATGGTGGTAGTAATTTTAGACATGACAGCTGCCGACTCATTCACCCGTGTAATCTCTTGTAAGCCAGGTAATCTTTTATATGTATTCTCGACGTATATTTTTACGGCAAAAGGTACTTGAGACGTTCAATTTTTAGGCCAAGGACTCGGGAACGGGCCACATAAGCATAGCATTCATTTCAGTGAAAAAATACCTGGTGGCCACTCCATTATGGTTCTAATAAGCATTGGGAGGCCTTTGCTCATGCTCAATTGGTCTCAGCATAAAATGTTTCACGCAAAGTCAAAATTCGCCAGGTTAAAGCTTTTAATATGATATTCACGGGTGTTTATCAAAACATGCCACTACATGTAATTGTACACATATGCAAACATCAACCATGCACACAGTGTAACTTTTCAAGCCTTTTATCTCCCAAAGGCAGATGCCAAATTCCGAATACGCAGGACTTGAACTGATGCCTGTTCTGGACTCAGTCTGCGCCCTGGGCCATCCAGGCTGCAGACTTTAAAATACGAAACCAATCGAGGGAGAAACACAAATTCCAGCACAAGGACACCGAAAAGTCACTTGTCGGCATGCAGCGTGTCGTAAATATGTCCTACTGATCACATCCGCCGCTTTTGTGGGCCTCGCCAGTTTTGTTACTGTGTACGTGGACTGTGCTATGGCCTGCTGAGTGTTGTAAACTACAGCAGTTCAAGCTGGCACACTGGGCGGTAAATCTAACAGGAAAGTTAGGAACTACGATCATAATACCTATTCAATTTAACCCGCGCCCCACCGGGGGTCCGGCGCCACCTTCGCCCACCGGGGGCATCGATGGCCCCTCTAACTCCGAAAATATGGGCGTTAGCGCAAATCTGCAAAGTGCAATAGAAAGCTCGCGTGAATTCAGTAAGAAATTACTTTGCATGTTTTAGTGCTCAGGGTCAATGGTTTGACCTCCAGAGGTCAAATTAGGTCAAGATCGGCTATTTTCACTCAAATATGCAATGATTAAGCAAACTGGGCATAACTTATGTCATTAGAGCTATTGAGGCCTGGTAAAGTACATTTGATAGAAAATTGCCAGTACTTTTTCCGCTATGTGGAACGTAAAGACCTCCCGCCAGTGGTTTAACCTCCAGAGGTCACCTCGTGACCTAATATGACCTGAGGTCACGAAATGTCAAAAAGTAACCTTGCCGTATATCAAATGAAAGCCAGTGACAAGACAAACACAATGGTGTTTGTTTCACCGCTCTAGCTTAATTAGGTCAAAAGATATTGCCAAAATACTGTTTTTGACCTCTGGTGACCTTGGATGACCTTGGAAAAGTCAAAGGGCAAATATGACCCCTGGGATCCGTGAAAGGGTGTCCAAAAACGTTGTTCTAAGCAGTCTGAGTATTTGCAATCATTTTTGTGGCTTTTATATCATGAAACAACTTTTCCCTGTGCTTTTCCAATGGGAGAGGTCGCCTCGTGACCTGACCTCAGGGCACGAAATCGAAAAATCCCGGATATACACCTTGTAGACCCTGGAGGGGTTATGAAGTGTAGGAAGTTTCAAATCGATCGACTTTGAAATGTAGCTCTTACAGAGCTCTAAAGGTGAAGTGAGGTGACCTTGGTTGACCTCGTCTGGTGACCTGACCTTGGGTGACCCGGGGTAAAAATTTCAGGGATGATGGGAAAATGATGCAGTGAGAGGTAGAGCCCTCAACCGCGGTGCTGCGCCTCGTCGTTTTTCTGCTATCTCGGAAAAACCTTAGGGGGCCATCGATGGCCCCCGGTGGGGCGAGGGTTAATCTTGGATGAAGTACGAGCCATTGTCCTCGTTATTTGTTGCAAAAAAGTCATTGATTTTATTATCAATACCCATCTAAAGTCATGAGAGAACTGGATTTTTTTTTTAAATCCGCATAGATGCCATAACATTCATCGAAGTACACGGAAACGTTCATTTTAGCGCAAATATTGATTAAAGAAACTACCACAGAGAAGTGCAGCGCCGCTCTATTAATGCATGATGCCCTCAAAAGGCACACTTGACCAAGCACGGGACTGAATGTCTGAGCTGAGCAGGTAATTAGGAAGCTCCTTTTAGGTGCAGCACCTTGTCAGACGAGAGATAGACGGTTGTCGCCAGGGACGTAGGAACCGGGGGCAGCTGCCCCCAACTTTCACACGATTCTTAACCATTAACCCTATGGCGTTGACTGGAAAGAAACTTGACTTGAAAATTCCCGCTGCCCCCCAACTTTGACCATAGTTCCAACGCTCCTTGTTGTCGCTCTTCACGGAAATGACACCCATACGGAGCGTAATCCTTGCTGCATCGCCTGCTGCCAACAGGGAGGTCAGCAGGCCGACAGAAGGCCAAAATCCGCATCTCTCTCAGGTGACCTTTCCTAGAGTTTCCGTAGCTTAGCATGCGAGGAACTGCCTTGCATCTTGACATTGAAGTGATGTTAAAAACGGAACGCTGGACGCGAGGTTCTGATATTGTATGCAGACATGTGTAATTCAGAGGTCGCATCAGGGAATTTCGTGGGATCATCTATAGCCCCAGAACACCGCAACCATAGATGTTGGAATGGGCAAGGCTGGGGCTTCTGGGGACTGACCGCAATCTGTATCCCAAAATTTCAAGAAACTGTTCATGGAGGGAGACAATAAGAAAATTGTGCGGTCAAAAAGTGTGGAACATAGCAGACAGCTTAAATCCGACGAGTTTTTAGTTCGAGAGGCGACAGTTTCTTGTCAGTAGCAGGTTGAAGATTGACTGGCCCTGTCATTTCCTTGGCGGTGTCGACGCTTATGGTTGCAAGAAACTACAAAATGGCAAAATAGTACATGGCAAATACACACAAAATGGATAATCAACCCCTAATCCTGTCAGGGATGGCATAGAAGTTAATTTACATTTTCATATAATTGTATGCCGAAATGGGGGGGAGTTCAAATGCTTTTGGATCGTACTCTTGTAAGGTAAATAGACTGCTTACAGAACAACCGAGAGGAGCCAAAAGTATCACACCATGCTCCCTTCTATACATAGTATGAAAATATGATGCTTTAGGCGTGCTCAGGTAATTTTATTTAGGGGTTTCAAGCATCTCCAAGCGTATTTTAGTATTACTAAGCACAATGCATGGGACAAGCATCCAGACCGAATTCAGAAAAAAACAATCCATAGGCGGATCAAGGCAACGGGATAGTTGGAATCACCTTTTTGGCATGGGCGGATACAGGTTGGGCAACGTAAAAAAGTATCCATAGTCGTGGAACATGCGTAAAGAAAATATACTATGATACTATGATACACTTTTAAGATATTTCACACGTCACACCCCACTACACCATGCGACTGCCGCGAGTAGTGGCGTGAGTTAAAATAGGCAACCAAAAGGGGTTGATTTGCAATTCGATTGACGGAACACCAGCGGATGTCAGAAGTCGACGAAAAACGAAGGATAAATTTTGATTTGGTACTTTTTCAGCATATGAGCAGTTTTATCTAAACGCAGATACAACAATATCACGCCCGGTGTCCTTAATTGAGCTCAGAATCAGAGCTGATGCCAATAATATCACTCTCCCCTGCTAGGCTTGGCTAGATAATGAAGGGGTGCACGGGAATTGGCCGGGATTTGTTTAGGGGAAATTTGGGACGGGGACCGGATCGGACCCGGATGCTCTTACGTTACAAGCGGCCGACTGAGCCATCTGGGCATACGCTGAAAGCTCTCTTCCAAGTGTGAGCGCTGCAAGACCTCGTTCATGGGCCAGTTTAGTATTCCGAGGCTGGATATAAAGTTTTCTTCACTGACTTGGGTCTGGTGTCAGATAAATGACCGTAATTGCGGCTCCGTCGACACAGTGGTAACAGCACTGCTGGTACTCTGGGCCAGCGCTTCAGCGCGATTAGAGTCCTTTGTCATGTCACCCCTGCACAATGGAAAACACAGAAGGATCCTGAATCGTTTGTACATAAGGCTGTCTGTCCAAAAACCTATCTAACTTTCAACAAAATGGGGCAGTCAAAAAGAAGAGAAATTTTCTAACGTACCTAGTTCTGTGTGTGCAATTAAGCCATATTGTACACAGAGTGTCTGGACTGACTCAGCTCCCAATGCCACCACCAGCAAGGCTCCTACACGGCTGACCGCCATGGCATTAGGTATTCTGATCAGGCGCTGGACATCGCTACCCATGAGCATTACAGCACGAATATGTAGTCACGCTCGCAGCGATTTTTCTAAGTCAGAGCGCGCTGCCACTCTCGTTGAATGCACGGTGCAGGCTAACACCACGCCAGACGCTGATTCCGTGTCCGCTCCGGGGGAGACGCAGAGAGCTGGCAGTAGATGAAGACGTTTAGCTGGACTTTGAAAACCCTCCGATGATGATTGGGGCTTCAGGGCACGTCAGCTGCTGAGGCTATATGTGCCCATCGTTATCTGATTAAATCATTTCCAGTGCAACACTGGGTGAGTTAGCACTAAAAGTATATAATGTATGTATGTATGAAGCATGTCTACACTTCTACCTTGAAAACCTTCCAATGGTGCCCGCATGCATGCCTTGATGTATATTTTTCGAGGCCGAGTGCTTCGTTTGAGAACGGATACAAGGCCGCAAAATCTGTATCCAATACTTGAGGTGTGCTGCTCCCTCCTTATTATGAGGAATGCTTCGTGAGGAATTTAAGTGCAATTTCGTGCCTACACCCCTTTGTTCAGTGGATGTATGCACGATCATTAGATGAGCTACCGCATGCAGACCTTCGACCGCTTGGGCACTCCCATTGACCCAATACCAAGTTTCCTTACACGTCGCGAGTGATAATTGTGGACAGCTGAAATATTCAAGCTAATCACTGACTTTAAGTCTTCTTTGTAAATTTCAGAATGCATCCTCTTTGAATCGACAGGTCTTATATTCACGCAAGTTTGAATATTACCTATTTGACCACCTTTCTATTACTCATGTAACATAAGGCCCAC
Organism: Lepas anatifera; assembly: GCA_034440635.1. Taxonomy (NCBI): domain Eukaryota; kingdom Metazoa; phylum Arthropoda; class Thecostraca; family Lepadidae; genus Lepas; species Lepas anatifera. The sequence goes on from JAOTON010001956.1 coordinate 909,813, forward strand.
AAGCTGTTCATGGGCTGCAATAGTTTCCCTGTTATGAATCAAGTAAACATAAATTGCATTCTAGTGTAGATGGTGTGCATCGATAATGTTCCCACAGGCATCCAACATGTTCAAGCTCTGCCCCCCGCGCCCTCCCAGCCTTGTCGCCACCAGTCCGGCTCCACCGGTAAAAAATACATAGGGAAGACGCTGGGCATACCCCGCCGCTTGAGAGCTAATGTTCCATTCCGTCTTGTCAATACCTTGTTTGCCAGTGATGTGTACCACATATATGTCAATGGTGATATTTGTCCCCACACCGTGAACCTTAAAATAAAGTTTATGATTCCTTAACACGCGCGGTGGAGGGAGGCCCTAAAGTGCCTTCCCATATATTTTTCAACGTGGCCGGGAGAACCGTTCACAGCCGGATAAAAAATCAACGCTACCTGGCTGCATTTGAGGGAATCAACAAGCACGTCAATTTGTGAAGTTTTGAAGATTAATCGGTGACTGCTTTCACTTGCAGGCCTTCATAGTCAGCCTTATATTTTGACATCGCCGAAATCGCATGGTTGCAGCAGTTCAACTGTATTGTAGAGCAAAAAGTGACGTCATCATGTCATATAAGCTGGATTATGTGTCTAGGCCACCTCATATGAACGCCAAGGTAGCTTGAAAGGCCACAGAAAAATTTCATAGTAACATTTTTTTAAGACCATTGGCCCCAGTGATTTCGGTCTAATGACGTCACCCACGGTGCCGTATATTATAGGGTTGGACTTTTACCATATTAAAACTAGTTTTTTATATGATCTGAAGTTCACGAAGTTCTATTATCTGAAGTGTTTAATTCCTGACCTTAAAGGACTTTTATAAGTACACCACATTTCAACAATTTGGCCTATTTTGATCTCTCATGGCCTCAATTGAAACTTAAAAAAACTATTTTCAAAGCACCAAAACATTCAATTGAATTCGAGACCGTATTGCTGTAGTTTTTCAGCGTCATTTTCGTAGTTTTTCAGCCCTCTTAGTTTTTGACTAGAGGGGCCTTTTTAAGGCACTCACTATGGCGAAGCGGCTCAATCCCACGACCCGAACAAAAATTATTGCGGTCTTCCCTCACTCCTAAATAAATAGATCCACGCCTCCATTTAGTCATGAACCGGTTTTGTGACAGGATTTACTTGTCAGCTACCTTACAGGTGCGCCAGCATAATGATACACGCAAGGCTACCGAAGCATCCGTCCAGTATATAGGCCAGCCTTCAATATTGAACAGATCAAACGACCCATATATCAACGAGGCAGATAAGAGAGGTTTCAAATACAAAGCCATCGTGGCCTTGAGAAAGAAGACAAGCTACAAGGCAAGCAATATTACATATGGACATCACATGTCCCCAGACATGTACTGAGCGGAAGAAACTCTCCACCAAGTGAGCAGGACGTATTTAGAAGTAGCTACTAGACTGCATGCATCCATATTGGTGCCAGTACATCCGTACTTACGCTGATGCTAATATCCTGGCCGATCGTTTGAATCTAAGCTGAGATGAATGCACCGGTACATATTTGTATATGCTTTGTTCTATACTTTAAATAAAATATGAGAAAAAAATTCCACGAAAATCAGGGTTATACACAGCCTCGTATCCTGGGTCCTGGGCAGGGCGTATATTTTTGAAAATTATTGAGGGTGCCCAAATTTTAAGCAATGTCAATAGCCACCATGATTATCTTCCTTTTTATTGCGCTATGCATAGGGTTGGACGGCTCAACTAGGCGAGCCTTCATTTATGGATCAGAGGATTTTGATTCAGCTTGGATATCGAGCCAGACGACCTGAAGATGCGGAAACGAAGCTGTCCTGGCGCGTCGTATCAGTTTATTGTTTTCAAATCCCTCAGTTAGTTTGAGAGTCAACTCCATTTGCTAGTCTGTTTCTTAAAACTTCTGTCATAAATTATCTCTTTAGATTTTCTTATATCAGGAAGTCACAGTATCAACGCACTCAGAAGTATTGACGTTGCGGTGTTGACACTAGCACACAATACACATAGGACTCGGTTTACGCTAGTTCAAAGTTTTAATGAGTTGGCTGCTGTGCCATCTTTAGGTTTGCATGTCTGCTTAACTTCTTGTGGTCCCTTTTTGGCATATCAGTCAGTCAGGATAAATAGATGGTAGATGATAGTCAACGTCAGGTCATCCTGGGCCATTGCCCTATGCTAACCTCTACCATATTGGGAGTCAGTACCTGATCAGTAGCAGTATACTGCAGCTTGTTCAACAAACACACTCATTCATAATACATCACGATTGATTATCCATGATTTCCAGCCAGAACTCACTTATAACAGTGTTAATCGGCCAAAGCTCATCCTGCATTGCTGTGATCCGCTTCAAGGAAAGAAACCGCTATGACTTATCTATTCTAGCTTTGAAATACAAACGGCTCAATTCCGTACGAGTGACGTTCAGCATTGCACTAGCTTTACAAATAGGCGTATTACGCCATTCGCTCTGCAAAACTTTTCCATCATTCTTGTTATATCAGAACAGGCCTTGTTAAGCCTTTTATCCTCTATGCGCTGTGTCAACACATCAGTTCCGTCACAGCATGCTCTAGCTCCCGTCACAGAGCCCAGTCCATTAGTCACCACGTCTGCTCATGCAATGCCATGGAATTCCTGTCATGTGATCCGTTAGACTATGCTACACACATCACCACACACCACACGGCGTCGTGGCGTCAGTCTTCGGTCCAACTAGCCGGCACTCACAGCGGGAGGGTCGACTACGCCACTCACAGTGGACGGGTCGACTACATCACTTACAGCGCAAGGGTCGAATACACCACTGACAGCAGAGGGGTCGGCTAAGCCACTGACGGCGGAGAGCTCGAATGTACCACTTACAGTGGGAGGGTCGACTATGCCACTCACAGCGGAAGGGTCGACTACGCCACTCACGGCGGAGAGCTCGAATGTGCCACTCACGGCGGAAGGATCGACTATGCCACTTACAGCGGGAGAGTCGACTACGCCACTCACAGCGGGAGGGTCGACTACACCACTCACAGCGTGAGGGTCGACTACGCCACTCACAGCGGAAGGGCCAACTGCGCCACTCACAGCGGGTGGGTCGACTACGCCCCTCACAGTGGGAGGGTCGACTACGCCACTCACAGCGGGAGGGTCGACTACACCACTCAGCGTGAGGGTCGACTCACCACTCACAGCGGAAGGGCCAACTGCGCCACTCACAGCGGGAGGGTCGACTACGCCACTCACAGCGGGAGGGTCGACTACACCACTCACAGCGTGAGGGTCGACTACGCCACCCAGCGGAAGGGCCAAGCGCCTCACAGCGGGAGGGTCGACTACGCCACTCACAGCGGGAGGGTCGACTACACCACTCACAGCGTGAGGGTCGACTACGCCACTCACAGCGGAAGGGCCAACTGCGCCACTCACAGCGGGTGAGTCGACTACGCCCCTCACAGTGGGAGGGTCGACTACGCCACTCACAGCGGGAGGGTCGACTACACCACTCACAGCGTGAGGGTCGACTACGCCACTCACAGCGGAAGGGGCCAACTGCGCCACTCACAGCGGGTGGGTCGACTACGCCCCTCACAGTGGGAGGGCCGACTACGCCACTCACAGCGGGTGGGTCGACTACACCACTACGGCGGGAGGGTAGACTGCGCCACTTGCAGCGGAGAGGTCGAATGTACCACTCACGGCGGAAAGGTCGACTACGCCACTCACAACGGAAGGGTCGACTACGCCACTCACGGCGGAGAGCTCGAATGCACCACTTACAGCGGGAGGGTCGACTACGCCACTCACAACGGAAGGGTCGACTATGCCACTCACGGCTGAGAGCTCGAATGTACCACTCACAGCGGGATGCTCGACTACGCCACTCACAGCGGGAGGGTCGACTACGCCACTCACAGCGGGAGGGTAGACTACACCACTTACAGCGGAGGAGTCAAAATACCACTCACAGAGGGAGGGTCGACTACGCCACTTACAGCGGGAGGGTCGCCTACACAACTCACAGCGGGAGGGTCAACTACGCCACTTACAGCGGGAGGGTCACCTACACAACTCACAGCGGGAGGGTCGACTACGCCACTCACAGCGGGAGGGCCGACTACGCCACTCACGGCGGAGAGCTCGAATGTACCACTCACAGCGGGAGGGTCGACTACGCCACTCACAGCAGGAGGGTCGACTACGCCACTCACAGCGGGAGGGTCGACTACGCCACTCACAGCGGGAGGGCGCACTGTCGGGAGCAGCTCCCTGGGCAGCATTTGAGCACGCCTCGGCAGTGGTAGTCGGCGTCGCAGGCGTTAACTCGGGACCGGCCGGTGCATGGCAGGCGAGCCTCGTCCACGAACGGAGGCGGAGGACAGAAGCCGGCCTTCGTCGAAAGCACCTCGTCTGAAACCCAGCATGCGCTATGAAAGGCTGTGTTGCGGTCAGTATGTCCTGCATGAACAATTTGATTATCTATCGGATGTTTATGCTACTACGAAAATGCACCACTTCGTTTGGTGGCAGCGTTTCCATTTGGTGTTACTGAATGCATTTCGCATAAAGTCATCAGGGCTGCTATCTGGGCGTTTCCTCTTCGCTGTGACTTTGGACCCCCGTCCCAGTGGGTCTTCAATCCCCTTTCACCCCAGCAAGGGGGAGGGGAGAGGTTCGAGAACCTCCTCGGTCTTGGCTCCTACACGAAAGAAAGAATGCACATTTTGATAGTTAGTTCTTATAAGTCATCAGGAAATTAAATCACACCATAAAAAAGAATGAGGTCAATGAATTTCACTAATCATAACCAAGCTACGAGTCAACAATAATGTGTATGAGCTCACTGCAGTAGACAACCATCTCCACATTGTAAGTTCTGTCAATACACCATCAGTAATAATAATCCTGAAGGATTCTACAAATTACATCGATACAAATGTATATAAAGGCAAGATAGATATTTACAAGTGAACAGTAATGAGCATGCAATGCAGACAAACAAGAAATAAAGCATAGCCACAAAGAGAGAAAGAGAAAGAGAGAGGGGAGGGAAAAAGATGGAAAGAAGAGTGATGGTTCTGACAGAAGACGATAAAACAGTGAAAGCTAATTTAAAAAAACATGCGTGAGAATACACAACCTGACTGCAAGGGTCGCCAAAGATCGCTGAGCGCAAATAACGGGGCCGGCCGGCGCACCTGGCAGCACGCATGAGAAGACGCAGCCGTTGTGGCAGCACTTGTGTCCGGCGGGGCACTGGTGGTCATTGGCGCGGTAGCACTTGGGCCGGCCATCTCTCCAGCATCGGCTGACTACGTGCCAGCTGATGGCGGGACAGGTGCCGAGCCGCGCCGCCGGCTGGCACACCAGGCCGCAGCCAGAGGCGCAGCACTTGCGGGAGCCGCGACAGTGTCGGTCCCACAGGCACTGGTCGCGAGGGGGCGTCAGACAACGGAGACGCTCCAGAGGCGCGTGAGGACAGCCGCCCGGCTTGGTGTAGATGTCGAGAGCTGGCGGGCACCGTCAGCAGCATCAGCCAATCTGCCCTCCCACTGACTGGGGATAACTCATTGGCGGACGCAGGGGGCCAAACTATCTTTTGCCCCCCCAAACGCCGGAGAAATTTTTCAAAAAAGGTGTTTACACTAGGTCTGTAGAGCAAAAACATCTTCGCTCCCACCTCCCCCCCGAGAACGATCATGTACTTGGAGAGGTAGCTTATACTAGGTCTGTCGAGCACTGAAAAAGGTGTTTACACTAGGTCTGTGGAGCAAAAAACATCTTCGCTCCCACCCCCTCAGGAGGAGAGGCAGACATGGGTTTGCCCCCCCCCCCCAAACTCGGGTCTGCGTCCGCCCCTGGGATAACTAGCCACTGTGATCTGTATATTGCAACTACTTTGAACAGTCTTACCCACGAGAGGATGGGAATAGTAAGATAATCATTCAAATAGATGTCTTATAATATATGATCATGTTCACGTGCGGAGGCACTGTAATGGAATAGTCAGCGTAACGGGTCGGCTTCCATGCAGCCGACCCGGGTTCAAGGCCTGGCGGCGTTCCTGAACAAGGAGCAAGCTGGCTCCCGAGAAACCCTGCCAACAGGGAAAGAGCTGGCGACGCCATATAACCCTGGCAGTTGGTGCGTCGATAAGCCCCAAAAATTATTTTTATACATGTTCACGTGCGTTGGGGATGAGGGGGAAGTGGTGGTGTAGTGCTTAGCACTTTCACTTTCCAAGCGGCCGACCCAGGTTAAAGACCCGGAGGATTCTCTGAACAAGGAGCAATCTGACTCCCGAGAAACCCTGCTAAAAGGGAAAGAGTTGGTGACGCCACATTGCCCTGGTAGGCGGTGAGTCGATGAGCCTCAAAAGTATTATCACCTGCGTTGGAAGCGGGGCAGGCAGGGAAATGCGTCCCTACAACTGAGACATCCCCCGAAATTTTGCGACCTATACTAGCTTGGCTCGGCTTTCCCCCACTAGCCACTGAAGATCAGTGTATATATGATCAATTTTAGTGTTAATGAACTGCCACGGCAGCGCCATCCCAAAACAGCTAATAATCTCGGGCTTCGGCTCCCTCCCGTCCCCTCCCTGCTGTCAGCGCCCGGCCTGAGTCCTTCCCTCTCCCTCCTTGCTGCCAGCGCCCGTCCATTCTTCACTCTCCACCTTACTGTCATTATCTAGTCGGAGTCCATATCCCCTTCCCCGCCTTACTTATGCTATCTTAAACTTTGTTGGAGGCGAGTTCCCTTGACTGGTGACCACTTGACTGGTGGTCACTTGACTTGACTGGTGACCTGACCTGACATAACCCAATTCTAAAATTTTGAGAAAAGTTGTAAAATCGATCAAGGATAGAGTATGCCAAGTACGGCGGCGCTTGGCGACGTGTATTAGTGCTGCCGGAAAACCCCTGAGGGGGTGTTCAAACACCCCCACCGGCGCGAGGGTTAATAAACAGTCCAAAGTATATACATATGTGCCGTCAGTTCCATACTGATCGGTAGGTATTAGTCGCACTTGTTTTAAGGAATATCTTCAAAACGATTACACTTCTCAAAAATGGTTGACTTTACACCATCCCCCAAACACCATAATGATGATGCGTCTCTTGTAATGTATTTTGACGAGCTCCTCAAATTTGGGACCCTGCGAACTGGGTGAGACGTCAATTTAGAAAATTATGGACAAAAACGTTTTTTGCCGATCCCAAAAATTTTCTGTGTCTTTTCCAAATTCCTTCCGAATTTTGGACCTAATGAAGTCTTTCTGCACGTCAGTTCATGCATCCAGTTAAAACGCAGCAGGTGGGGAAACAATGGTGTCGGCAGGGAGCATCACTGGAGAGATATTTCGCAAAAACGACCGCGGCCTAATACCTACCAATCAGTATGGAACCGGCTGTATGCTACGTGACGTGTGTATATATATGTATGTACGTACCAATTACAAGGTCTGTTACTTACCACCGCAACCGCAAACGTCAAGAACAGCCTTGCGATCGACTGGTTAAATGCCTTTTTTATTTGGCTGTCTAGGGTCCTCCCAAAGAAAATAAGAAAAATGAGCTGAAATTATGTGAAAAAAACTAATGGACAGAAAGCAATAACACTGCAAGAAACCAATCACCGAAGATAAGCTGATCAGTCAGTCATGCTCAATGCGTGCCGTAAGCACCACGCTGTTTGTGACACAACATCCAACAGCTGTAACGACAAACACGTCTTCCAGACGCCGGAACATTGCTCAAACCAGCAAAGGATCTAAGTCGCGTGCCCACCAGCCGTTCCAGGAAGTTCATAGCTCTCCCCCGGGACTGGTTTGGGGCGGATGCACCCAGCACATCTGTCCTCGCAACGCATTGCTCGTTGAGACTGAACTGCAGGCCAGCCGTGCAAGCCGATCCAAATTTGGGGTGATTTAATGGATTGGTAACCCACGTGACCCACATTGACTCCATGCAAGATAGCATCAATGTTTTGCTTAGTCATACGGGATGAAAGGCGGACTCGTGGAAGGAGAAGTGAAGTCTCTTGCTTGCTATGACGACGGTTTAGTACATTGTGCAATCCCACTCGCGAAAAAGCTTTCCTGTATGAGCTGTGCCAAAGAACAGAACATTAGAAGATCAGCTATGAAATAAGGTGACATAATAAATAAGACGACCAAAAAAATTATTTCACTCGGGGTAAGATCAATTCGGAGAGCTGATGTAAGCGTATATATATATATATATATATATATATATATATATATATATATATATATATATATATATATATATATATATATATATATATATATATATCATCTATCGTGAAAGAAATAGCACGTAAATGGCATAAAATCGTAAGAATATTACACAACTGAAAGGAAATCATACTCCGAAGCTCTGACCATGAAACACTTGAGCACGAATACATTGCAGACGTGAATCTTATTTGCCATTTCCTCAATAATATAAATGCTCTTTACATTTAATCTTCATAAATCTACCTACACAGTTTTGGTACGATATCTCCTGCGACATTTTATCCTTCCTCTAGCATAAGGTTCACAATACCGGTTAATATACATATATATTGACTCACTCAATACAGTTGCCTACATCACATAAAAACCTGAGAACCTACTCGAGGACAAGGTCCCTGGCAGATTCCTAGCCAGCTGAAACCAACACGCTGGGAGGTACGGTATAGTGAGCGTTGGCGGAGGGCGCAGTTCAACGACTGGGCGGCGCCGGGCCAGCGTGGTGCGCCCGTCCGCCGTAAGTAGATCACCACACCGATATACATCTCATCTGACGGCCCTACCACCCACAGATCCTGTGCTCCGGTTTTTTCGCATATTCAATTGAGGTTTTATCGCCTTAGCTACTGCAGCCCCGGTCAGAATGCTGTCACGTTTTTGACGACATGCAGGGTGATCAATCTTATAGAGAAGATTTATGACACCTGCCAATATGATGCGAAACGTGTGTGATGCGTTGAAGTGGCGGATCTAGGACTTCATTAGGGGGAGGGGTAGGGGTAGGGGGCTCGAACTTCGCCCTTTCTTGTCTCTGAACAGACACCGGCTATGTATTTACCATAAGCACCCTGACATTGCGGGGGCGGGGGCTTGAGCCCCCTAGCCCACCCCCTTGTGTCCGCCACTGATGTGTGGGGTGCACCGATACGCACAATATCGACCGGGTGCACCAACATTGCAGTCTGCGTAACTGGCGCACTCAGAAAGGCAAATTAATACAGTCATAACTGCCCAAAACCGTAAAGGTACAGGTTCAGAAGAATAGAAGGCAGCACAAAGCCAGTGAAATAAGGAAGGAAAATTACTCGGGTCAGATGTCGCTTGTGAAAGAGTCTTTACTTCAATCCACAACACATTACATAGACAATGAAGTTTTGGTCAGTGGCATCCTTGATCAAGACAACGAATAATTCGACCTCCAATCCCCAGCACTAGATGAGTTAAAAAGATAGTTTAGTTAACCCTTGTACAGAGAAAATGTCCATGAACAATTTCCAACAAGCACTGATCATGTTCACCACTTCTGGCACGTTTTTTCACGATACTTTCAAGTCACCGCGATATTTCAAAGTCTAGCTATCACGGGTAGGACATTTCGTGAGGTTGCCAGTTTAGATGACGTCACAGTACACTCACCTTCCGAAACGACAGCGGCCGGCTGGAGAGGCACCTGCTCCGACACTGTGGACGACAACATGCGACGCCAGGTCAACTGACTGCAGGTATATCACAATCACTTATTGGGTAGTGAACACTTCTCCTAGAGCCGATTACTAATATAATGCTCATAGTCCTAAGCGCTTCACTTGTACACTTATATGTACACGTATTCTACAGTGAACGATTTCATGCAAGTTGAAAATTGCTACCATTGTCATTGTTCTGAAAGAGAATGTTATACATATACACTCACTGGTTTCAAGCCATTCTGCACCATCGTTCCATAAGGGTTGCCTTTAATCCCAGGATGCAGTATGGCAAATGAAGTTTCAATTGAGGCCCGATTGTCGCGACTAGAATCATGTTTAGTTTCACAATGACATTTGGAGACCCGACCTCTTGAGACCTCTTGAGACCCGAGCCCAAAGTATTTGATGCAAGTACAAACCCTTTTTGATTTTTGGTGTTTTGGACACAAGGATCTCAATAATGAACAAAAATTTAAATTCCGAAATTTATAAATATAATTTATTGGGCTTATAAAATCCTATACATAGCATCTTCGAAGGAGATTGTTCGGCAACGAAGAATGCTATAAACACCGGGCGAAAACTAACAAATTTCCAATAATTTAAGCTTTCTGTTCATACGCTTATCAAAACTAAGTTCTGTCAGTAACATTTTTTGAACTACCTACCTTCCTCGGGGCCGACGCGAAACCGTCCGGCGCCTGCGTCTATCATCAAACAAAGAAAATTTGAACTCACTTGCCCTTGGGTTTAGTTTATGATTTTGACACCAGAAGAAAGCTAAAATGTCAAGCTGTAGATACACAATAGCTTTAAAAGGCTGCTACATTGGTAAGAGGTGGTATAGCCATTCAAACCTGCGTATAGATACCTATACGTGGGGTCTCAGGAGGTTAAGTCGCGACTAGAGTGTTTAGCTCTATTCCGAGCTGCTCAGAAACAATGCTGTAGCAGTCAGAGGAGGGGCTTGGCATCGATGGCCGAAATCGGCAGTCGGTTAAATATCCCGATCTGCGAATGTCATTCAAGTGTCTTTTCAGCTAAAATCACCTCCGTTGATTTGAGAATAATCAGAAATGTAATACTGTGCGCTGCTTGCCTGTGTGTGTGTGACGTCTGATGTCACGTCAGGACCCGCCCTTGGGGCATGTTTGCTGGCAAAGCCGACCAAATTGATGCACAAGCATGTATAAACATACGATCGCAGCGTCACCTGCGTCTCAGAGCAGCACGTGCTGTGCAACGGAAACCAGCACGATGGCTACATATTCTTCTACCTGCACACAGACCTCTGCAGGCAGGTGGCCCAAATAGACAGCAGCGCTACCTGAGACGTCGTCTTCGACTACGGTCATAACTAAGAGGGCGATTTTGACTGAATTTATTGTTTTTATGTTGATATTCTGGTTCTAAAATACATTTTCCTGGTCTCATCCTTTAAAAAAAACTTCATACCACTGTGCAATGTGCTGGATGTCGGATGATTTGAACAATAAAATGAAACAATCACAAATATAATGAGTACAAGCGGAGTTTTGTTAGTTCTATTTTTGACATCCTTGGCATAGTTTTACAGGAGGAGTACATATGTCAGTTCACTATACACGTAATTTCTGACACATACTATGTATTAGGTAGACATCTCCCATACGTCGCTGGCTGGGATTGTGCAGGGAATCTAGCAAAGGCAGACACCAATCAACACAAAACAGGTCATCACACCAAGATCACGCAACTTGAGCAACGTGCTAACGTTGCTTTCCAAACGTTGTGTCGAATGAAACGCACAGTGGATCATAGTCTAACACGTGCAGCATGCACACACCGGAATTTTAGATAAATGGTGCAGACGGCCCTATGTTCGTTTATCACTAGTAACATCAGAGCCCTATAATAATGTGTTGGAATCCTCCATCAAAGAAGACATCACTGGGGGAGACTGACCGTTTACTGCGATTGTCGCATCCAATGTGAGAGTGCGACAAGTGTAATGCTGGCTGTCTGTGTAAAATTGATCACCTTCTGCGGACATGTCTCTTCAGATGCTGCCGGACAGTCCCCGCAGCTGCAGTGTCCTCAGACCGGACATATCTGGGTGCCGGCCTCTAGGGCGGACATCGTCACAACTGGTTCAGAGTATGCTGACCACACGGGCTATTTTGTGTTTCCGGTGGGAGAAGGGTGTCTGCATTGAGCGGTCGGGAAACCCGGCAGCAAGTAATTGGCTACTGTCGTGCTGGAAACATCCTCTGCAGTCACATGACGTCGTTTCTAATAAGTTATCCATGAGTCCAGACAAATACGGCATTTCCGGTCCGGAAAGAGGTGGTCACGCATGCCTTGTCAATTTTCGTGCCTGTTTGAGCTCTTCTTGGTAGGCTAAGACACAGTATTGTGCTAAATTGGTCGAAAATATCCTCATTTATAAAGTGATGCTTTGCACTTGATATATTGGTGTCTTGGGGAAAGGTTTGAAGGTGATAAGAGTATTTCGTAATTCTGAGTGAATGAATGATTTTCTTAATACGTTTCACAACAATCAATTATGATAATAATGGCTGATTTTTATATTTTTATACGCGCCGGTGTGGAGGTCCGCGTCACCTTCGTCGGCACAGAGCAGTGGGTATCCGACCCTCCCTCCCACCACTACGATCTCAGCATCCATGCTAGGTTGTGAAAAGCAGACAGCGGCGATGGATAGCCCCATCTTGACCTCTACCAGAAATACTATATACAAGTTTTTGGTCAGGTTATTTTGATGTCACTAAAAGTCAAAGTATGTTCTTATATGAATACAATCGAAAAATACATTTTGTGTCGAAATGGCCGACGGACAAGAACTATAGAAAGACCATAAGCACCATTCAAATTCTCTCATCAACAAGCCAGATCAAATTATGTATCGTATGACAGTCGAATCCTAGAATTGATCTGTCCTAACCTAAGGTCATGCCAAGGTCAGCATCGGTTATAATGCACATCTTTTAAACCTGGTGAGGCAAACATGATGACGTCAGAATAAACCCTCCATTGCCATTCTCAGCAAAGCTACCGAGCTTGAAAAAATTCCCCCATGCATCTCTAATAAAGAGGTCATGTCCCTGACCTGACTCTGATTTATCCATATAATAAATCCTGTCGCCACAAGTCGTTGTAATCGGGGAGTTTATAATGTGATGTGAACCCAAATTGATAGATTAAGCTTGTCCTTTCTGCCGCACCCCTGGACATTTTTGTAGGTAAGCTTGCTTCACCTGGACTGTTGGCTTGAGCTTATATGAACTCGTAAGTTCTTAATAAGCCCTGAATATTTTTTATGTACCGATGAACTCAAAACGGTCAGCTTCAACAGAATGCTTGGTTTACAGATCATTCTCGTTGCAGTTTCCCCACCCAAATTCAGCTCTGTCACCGCACCTGCCCTAAAAACATAAAACAGAAAAATATAAATCAGTCCGCTTCCAAAGACTTGGCGTTCTCATAATCCTGTACCAAATCGCTCATCTGCATATTTTATGCAATGGGGACATTATGCCCCAAATGTTTCCCAGGTACCGCCATTGCGCAAAAAGGAAAAATTCGTTACGCAAACAAAAATTTCAAAACAAATTATAAGACTCAGAAACATGGATTTAGCGCCAGAAGCAGCGAAATGTCTGGCTGAGACAGTGCTGGTGGAAGCCGGCCAACATGTCCTCCCAACAATGTCCCGAGAGCCGCACATGGGAACATTTTTGCCCAAATACCAATGTATGCACAACAGACTATTTCGAAAATTCAGAAATCATGAAAATTCTATCTGGTTAAGTTTAGCTATAGCATAAGAAAAACCGTCGGGGATCATAATCCCCCCTCTACATTATTAGGCATAAACTGATGTGAAGAAAGCCCAGTTGAATTACAACAGATCAATACAATTTCCATTGCCTTTCCATCCAGAATGATACGAACTGATAGCCTCTCCAGTCGCTACCCATAGTAAAATTCGCAAAGAAGATGCCGAAAACAGTAAAGGTGAATACTAAAAAAACATAATTACGCCCGACTGTTACATGCTTTGACTTGTTGGAAACGATAAATTCTCCAATGATGCATACGAGCTCACAAGAGTTTTTCACCGAACTGGGATGTCAGTTTAGACTTTAGCCTCCCGTGTTACCAACCCAGTTGCGGACATTTTTATGCATGCCGTACCATTATCGGTATTTTCTGGGGTCAAAAGATGTAAAGCTGATTCAGTGCCCGAGCTTCTAAAGATATACCGTTGTGCTAGGTTTAATGATGTAGAATTCCTTCCAGTACGGCGTTACGGTTTCCAAAACCGTTAATTTGTTTTGGTAATTCCCTAAATATGCGCCCGTAATGGGATACTTACCTACTGAGTCATTCTTAATCAAGGACATCAAGAAATTCCAGCCATGTCAGTCAGTTGTTATAAGGAATGCTCCTGAAAGCGTGACAGTCACAAGCAGTACCAGGGTCTGTGGTCGCCCCTACTAGTGCAGAAGCCCACCTCACGTCCGTGGCCCCACTCCTTCTGCACCGGTACCTATAATCCCAAGCGATATGAGGACAATGAGGACCACCACTCATTTAGGCTTTGGCGGCCGTGCGTGTTTGGAGCGACTAGTCATGGTATAGTGAGCAATTAATATCGGGTGCTCAAGGATATTCGTATCTCTAAAATACCTAGAAGCCTGAAGTTGCTGTCGCAAATTTACGCACAAGACTTATTGTCATGCTTTGGTATGGGTAATTATCACTCACCACCCAGTGCATGCCAAAAATATCAAGGAAAGGTCAAGTCTCATCATTATACATACGTATCTAAAAGTATTATATATCACATACTTTGAAGCCAGATTGGGTCACTTTCAACAGACAGTACGCACTGGAAGGCTTTGGGGATTATGACCGGTTGGCGGATTGGGAGTGTGATACAAATATAACACTTTTTTGGTCTCAGCAATCATGTGCACTAAGATCAATTTCCCTTGGTAGGTATTTGTAACGACTGCAATTACGCATGAAATGAGTTTGGCACAATATCGGTGCAATTCGGTGAACAGCTACGGCATTGGTAGGGGCTGAATAACTTGGGCAGATGCGGGATCTGGTAACCATTTATGGGCCCGGATTGCCACCCCAAAAATGGTAGAATCATCAATTTTTAGTATGAAACGAGTTATAAATGCTTCCAAAATCAGACTGATTTGTGTAAAGACCTGTCAAAGAACATAGGCCTATATCTAAGGCAATTATATCCAACTGCCTTAGATGCTGAGATACATGGTGAAAATCATAAGCTGTGAACAGATTTTGCCTCTACGACACTGTGCGTGTTAAGAGTAAAACATGATTCAACCAGGGAATTTTCCGGCAGGTGGGATCTATATCTTTGGCGGAAAACTATATTTATCCTGAGCTTGAAATCGTTTGACTACAAAATTTGTTAGGAGAAACAAAATAACACAATAATGTTACTGGAGACTCTAAACTGTGAAAAGAACCTAGTTTGCCCGTGGTGAGCCACGAAAGCTAACAAGGGCATAGTTGATTTTTTGGAGAAAATTACAAGGGAAATAACCTACAACAAACACCACTTGGAAAAGGACATCGCTTCCCGGAAAAATAGGTTATCCCTGAGCCTTAAGGGCATCAGTTCAGACATAAGCACCGCACAGCAAATTCGCAATAAAAATCATAATAATGCTTTGCCAAGTTTAGGTGTAAGCCACCACGGAAAAATAAGAGGTACATATACGTGTCTCTGCAGTAGCTTCTGCCTGCGATTTAGAGAATAGATTGATGTGCAAGGGAAAGTAAATCAACTGGAGGGTGAAGCTTAAAGTAATGTACCCGGGCGCCTATCAACCACCACGCAGAGATATCCATCCATTTTTGGGGCATCATGAATCATGTGTGAAGGCATCTGTCTACCGTTAAGCAAATGAGCACCCATATTTAGGCAGAGCACGCTGGTGCCTTGGCTCATGAGCAGGGGCATCAGTTCATCATTAGGTGAGGTATAAAAGCTCGTGCAAAGGCAGCCATCCACGGACAGGTCAAACCCAAGAACAGGGAATCCATTACCAGGTTGGGTATTGAATCATACACCAGTGCATCCACTGAGGGAGAGTATGCAACGGTGTCTATGGGCATATATCAATTGACGAGGTATCAAATCAGGTGGCATGCATCCACCATTGAGGCAAAGTAATCAGCAGAGGTGGCGCCCCTTCAAGTTTATTAAACCCCTTTTACTGCCGCTACTTATCCTCATATTTGGGGGCTTCGGGCAAACCGACAGCTTTGGCCAAATGGCGCCAATCTACCGCTACACCGCTACACCGGCTGGCTGAAAAGACCAGCGATACGAACACTTTTTTTAATTCACGAATGGTTACCGCCGCTCCGCTATCGATATTTTTCACAGTGCCTGAAGTAATGGCAAATGTGCTTAAGACGGTAGTTTGGTTTATTTAGAATGAAGACATCACCATGATTTCGACAAAACATTGGCACGAAGAACTAGTGTTAACATTCGCCAGCTGGTGGTTTATCCTGGAGAGTCAGCTGCTCAAGGTCCGTCTAGATAGGGGATTTACATTTCTGTGGTATACGAGGGCTAGGGCGGTGGTATTTCAAATAGTTTTTCTTCAAATCCATTACTTTTAAATGCTTCCTTTCAAATTGAGTCCGGGATAGACGCTTCTAGCAAAGCAATCTGTAGTGAGCAGAATGTTGATTGTGGTCGAAAGATGATTTGCATTCTTAGTAGATAGTTTTACAGTGACGTGGGTAAAGACCTCGATTAGTGACCACTGACCAACTGACGGGAATTTGTCCTTCGAGCAGATTTCATGTGATTGGATAGCATTTCTGGCGTGTGTGAAGCATATTTGGGTACGACCATTTTTTGCAGGACCTAATAAATTTGGGTCTCAAGACTAAACCAATAAGGGGTGATTAATTAGGCTTTTCGTCACCATATAGAGCGGGCGGAGACAGCAACAGTGCTTGCTACGTATCCTAGTTTTTTATTTTTGGTCGGACATTTGGAAAACATCAGTTGCTCAAAAACAAATGCATACGTAGAGAGACCAACGTTTATATGGCATATATCATAACAGGCGTAAGATTGTGGACAGAGGTTAGAAAAAAATCAAGAATTCTCCATGACAGTGACAAATTGTTACTCTTAGGTAAGGAACTTTTCCCAAATGAAAAGCGCTTGTGGAGTCTTACGACAGAACAATGAGGACCCTAAAGGCACAGAGTGAAAAGTTGGGTACCAGATTAGTTGTAAATTGATCATATGACATTAAAGGCATATTTACGCCTCAATGGGTACCAAATTTTGTTTTCAAAATATTTAATCACTTACTTGCCGATATTTCCTTCAGCTGTGTTTTCAAAATTTTGGATTATTACCAATGCTTGTGGGATTATTTATGAAATGATACCTAAGAAATGAGTCTTACCAGTACTTTGGATGAGCTAGGTAATAAAAGCTGGGCTTAGCAACGCACCAACTGCTATACAGCGTCACTCTCACCCTGTTGGGAGGGATTTGGGGGATCAGGTCGACTAATTCAGAGGCTCCGCCGAGACTTGAACCTAGGGCTGGTAGCTTAGGAGATTTTGATGCTATCCACTGGGCCACCCATCCCCTTTATGGATGAGCTGGTCTTAATATGATACAAGCGTATCATGCATTTTCTCATAATTTACTTTCACTTTGATCTATTCACATAGGCACAAAAGGCCGAAACAATTGAATTTTTGTCACCTTTCAGTCATTTCATTTGGACTGATAACCTAACCTAAGCCTACTTGACGAGGAATTCACGAATACAAAGAACAAAACAGAGAATTAAATCAACTGATTATTATTATTTTGCTAAAAAATAGTATGATGGCTACAATTTTTTTGTAAAAATAATCCTTCGAGTTTAAAGTATAAAAGTTTAACGTGAACGAAAGCAGCAATACTTTGCAGAACTAACATACAGCATCGCCTTCCTTTGTGAGATAATGAAGAAAAGTTCAACATGCATCACCAGATCTTTGCATCCTTGATATTTAATCACATAAAGTCTTCAAACAGTAAACTCATAAACAAAATCGTAATTTCATATGTAGATCCCTAAAGAAAAGTAAGAAATGACGAAGTTCTCAAAACAATTATAGGGGCTAAATTTCACAAAACATTTGCTGTCGTTGATTCAAGGATTTCACCATCATAACAAAACGGAAACAGCACATAAAATCGACAAAAAATAAGGTCAGTGGAGGAATCTCGCCAGATCCGGTAAACAAGAGCACAGTGAACAGTTCTATAACATACCAGGCGGAAGGCAGACATGGTTGCCGGCCACTTCGCAGCATTTGAGGCGCGTGGGGCACTCCAGTGTCTCGGGGCGATGGGGGCGGCAGGGCACCAGCTCTCGGAGGGCTGCCACCCTGTCGTCAATCTCGGACTCGTCGACGGGACAGCGACCAGGCCGAGCTGGGAAACGGCAGCGCACATCGGGGTCAACCAGTCGATATTTAGCCAACTAGGCAATTATTTCTTAGACGATAGATGTGTATACTTTCTAAAATACATTTGGGAGCTGCTTTCTTATAACAGGAATGCACATCAAGTATCAGGTGAGCTTCCCTTCTAAAAATGCATGTGATATCTTTTGTCAGGAGCACTTGGATAACTGGACGTTTATACCATCGTTTCACTGGCCCTGTAACGTCGTAAGTAATCTATGTACAGAACAGGCATTCAGGATGTGCCATGAAATGTATGTCAAAGGCAAAGAATCAAGGAAGATGTCAAACAAATCATTTTAAGACCCTAACTTCTGGTCCTTCAGAGGATTTCAAGACAACAAATCTGAGGGGTATGTCGTCATAAATTAGATTAGTTTGAAGCGCACTGTAACCATTCCGATTTTAGCTGTCTTAAACCGGTTTCAGTAGCCAAAGCACTGACAAAAAATGCGGCACCACACATTTTATCCGGGACAAAGGCCATTTCCTCATATTTTAACACACATAATTTTGATCATGTATGGCTGTAACTCCAGTTACGCCCTTGAGCGTTGCGAGCATTTCAGACGAAATTATGCGAAAGGCACATATAATGTATGTACATGCTCTCCAAGCGAAATTGTATCGGGTCGAAATTGAACCAAATCAGCCACATGATAACGCTGATTGAATTCAGAAAATTATTGCATGAACAACGCCCCTGGTAGTGAAAAAATAAAATTAACCATTACCAGGGCACCACCGCTACAGGACTGAGACAATAAAAAAGCATTCTAAAACATTGAGAAGTACATATTTCCCATACAAATATTAAGCTGAATAATGTGAACATTTTAGGGTTTAACGGCGTACCAACTGCTGACGTCGTATGTTGTCGGAGAGGGAAGGGAGTAAGCTAGGCGTGACCAAGGGCAGAGCGACTAATCCTGCCTATGGGCAGAATCGAACCCACCACATCAGGCCGTCTAAGAACTTAGTATCGCACAATTCGATATATATGTATAGTTTTTTAACTTGTTGGGCTATGAATATGAATTCTTTTTAGAAACCCATAGAGGAAACTGGCATGCTATTCCAGCCTTATTTAGCTGATTCAGCCTCAATTTTGTATTACCCACGGTAGACCAATAACTTAAATAGAATTGAAGGGGGCTTTAATGGCGTATGAAAATTTTGACGAGGTCTTTAGATAGGTTTTTGGAGTGATGGTGCAAGGAGCATGATTGTTAATTGACAAGGTATATATTGGCCTGTCTCTCCGAATCCTGGATATAAAATGCAGTTAGATTACATATTCGGGCACAGCCCCTTTGTCAGAATCAGGCTGGTCAAATATCAAATTTTAAGTCATAGTGTGGCCAGACCTTGGATTCGAGGTTCGAGAAGGACTGTGCCCGAATACATAATCTAAGTGCATTGTATATCCAGGATTCGAGGAGACAGGCCAGCACATGAGCTGTTCACATAGCTTTTTAGATAGCTTGATGATACCTGTTTGTAGACATGATTGAGCACATGGATTACAAGGCTAACATTCAGCCCATACACACACCTAGCCTGCGAACCCTTCACTTTAACTAGGGGCCATCTGGAAATTACGCAACGCATAATTTGGAATTTTTACCCCCTCCTTTCAGAGGTAAAACGTTTAAACGCCCCACTGTAACGTTTGATAACGCTGTGGTAGACTGCCCTACCCACTGTTGTGTTACTCACCTAATTTATGAACAGCCCTTGGAAGACAGATATGATGCTTGATACACAGATAGGTACAAAACATATTAGCTACCTTCATATTTACCTCTACTTTCTGCATAAATTCTTAAGCCCAAAAAGTAAATGGATTAGCTAAGAAATTCTCAGTCACTTTCAAAATGTTAACCCTGTTTGCACAGCCCTTTCAACTCAGATCATCCTTGCTACCAAAATGTTTACTTGGTGGTTACACGCGTGCATTAGAACCAAACGTGTTGACCTCCAGCATGTGAGTCACCTGCGGCGCATCCTGTCTGATACGATTACGACATCCTACAATCATTGAGCATCCGAGTTGTACAACAGGCTGCTTTCTGTGACACGTCACAAAAAATCAAAAGCACGTGGCTGCAAGACAATGTTCGCGTGCACGATAAATTGGTTGCTCCGCACAAAACAACATCCACAGGAAATGAATGGTTGGCGTGATCAAAGTATAGCAAAGCCATAAATCGCCGGGGCTTAGAGTCGCAGAACAGTTGCCAGATCACGTATCGAAGGATGATCAGATACCATTCTGGCAGTCTTGCACAGTAGCAGGCAACCTGTATTGGAATAGTGGAGCAGCCACGCGAACGTTATGCTGATTTCACATGCAGCCTTTGCGGTTGACTCACCATTCTGTATGTAAAGGCATGGGCGCCAAAGCGGGGACAGGACGTTCCCCCCTGCTGACTAGGGGGACGTCCCCAAATTTTTGGTCAATGGTCATTAATGCTGACAGTTATCGAATATGCTCAAATTCGCCTCCCTGTCGGCACCAGCCCGAGTCTGCCCCCTGCGAAACTCTCCTGTACAAAGGGGAAGAGAGGGGACAGAGAAAACAGAAGTGAAACACCCAGAACCTGGTCCTCAGCCAAATGTAAATGTTGGAACTCACAAAAGCAATGTTGGATTCTGACAGCGATTGCAGCGTAGGGTTGGAGAGATAGCACTGAGCTCAAATTAATCTAACAATTATTCTGTTGAAATGATTTATTGCATTGCTCCACTGAATCTATGGCTATCAGACACGTGTCAATTATAATTGCATTACTCCTACTGTGTTGAAACTTTTCAAATGTTCAAAGGGCCTTAATTGCGTGACTCTAATCGAAAAACTGTGGTGTTCACGATAACGTTTTACGACACCGCTAGATTGGATTTATTCTTGTAAAATGGCACAAGTCTAGATAAAGATAGTGTAAGTTGATTCACGACTTCAGACGTTCTTCCAATATCGTTGGTGACAAGTCGGTAAGATCTATGAACATTGTGTCATTCAACATTGAGCATCGTGCAAACAGTTTCATTGGATAAGTGTGTATCAAAATGTAGGGTGTTGCATTGACTTAGCTCCTAAGCTCTCTTTTGTTTTGCAAGTACATTCATAAATAGATGATATTTTTTCTACTTTAGATTGTCAATTGTTTCTCAAAAGAACCCGTGAGGCTTTGACGTGCGTTGTGAACCGTTTTTAACACGCGCATTGACGGGGAAGGTGGGTATCCGCCCCCCTCGGGTAGCAGAAAAACGGCGGCGCGTGGCGCCGCTGCACCTGGCAAACCTTTTTCCTCATCATTTTTACAACTTTTGTCAAAATTTTAAGGTTAGGTCATCTCAGGTCAGGTCACCAGTACAGGTCAAGTGACCTGACCTAAAAATGTTTAAGATAACATAAGTTGGAACAGGGTAAACTTATCCGATTGAAACTCATGCCCCACTGAGTTCTCTAAAATGTGCTTCGGATTTTTTTATATGGATAACTTAAGGTCAGGTACGAGCCGTGACCTCTCCATTGGAAATGTATGGGAAAAATGGTT
This sequence comes from Lepas anatifera, assembly GCA_034440635.1. Classification (NCBI taxonomy): domain Eukaryota; kingdom Metazoa; phylum Arthropoda; class Thecostraca; family Lepadidae; genus Lepas; species Lepas anatifera. The sequence continues at coordinate 931,681 of JAOTON010001956.1, forward strand.
TAACTGAATAAATTAGTAATGAATAGAGACAGAGCATTTATTTTAACTGCACTAGATTTGTCTTGCCATTGCAGTTCTAATGATATGCATTTTGCCCAATTTGACCTTCACCTTGACCTGACCTCAGGTCAGGTCAAATTCTTGATTTGACCAAGCAAGGTCATATTATATATCATTTGATTCGGCTTGCTGGGAAAATTCATATAGCTTAAATAGTTTTGCTCTATCTTTACGTTTTCAGATGTAATGGCCGTAAAACTTCATTTACATGTTATCCCTATTACGGCATGTTTTGACCTCTAGTGTCCTTAGATGTGACCTGACAAAAAAATTGTTTAAATATTTTCGATGGAGAAGTGAATGGGTTATCCAACGCCGTTTACCGTTTTTCGCTACCTAGTGCGGTTCTCGAGATCTTGAGGGGGGCGGGTGCCCGCCCCCCGTCAAGGCGAAGGTGGCTCAGACCCCCGTCAATGCGCGTGTTAAGATATTCAGCCGAGCTTAAGATGTGCGAATTTTACAGGATACGTATTTACACTCACACCGTTGTTTGCGTAGAGTACCTGCTACCATGCAGATAAAGGCCGCCAAGAAATGTAAACTTCAGGCCATTGTTTTTTATTTACTTATGTTTGCTCCTCGAAGTGAACTGATGTGGACAAATAGAGGGTCCATTGTTCATTGTCATTTCTGACTTGTCTGTGAAAGCCCGGTTTGAAGCTCAGTCTCACACGAGCCGTATTCATGCGATCTCCCCATTGAGTGCCATTAAGACTCATTCCGTGACGGTGTTTGATAGTCATCCTCAAGAGCTTTGGCACACACAGGAAGTGGTGGACAAAAGAGCACGACTGCATGAGGCTGATATGATGACAACCACTTCAGCACCCTGAAGACCGAAACAAAGGCTGCACCAACACTGCCGCGTGGGAACTACAATGAGAGCCGTGTTGCCATGTTATCTGCAATGCCAGCTCAAGAGGATAATGTACCAGCAGACAAGGACGTGTGACGTAAGCTTATGGGACCGGGCTGAAGGAGAGATATTGTTTGTCACTAGGAGTTTAAATTGCATGGTCACAGAGCATTTTACTAAGCAGCTTAAGAAATGGTGGCCCTCGGCCTCCATGTGCATAAAATGAAATTGATACCTATAGTTTATTGCATCATAATTCGCAGATAATCCTGTATCAAAGCGAAGTTTAATGTGCGGAAAAAAGGTACCCATCAATTTATGGGGCGTATAGAGGCGGAGAAAAGTCAGCCACCCATCGCCTTTACCGGTCTTAAAATCAGAAATAGTAAACAAATTCTTGGATATGGAAAATCATCCTTCTTCAGACACAAAATTACCAGGGAATCTAAAGCGTATGATTGATTTAGAAGCATAGGGGCTTGGCCACGCGCCGACTGCTCACGTCGCATGGCGTTGGAGGCGAATCGAAAAAGGTAAGGCTGGACCCAGGGCATCACACCAAGTCCTACAGTACTGGGTGGGCTCCAACCTATCAAACACAAATTCCGATATTCAAGCCATAGTGAAAGCTGGGCGAAGTAAAACAACGTAATCTGGCAAAAGTACTGCGGTTTTCGAGCCCTGTTACCATGATTACCTTCAAATTGGGCAGGATATCCGTATCATGGATATGAACACACGTCTCACCATTTTAAAACTGACACCAGGTGCGAGAATTTTTATCCAGTATTTCTGTAAAAATTCCCGCTTACAACCTTTTTCCAATGTTAAATGCTGACCAGACTCCCGTTCAGAGAATTACTTTTCCCTTGACCTGCTGGGTTTACATAAATTGCATCTTATCATCCGATCAGCGCGATACGGCGTACAATTTGCATCACTTGTCACGCAAAGCTGGCGGCGACTCCAATGCACCACAATCGGTAACCACAGGACCGGGCCACGGCAACTGCAACGCAGCATACAACCGCAACCGAGGATGGAGTCCTGACCCGCCCCTGCAACGTGATCCCCAGTAACCTCGCGCCCCAGAGGCGGGAATCAGTGACGACATCGCCCGCGCAATTCGTGAGTGGTTAAACGGCCGCAAGGGATTATTCTCCGACCCTTTAGCAGTGTCCCGCTCTCTGCAATTAGACTGTTAAGCTGGAGTAGGGCAGGGGGCACTGAGTCACAGGTCCTGTTTTGATTTGTTAGCACAGCTTTGCCAGCAGGCCCTTTGGCCGCCACGCTGGCAGGCAGTGTTGCCAGTGGTGTTAGATGTATTTCATCAAATGTCGTCAGGAAAATATTATTGATGGTTAATTAGTATGACACCAATTTCACACCGAAAATACTAAATGAGCGCAAGTCATCATTATCATCATATTTGAGACCTTTAGGCGCGCCGGCATCCTGGATCGTATGGCGCGCATAATACTGCATAAAGCATCTTCATAGGGGTTTCAAAAGGTCACACAGGCAGATCCAGGGTGGCAAGCGGGCCACTTCCCCATCGACCCTCGGTGCCCCATGAAAGGGTCAGGGCGCCCCTGAAATGTCGCTTTCCACCCCTCTCCCAACCCCATGATGTGGGTATCAGAGTCCTCCCCCTCGAAATGATTTGGCACCCACCTGACCGGCTTTGTAACCCAAAAATGACACGTCTTGGTCTGAATTAAATTCTCCGACCATGTGTCCCCGATCGGAGATCCCTGGATCCGCCTTTGGCAGATCAATTGGTGAAACCACGTGGTTATGTCTTAAATACGAAACCTGTAGCATGTAGAGAAACATAAGACGGCAACATCAACCATTTTACATCGAATACCCAGGTCGATGAATTAATTACATTTGGGTGAATGTTTTATCAATCGACTCGAAATAACAATCCAAACGTAATGGTATCAAAATAAAAGCTTTATCGCTATTTCCTGCAGAGTTATTAATCCAAGTCTGAAAACCTGCTTAAGTAGCCCCAGATGACCTCTCAGAGGTCACAGGTTTAAACTTGCAACACAATCCCATAACGGGGCCTAGGGTAGTATGATTTGATGAATACGAAGGTATTCTAAGTGGTTATCTACAAAAATAGAACAATTTTTTCCGGCAAATTTCCGTTTTCACATGCGTTTTCAATGGAGAGGTCATGGTCCATATCTGGCTCTAGGTCATCGATATGAAAAATCCTGGAGTATCCTTTGTAGTACTTGGTGGGCCCATTATGTGGTATAAGTTTCAATTGGATAGCTTCACCTTTTTATTACTTACGCCATATTAAGCATTTTTGAGATGAGGTCACTTGATCTGCACTGGTGACTTGACCTAAGATAAACTAAACTTAAAATTTCTGGAAAAGTTATGGAACTGATCAAGGATAAGACTTTCCAAGTACGGCGGGGTTTCGCGTCGTCGCTTTTCTGTCCGCCGGAAAAAAGCTCGAGTGGTGTTCAAACACTCCCCCCCCACCAGGGCGAGGGTTAAAGCCAGGCGCCAGGCGCGTCAAGGAGCCAGTGCAGGAGACGGGCGTGGGCCTGAGAATGGACCTGCCCATTGTGACTAGTTAACTGGGCCCTCCCGATCGGGCGTGAAGAGTCGGCTGCGCAGCGGGGGGCATCTGTTAGTCATGAGGCATGGCAGCAGTCACCACTGCGAGGCCAATGCCTTCTGGATTCCCGTCGCGCTTGAAGGCGAGCTCAGTGGTTGGAGGGACGAAAAAGGATTAGACTAAGCTTTCACGCAGTGTTGATTGCTCCAAGAATGTAATTGCTATCCAAACGGTGATGCACAAAAAATGCACAAAAAGTACACAAAAGCAGCTTCGGGGCTTTACCAAACACCGATTGCTGAGGTCATATGGTGTCCCCAGCTCTCAACCTTTTTGGAGTGTATTATGGACACCAGGAAGACATACAGAATACTCAATCGGCGATGTAAGCCCGAGTCAGTGACGTGGAATTCAAGTGCTCTTCACTCATAACGCCTCATCCCAAAAATTAAGCAAGAAAAATGGAATGAGACGGGGCGAGACCACTCTGTGGTGAGGTGGATTGACACGGGACATAATTAATGAGATTGACGCTAAAACGTTACCACTCGCTGGCCTCCACCGCCAACAGTGAGCTAGATCAGCACATGATAAATACCATTTTCTACAGTCACCATACATAGATACTATGATATACATGAATCCTTGACATACCACCAGCCAATGGCAGATCCAAGGGGGTGCTGGGGGGGGCTCAAGCACCATGAAATGTCCGAGCCCCTATGGTTAATACATAGGCGAGGGGGGTGAGGCTCGAGCCCCTATTCCTCTCCTCCTAAAATGAATTCCTGGATCTGCCACTGCCAGCAGCACTACTAAAACTACCAAAACGAGTATTGTTTTGGTACCGGCGTCTTACCACAAAAATGCTGCGACTGTAACAAAGTCGTGTATCTCATTGCAGCCACCTGCGGGGGAGCTCACCTGGTCGGGTGCAGCTCCGGTTGCATTCCCTCCTGCAGCAGAGTTGACCCAGTGGGCACTGGGAGTCCTCAGAACACTGGTCAGGCTCGGGCGCCGGGCAGTAGAGACCGCTCCGCACCGGCGGGCACCCACCCCTGCCCGCTGTCAGCACAGGTAATCCGGTCACGAACACAACAGCGCTCTAAGAGACCGTTGGGAGTACAGCGGCTTAATAGGTAAGCCTCAGTGATAGCTTTAGCTTCTGATCGCGCGGTGTCATGCGGTTCGGTTTGGAGCTCACGATCTTGTTTAGCACAGGGTACAAGCAGGGGCATCGGTGGCACCGCATACCGACAGCTGCGGAAGCTCGAATCGAATGCAGTAACGTTGACACTGAAATCAGTATGTCGAAACAGCGTCAATTAATAGGGGATGGGGTTGTGTACTAATTGGTGGGCTATTTGTTTAGAGGTGAGGTCGCTTAACCTGCAAAGGTGACCTGACCTGAAATGACCTGGATCCAACATCTTGACAAAAGTTGCACAAATGATAAGAAAAATGGTATATGAAGTATGGCAGGGCTGCGCCCCGCCGTTTTTATTCTATTTTCGGAAAACCCGAGGTGGCGGGTACGCCTCCCCTCTGCCGTCAATTCACCTGATTAGACGCTCTCATCATCGGGTTGGAATCTTGGATCCACGCGACGATGAAATCAACGAATTTATTTTAATTTGACACGCGCCGAAGTGAAACCGTTTCGCCCCAGGTTTACGCCACCCAGTCTGAAGAATGCAGGAATTGTCTGAAGTGGTTGAGCTGAGCTTGTGCTCTCATATTGCAGTTTCTAATTTTTAAGCGTTTTTCAAGATATATATGTATATATAGGTATGTATAGGTATAGATTTTAGATAATATTATACATATACATACATATATATATATATATATATATATATATATATATATATATATATATTGATTGATAGGGATAGGGATATATATATATGGATAATTATTGATATATATTGATTATATATTGATATATTATTGATCTATATTGATATATAGATATCATATAGTATAGATATATATTGATAAATGGTATTATATATATATATATATATATATAACATATGCATAATTTTCCCTTTTTACGAAAAGGCAACATATTTCCTTCATCAATCAATATCTTTGTAGTAAAACTGCCCTTCTCATGCATCGGTCCCAGTGAATATTTCCTAAAATGCATATTTGAACATTACCGGCACGGGCCGTGCTGGCGGGCGTTCTAATCCAGAGAAACTGGCAGTTTGCCTCTTCCGCGCATGAGAAGCTGTGTCATTAAATTTTGTCAGTTTCATCATACAACATAGTGATAGACAAACAAAGTCTATGTACAATGCTGAAAATATTTATCAGATAGTGATAGACGAACAAACGTCTGTCTGATAAATATTTTCAGCGTTTTCAGCCTTGTGATCGTGGACTTCTGGATTCAGTTATCGGCTGATCTTTATCTTCATTGTCAGTCATTACCAACTGACTTAGCCATTGCACGCAAGGAATCAACAAATACGTCCTGAATAAATTATCATGTGAGAATAATGCAGCAATAACGCAAGAACTAATAACACATATGTTGTCCTCACAAAATTCATCAGAAGCTTTAATCTGATACTCATCACAAAATGTATGCTCAAAAGAAGTGAGACGGTGCGGCGATCGGCTTTCAAAACTCCCAACCACTCCCTAGCTCTGGTTTAATTTTCGCAACACAATGCAATATTTTCACAGACATGCTGACAACACACAAACAAAATTGTAGTAACACAATGTTTTCACGATGCGCCCAGTTTCACGAATGTCTCGCCGTGGTGTTCGAGGTCGGGATTGTCCCATTAGTCCTCAGCCTGGGAATCCCAAAGTGGTCAGAAATTGATACGGCGGATTTTAAACTACTTCTGAAAAAGCAGAATACGTAAGAAATAACAAAAACATTTTATGGTGTAAATGAATGAACACGTCTTTATAAAACAGGACTCCAGTCCTGAAACAGTGTATTGGGCATTTCGATTGCAAAACGCCATGGCTTGAAGTATACCTCTATGGTACTCCAGGGTCGATTCCCTCGTGAGCACAGCATCAGGGGCGATATCTTTTTTCCAAAATACAGTAGCAAGTGTTTAGGTAATGATAAGTAGTAAGCAATAATAATTCAATGATACTGTGACAAGTAATAATATGTAAATAATTCTACAAACCTGTATTTAAATATCATTAAACAGCTCGGACCTTCATGCTACATTCTGATTGACCCAAAGCACGCAATAAATTTTCTCCGGGAGTGTTGGTCTTGATGACTAAACAAACTTTATCAAAAATATTTAAACACGAATTTTCATCAGTTGCTCTCGCTCAGCAGATAACCAAGCAAATCAGAGGTGAATGGGGTAGCATCGAATACAAAATACTCAGGATTGATGATACATTTTTTCTTCAATTCGCACAAACCTACGTCCTTCGAAAAAGGCGAGTACCGCTAGGTGGCTGAAACGAGACTGCCTCAGTAGGACAGTGTCCGAGAATAGGTTCGCCGACCAGCCCTCCTGATCCGTATGCGATAACGAATTGGGAAAGCATACCGAAATCGGTGCCTATTGCAGATGCAAAGATTATCAGGCATTTAGGACTCGTTCATAAGTCGGTTCGGTATTCTGCACATGAATAAAACATGCACATCAGTAACATGTCTTGGGCGCGTTCTGTATGTGTCAGATGATGCGGTCTCGTGTTTGATAAGGTCTCTGCAGTCGGCTGGAAGTGCAAACATAGATGGATTGGACTGCTGCTTTCTCTGTACATGCGTCACATGATTGTATGTCCGTGCCACCCGAAGACCCCGGATGTATCGCGACAGCTGGCTAGAGGCTTTAATATGAGTGCATTCAATACGTATCCCTTCACCACAATATGGTTATCCTTTCACTGAACGGTGCCAAACTTCAGCTACAACTCGAAAAACTCGCCCTCCAGCTGCAGCATCACTGTCGCCACTTTGAGAGACCATGGTTGGATGCACGGAAGCTCTGAGTGAGAACGTGTTTGTCGTACCAAAGGGTGGCAGATCGAAGTGCTGCACGTGAGATGAACTATCGCCCTCGCAGGTATCCTTTCATCGAGACAAACAGCCAGAAGTCGATTGGGACCAAGATGTCTTCACACAAAGTAGGTACATACCTTCACGTGAGGAAGGTGCCATAGCTATGCAACATTTGGTTTTCAAGAAAGAGTATGATTAATGAACCGTGGCTTATTTCAGTTGAATAATGGTTATGCATATCAGAACTAGACTTAATTTTGTTTCATTTATTTTGTACCTATATCCACAATATAAATTGATACCCACGTCACTAATTCAAAAGAAGCAAATCGCCACTGCAACACTTTGCGCCAGAGTTGAATCATCTGGACTAGCGATTCCAATTTTCTACAGAAAACATTTGAACCATTTTTCAGGTCACATTTGAGGTCAGTAGAGGTCAAGGCATGCCACCATAGGGATAAGGTGTAGATGAAGATTTTCTGTCATTCCATCTGAACTAGTAAGATAGAGCAAAACAATTAAAACCACTGGAATCCTCACAACAAGCCGAAAAGAAGGATATATAATATGACCTTGCTAGGTCAAATCAGGTCAAATCCTAGATATAATCCTATCGAATCCTGATATCCTAGGTCAAATACTAAATTTGACCTGATGTGACCTGGCAAGGTCACATCATATATCAGTTGATTTGGCTTGCTGCGATGATTCCTATGGTCTAGATGGTTTTGCTCTATATTTACCAGTTCAGATGTAGTGACAGAAAACCTTCGTCTACATGTTATCTCTATGGTGGTATGCCTTGACCTCTAGTGATCTTAAATTTTACCTGAAATAAAATAATGGCTAAAATTTTTCTCGATAGAGATTTGAATGGGCTATCCAACGCTGTTTATCGTTTTTCGTTATCTAGCGTGGTTCTTGGTTTCTTAGGGGCGCGGGTACCCGCCCCCCTTAAATGCGAAGGTGACTCAGACCCCCGTCAATGCGCGTGTTAAGCTAGCATGCATAGGACTCTCAAGATCGAGGCGGTAGATTGGTTGGGGACTTTATACCTAGAGACCGGGGTTGCGGCATGTATCCCTGAGAGGTAGCGGGTGCCCCGTGAGCAATGGATCGGTGAGGCAGCAACACAGCGGCCTGTAAATTGGCCGTAATTACCGCGGATATAGTACTGGCACTCAGTAAGCAGCAGCTACGCTGTATTCGAAGCCCGGAGCTGGTGTACTTCCGGTAGCCGATGGCACCCGGCGTGAGACGGGAGGGGGCCGGAGGCACTTCGGGGTCGCGCTCGCTGCCTTTTTGGTTGGATTTTTGGCTGCTGACAGTGATAAACGGTAGTGTCCTAACGGATAGTTAATCCACATTGTCAAAGGCACCATCTGGGCGTCTCCTCATCGGTAAATTCCTTACATGACAATCAATGTCTCGTTTGAATTGAGCTTCAGGGACGATTTTATATTATCACCATTGTTCTGGTGTTAGTGTCACCTGAGGTATTTTATACCAGCAGGAATGTGTGCATACTTGACCCAAGTGCTCTAAAAAGGGGCAGCAAACTGCAAGATAAGCCGATGTCTACTCACTGTCATTCGGTGCATGTTAAGAAGGACCACTCAAGTTGCGCCCTCTTTACCAACTGTATAGAACTGCAAAACCAGTGGCAGCATCGAATGCTGACCAGTGAAGAAACATCTCCTCTCCATTAGAGCTCTGACAAGACTACACGTCAGCCCAGTCTCCTACCTGTCTCTGGTGCAGTCATACATGAAATGTACAATATGAAAGAGGGGATGATCCGGGTGGCCGATCTATTGTACATGTCATGCACAAGTACCGCTGACCCTGGAACGTCGTTATGGTGCGATTTATCGAGGAGGGTTGTAATTGATTTTTTTCGGAAGAACTGTGTAATTGTACACGAAATAATTTTCTTATATGGTTACGGTATGTAACGCAAGAAACATGTGGTACTTTAGATAAGACCCGGGCCCGCCGCAAACGTGTTGCCTTTGACAACGGCATAGCTAGTGGGAATCCAACTAGTTTTGAAAGACAGGTGATTTAGCCTAACTGTTTTAACTGTTTGACTGATTGCATACGGCAACACGGTCTGTCGGGTTGGTGGCGCGTTAAAGCAAGACGCACACATTATTTGGAAACATAAAAAGATTTCGGGGCTCAGACGAATTAGTAAAACAAGTAGCTTGTCCTTTCCATACGTGGTATGCACCACATTTGCCGTGGTGGGAGAGGGATAAGAACCGAGAGGACCCACTTCTTATGAAATTAATAGGGCTAAAAAGATACAAAAAAATAATGGAAAGCTTATCTAAAATGGAATTGAAATTACCTCTGCCATATTTTATTCAGGTAAGTGTTGAGGTCACTAGATGCGAGAAACGTCAGAAAAAATTTAAAATCCGAAACTAAAATAAACTAAAAACAGTTGTACAATGTCATTGTTTGAAGAACCTAAATTTCTCTTTCATTATTATGATATACAACTTCGCGTCCAAGGCTAAGGTAGGACCGGTCTCTGAACGCCGTGCGGTTTAGAAAATACCTTCAGGCTGCAATATTATGCAGACTCGATTTCGACACAATCTGTCCCGTCCAAGAGGTGAGACAGAAGTGTTTTCGACTTTTCTAAATCTATAAGGAAAAGTCGACGCATTGCCTACCATATTTGTATTAGGTCTACAGTGGGTGTTTCGCCCACTATAGTAAAATTTGTTTGTTTGGAACGAAGTCATATCGACTTTCCCCAGCTCTATACGTAAAACTGAATCGATTGACACCCTTAAAAGCAAAATAAAAGGACATTTAGAGGTCGCGCACTTTTATCACCAAAACCATTACACTTGAAGAGGCGCATTCTTTCTTGGTGCGCTTGGGTAGAGCTCTCCGATGGAGTTGACGAATCCGTTGAATCTCTTGTGAGGGCGATCCCCTTTCCGCTGTTTTTGTCTTGAGTCGAAAGTTAAAGTCGTTGTGGCGTCGCATTTGATATAATGATCCTTCCCATATGTAGAAGGAGTATCGCAACAGATTCGACGCATTTGTTCTAAATTCAACGTAAGAACATGTTTTAAGCCACATCAAACGATCAAACAATTACTGGTCAAACCAAAGGACAGGATAGACAACCGGAAAACCAGGCCCAGTATACAAGATGGAATGTAATGACTGTCCAAAAATATACATTTGAGAAAGCAAAAGGATGATGGAAGTCCGACAAGACGAACACCGAAAATCTCGAAAAAACTAATCCGAGGGTCAATTGACGAAAGAGCAGCGGAGGCCAGAGCGGAACATTCATTCAAGAAGGATCATTATATCAAATGGGACGCCATAACGACTTTAACTTTGGACTCAAGACAAAAACAGCGGGGAATAAAAGAGGCAATTTACATCCAAACCACCACGGAACCAAAATGAATGGAAATATCGGCAAGTTACCATCTTTCTGGATTTTTGGACCTCTTAAAACGCCAGCCAAACAAGAGATTGAATTGAAAATAACACGTGTTTAGAGCTAATAATTCTAAAATGATTCGTCATGTTCATAGCTAAGATTGTTCTTTCAAAGTGTACCCTGTCTTCGTGTTTTTCGCTTAGTTAGTTCCTGTCATAGTGTTATCTTCATCCCCTTGAAAACGGGGCGGGATCCTCCCGAAATCGGTCGGGTTTTATACTCAGGCTAGTCATTGTGCAGCAATAAATGTTTTACTTAATTTGAAGAATATTTCAGATGTGAAATAGAAAACCAAGCAAAAGAAAACCAGCGCCAGTATCAGTGTGGAAATGTGTACATTCATAGGCGTAGGAACAGGGGGCAGGGGTGTCTGCCCCCGCCCAATATTCTTGATTCTTAACCCTTAACCCTATGGCGCTGACTGGAAAGAAATGACTTCAATGCACCTTGGCCTCCCGAATATTCTGGACGTCCCTACGCTTATGTGTACATTTGAATACATTTGATAAAAAAGCTGCAAAAGTGCGCGACCTCTAAATATCATCGAAATACATGGAAATTTCGCACGAAGCTTGTAAGCAGATGAGGTTTGAGGGGAACATCGATATGCTCGAAATATTGCATTTTGGAACAATGAAAACCCTAGTCTACAGTGAGGTCAACCGACGTCAAAGATGACACGCTATCGGCATTATGGGGCGTTAACGTTGTCACTGATAACTTGCAAACCAGAAGAGATAGGATAGTTATTGAAGTAGCATTGTAATCCTCTCGTCACTATAAATCCAATGATATATGATTTTACCGTGTTAAGTTGACTCCAAACTCCAAAGACTGTCCTGACCTCAGGTAGGCGAAGTGGTCTGGTATGGTCATGGTATATATCAATAGGCTCGATGTAGGGCACATATAGCCTTAGCCGCTGACATGCCCTAAAACTCAAATCATCATCAATAGGTTTGATGCAAAGCAACAAACACAATGAAATTAAAACGAAAGCTATGTCTTCATTCAATCGAAAGGTATTGGCTGATCTGAAGTAAATCGTTTACTTGACCTCAACAGCCTGCCACAGTTGCCAGATCACTTGTGCACTGAAACCTTTGGAATTGGCCCCGAACTCATGACTGTGAAGTTTTCCAGTTGATCAGAGACATATGCACTGGAATAGAGGCACTTAAAAGAAATCCCACAACCTTACAATGAGTTCGTGGATCTTACCTAACATTATACCAAAGAGCTGAAAAATAACGAATAGTATAGCCCCATCTACCATCAAGACAAACATCGGATTTCAGATGATTTGATTAAAATTGGTAGGATCAGAGCAAGTTTGAACAAACAAAAAATTGATGTCAGGTCGCTTATTCTTGGCTCGTAATATTACAACACCTCGACTTAAAATTTCGAGAAACGATGCGGCAAGAATTAAGGGACAAGTATCCTAAGTACGGTGGGGTTGCAAGCCGCTGTTTTCCCGTTGCCTCAGAAAACCATTATGGGGTGGGTTAAAAAGGGCGATGGTTCAGTCACCTCTCCGGGTGTGTCTCTTTGCGAATGCCCAGACCCTCCCCGCCGGAGCCGTATTTGTCCCGAAATATCACAGTCACGCGCGCAAATGTACCCGTCTTTGCCGCGGCGGTCAGAGCAAATTAGCCATGGAGAGTACAAATTGCGGACGGCAGGGTGTGTTGACTCCGCGTCAGCCAGGCGCCGCTGTTGGCAACTGCTAATGGCGGCGACAGCAGCTCCAACACAGAGGGCGACGACGGAGGCCGGGAACAGCTCTGCTGGCGAGACCAGTGGCGGGCTCTCAGGTCAATGTGGACGCTTAAGATATCCGCAGACCTCACAGGCTACGAGAAAAGCGCAATTCGGCATTGAAATGTGTTAAATACGATTAGAGCATTTTACGTCGCACTTACCCTGTTTGACTGAATTCGGTTGGCTGATGCCATTTCGCAGGGTTTTGCTGGTTTTGTCGTTTAGACATCCCCGTGCATACCACGGCTTTGATTATAACATCCGACAGACACCTCGATTCCGCTGCATGCTTGTGTCTCTGCCTAATCTGGCAACATCAGCGTATACTCCTTGCTAGATGAGGGATACTGGGAGATGCAAACATTGTTTCTAATTTTGTATGGTGCGTTATAGTTCCACGGTGATATACAAACTAGACAACCTATGGATTAAACCAGAACATGATATTGCTGGAGAATGTGACAATAAGACCAATAAAGTAAAATAATCAAAAAAGGTTATTCCATACCTTTTTCAAAGTATCATAATATCATAATTCACAGTATCATAATATTCGTTGATAAAGAATCGTCAAATAGATTTGAAATATCCGATTAATAACTTTCTTATATGCCTACCAGAAACTAAATCCCGGAAAAAAACCTTAAAGTTGATTTATTCCATACCATTACCGTGTTCAGAACATACCCAAAAATCCTGGAATCATTTGGAATCTGTACTCTACCAAAATCTTTAAGGCAGCGCCCAAGTGGAAATCTCGTATGAAACATACGCGGCAGCGGTCTGTATGAAGCCAAGATCAGTACATAATCGCAGCATGATCGGCACGAATGGAGGGCTTGTGACAGACTGGACCCACAGGCTCAGGTCTTTCGAGCAGTTCACGTTTGGGCGCCCCAGGGTCACGAACATCCGCCACCGCGTCGGTCCACTTTGACAGCAGATAGCTCTATCTCGCTCGTGAGTGCACCTATGGCAGGCGTGGGCTCGTGGGCAGACACTCCAGTTGTTCAATGGCCCATAGATGAATGCTGCTGCCCACGCGTAGATTTACGAGGCCGCTCTGCAGGGGTGGAACTGGGCGTTGACATGGTCAGCATTGGAGCAAGATAAAGGTGAAAATACTGGCCACCGGAGCCAAACAGCTGCTGTTCTGGTTGGTGACCGCTGAAACCCATCATGCTGTCATTGGTGTTTTAGTGGGTAATGTGCAACCATTTCTGCATTGTTGACCTGGAGATACTCCTGATCTCTCGATCAGGAAGTACTTGGCTAGTTCCCAGCTTCGGGAGCGGCATTTGGCCGACGTTCCCCTGGATGATAAGCAACATAAAAACAGACTAGTCATTCCAAATGACCACTAATGATGACGAGATGACTTCTGGTCGAGGCTAAGAGTGCACAATATGTAAGTTATCTGAACAGACCGCAATTGGCCTGCTTGGTCTGCCAATCGAAGGAGTGTGTGGGACTGACGGAGGCATAACGGTTTTACACACTTCTGCCGTCAAATGTACCTGAATTACACCTTTTTTGCAAAAAGTTCATTGAATGCACAAGAACCACAATACAGCTGGCCAACTTGCACGGGAGTCTTTTACCAACTATATGGGTGAAAACTCACTGGCGGCACAACATTCTCACACGTTCCTACTCGCACGATTCGGAACTTTAGTAAGGGAGAGTGCCCATTATATGTGCTCCGTGCCTGAATGCACCAAGGCGAATGCTTGCAAATCTATCACCGCTGTTGACAGAACTTTGTCAATGTTAAAAATCCTATATCCAGCTCCTTTCCAATGCAATTTTGACTTTACATAGTGTTGCCGTCAAACGCAATGATTATCTTACAGTGATTTTGTATTGGTTTTGAAATTATTTCTTATAAAAAAGCATTGTTTATTGACCACAATTCTCCATGCGTTGTTCTGTAGGTAGTTGAGGCGCTCAACGTGAAAATTGGGGGCGCATGAGTCGCTTTTTTGCGTCATAAATGCCATTTTCCTGAAGATTTACAAGAACAGACCGGCCATTCATACAAAATATACCACGTTACATGAAAGTCATCAGTCTTAGTAGGGTAGAGTGGGGTAACGCGCCCACCTGGGCAAGACGCCTACTTATATGTCCAGGCTGATGTAAGAACTGTAGCCTGCATGTAATATTTTTCTGGTAGCGGCCTTTCTGATCCGGTCCTGGGCATGATTAGACACGCCCAGTAAACTCCGGTATTTTTCAGCAAACATTTGTTGTTGTTTGCCTCTCCGGACATAAAAACAAGCTATCTTAAAGTTGCGATTGTACCTATGCGATGTAAATGTGCTCACCCTACCAACTTTGTCACTAAATTGTCTTACAACGTAAGTATAATGATATTACTATTTGTTCACGTGAAACAAAAGTTACAATATGCACTGGGAGTTTTATGACGGCCTTTTAATCGGGCTTGGGCGTTTTACCCCGCTATCGGGGTAAAACGCCTTTTTACATGGTCTCAAGAAAAATAAATTTCGCATACTTTGCATCGTGTCAGAATCACCAATTTCTATCTGAGTGTAGAAAAACGATGGAAGAACTTAACGAAGAAAAATAAAGCAATTCCGTCCGGCAGGATGGATACAGACGAATTTCTCTTAACCCTATTTCCGTCAGGCTCCCGGCTACCCCTATTTCCGGCAGGGGGGCAATCGGCCCCCTAAGATCTCGTAATCTAACCGGGCGATTTTGAAAATTCAAAGTGCTATAGATTCCCTGACTCTAAACTTTATTTTGAAAAAGAAGAAAATTTCAAAATTTTGATTTTTAAGGAGAAAGTTGTGCAAAATATACAATTTTTGTGTATTTTTTAGATTTTCCATAACCCTTGTCTCTGTTGTACGATTTTCACAAAACTAATTCAGATTTACAAATAATTGACTCAAAATTGTCATATACTCGAGTTACGCAAAAATTCGAAATTCAATGGCAGTTCCAGGACCAGGACTATGAGGGGAAATATATACAACCTAAAAAGTTTTTGTTACGCGGATTAGAAGCCGTGATATACTGCTTGGCATCTTTGCACATAAATAAATGAAAAAAGTGAAAACTCATCAGGGGCGGATGCAGTAAGGTAAAACAGTGGGGTAAAATACATCCCAACAATATGCGAGTGGTATGCATGAGTATATTAGTCCCTCGACTAGTTGAATTTATTTCTGATAATTTTTACCCTCCCATGGCAGCTCTGGGAAAGGGGGTGACATAGGCGGATCAAGGACTCTCGTCGTGGGGGGCGGGTGGGGGTGATTGGAAACACATTTTTAATATACAACGATATTGAGTCGCGGCGGTGATACTGGCTGGGAATATGCATTTTGAAAATGTGTAGTGACTGGACACGCCTCTGGTAATCTAGAATTTGGTTATAACTATTTTGAATTTTCATATACCCAATTGTATTCGCCCTGGCACGGCTGTAAGCAGTCTTCTCACTTACTAACGTTTAGTCCTTCTTGATAACATTCCCCCATTTTGAACTGCTGTAACCGCCCCTGATGAATACAAATAGTGACAATTGTGAATGCACTATCATCTCACATAAAAATGATATAATAAAACCATATAACTGGTATCAGGATCAGCAGAGACGGCTTCCTTTTACAAAGAACCCATCGCATACGATAATACTTGGTTTGTGGATAGAACCTCCCCAAAACCCAGCCATAGCTCCGCCCCTGGTAAATATATAATCTTGCAAATTTCAGAAAACCTGCCTGTACTAGTTTTAGGAAAAGTCGGAAGTTTCAAGTTCTATCGCAAGCCGTTTCGGAGATATTCTTGAAAAACCTTAGGGGGGCAATATTAGCCCCCCTGCCGGAAATAGGGTTAACGTATGGTCTTACCCCACTCTACCCTACCTTAGCTATGGAAACATTTAAAAACAATAATTCCCATTGAACTAATACGGTGACCCAAACGTGCACTAGGTACGGCATTTGGGTACCTACTAGTATACCCAAATGTAAAAACCACGTATTTATTTTTCTCGAACGATTGTGTCAGTTGGAAAACCACTGCAAACGTTACAAAGTCCACAAAATGTAGCACAATTATCCTACTAGCAGATTCTATAAGCAGTTTAAGCCAAACACGACCCATCGCTACAGTGAGTGTTCCAACTTAGGGGGGGGGCATGGTGGGAACAGTACCTTACTAGGGAGTCAAGCTTAAATCAATGTGGCACCTTCATGATGATATTTGATCTGATATAGCAGTCTTGTAGAGTACTCCCAGAAACCAATGAATCATTGGTGGAGATTCTTGGGGAGGGGGTTGGGAGGTCGGTCCCTCCCCGGATTTTGGGCCTCCCATACACTTTGTATAGGGCTTGTATTGCCGTGCCAGCGTTAACCCACCCAGAACCTCCCCCTCCCCCGTATTGAGAAGAGATCTCCAGTCCTGTAATGAATAATGTCGTTTTGACCAAAAGTGTTGTATGCCATTTAGTCCAAACGCTCATTTCAGCTCTTTTGCGCAGAAATAGGCGTGTTGGGGGCGTCCATCTGAGCCCTCCCCTCCCAGCAGATCCCCGGTCTATCCTGCTCCGTCACGGGCCGTAACACGCGTCACGCCAGGGAGCGAAGAGAGGCTCACACCCGCCCTGGATACACCGGTCTATTCACGTTCATACATTCAGTAGGTGTTGGGACAAATAACGTTATAAACGAGTGATTTTCTGTACACTGTTCTAGCTTGTTATTTCGGTTCTAATCCAATAAAAGGCCCATATTCCCTTTAAGCCAGTACCTACTGAAAGGCCAGAGATCACCATCCCCACTGGTCTTTCAATGCAAAGACTGGCAGGCTTTTCGGCACGCTTACCAGCTCGGAGGCTGATCTCGGGCGTTCCTCCCGATCTCACGCTGAGCAGAGACGAGGCGGTCCGTCCGGGAGCGAAGCTGTTGGACGGAGACGACGCTCGGCGCCAGGCGGTGCCATAGACAGTCTGAAAGTTGCTGAGGCGGCGCGACCCGCCGGACGGCGGATGAACGGCGGAGCCGGTAGCCACGGCATGTAGGGCGCCGCTCGCCACCGCCAGCACGGCGAGATACGCGACGGACATGTTGAACAGAGTGTGCTCCAGGGGCCAGACCGGGAGCGACGGTAAACTAATATATCGCTGTGAGAGCTGGTGCGAGTGCCGCTTCCCGTGGTAGCTTACGACTGTGGAGCACTGAATGTATACTGGTGTATTATGTGAAGCAGAAGACGGCGGGAACCCTCGAAGCGGAGCAGAGATGACGCGCGCCAATCGTGATGCCCAGTCTATAGACGTACTGCGACTCCGGGCAATTAATCAGGTTCATGGCCAGCAAATTGTTACGTCATACTTCAGAAACCTTTCCAGGGAAACAAAGTTTCCGCTCACAGCTCAACGCACGCTCTACCAACTGAGCTACCAGGCCCTGAACACAATTTAACGCAATCAGGCTCCTATCTAGCCACTCGTTGACTAAGCCAAGCCGCACCCCACGGCAGAGATGATTCAGCCACGCAGCGGTAGGGTAAGCGCTCGTGTCCAGAGCGGGCAGAAGCAGGTGAGATCGACCTGGGCCAGTCGGCACGACGCGCGGCGCGGGACTGAGTCGGCGGTGACCCTTCTCCCGACGCCAGCGACGGCACCGCGCGCGGCGCGTGCCGGCGGCGCCGGTCAAAGCCATTGTCAGTTGTAAGCCCAGTACGTGAAGCCCCGCGCACAAACTAGGCCAGGGATATCAGACGACGGAGACAGGACCTAACGGTAATTTACGGGATTTAGATGCATAATCATGCATGTTGAGGTAATTCGGCCGAGTGCCTTTGGCCAGCCGTTCTAGGCCGGATCATCGACCGGCGATGCCAAGGGAGATACTGCAGCGACCTTGAAGTGGGATCTAGCCCAAGTTTCACAAGTTTTACGCGGGCATGTATAATAGTATATAACATATAACTAATTGAGAGATCATGGGGTGAATTGAACCAATCTATCATCTCCATCACCAGGGTCTGGTCTTGCACTAAATGATATCGTTCTCCAATGCCATATAATCTCATTTTTAGGGTTGTTTTTATGTCTCTTGGATATCAAGTTTTAACTTTTGTGGGTATCTCTAGATACAAAGTTTTAACCATTGCTGATGCCTATAAGATATGAAGTGTTAAACATTTTAGATGTTTTGTTATATAGAATGATAGGCTCCAAAATGGCGCAGAATAAAGGTTTCAAAGCGGTATTCTGGCCCTAAGATAATTTTCTCGAAAATTGGTTTGCTGCTACTGACCTGTGATGACCCTGACTGAGCTTGAGAGCCATATTTTATGACCTGCCGTAAAAGGGAACTATAACTCGTGAATTTATATACATTATCAACTTAAACTTTAAACAATAGGAAAATAATTTAACTACCTGATGTGTGAAATGTTTATTCGTGGGTGTGCAAAACAAGTTTATATCCTTCGATTCCATGCTATACGGTCTGCACAGTTGATCTAAACAAGAGCATGGATTTAGAACAGGCACACCAAGGGTATTAATGCCAAACAAGATATTTGTATTGGTGCGGACACTTCCCATGGGTGGCTTTAGCACCGTCGTAATGGCTGAGTGATGCAACTATGGAGGAGACATGGCGAGAAGTGCATGGTGTGCGTTTTGGAAGGAGAGAAGTGCATAGCAGAATTCACGCACATTCTGAGAGCTAAGCCAAGGCTAGCAGGCAGTACAGAGCCCAGTTACAGACGTCTGTATTTCCACACTAAGGAGTTCATCAGCTCGCGAAAATAAACGCGACAGACAAATGTACTTCTTGAATTTTAAACATTACAACATATCACATTTGGGACAGGGTGCCCTTTTTGTTCAGTTGCTAGATTCCGGATTGGGATTGCAAGTAGGTATACGGGGGTTTAAAGCCCGCCGAAACCCACCTTTGGATACCATCTGGCCAAGTGGAGAGATTTCTTTAACAAACACCACAACAGTCATGTAGATAGGCAAATATACCTGTTTTGAGTGGGCCTAGTAAAATAAAGGACAAAACAATGTGAGGCCTAATGGGACAAATAAGGGCATTCGAAGTCAGTGACATTTATTTCATGTGGTCTCACGGACCTCTGCAGAAGTGACCAAGTCGAGAACCGGCCTCGGACCACGGTGCCTCTGGGGTTTCCAAATGACTCTCACTTGGTTGTGACTCCAATTGGTTTTTGCGGCAGCTGGGTGCAGTTTGTCTCCCTGCCTTTTCACGCCGCTTCCTGTTCCACAGAATGGCCAGAAAACCCAACTGGGTGTAAATCAATGGACAGTTAGGTAGTAGTGCGGTCAAAACACAAAATCTACAACAACAAAAAAACAGCGCATTTTGGTAATCCTCGCTATTTCAGTCCCTGGTCTGACATTGATGTGACGTCGAGTGTTAACATGCGCAGTAGAGTGGGTCCGGCGTCAACGTGCAGTGGGGGCGGGAGAGGGGTCCTAAAGTGCCCCCCATGAGATCTTGAAAACTAAGAGGGCTAGATAAACGCCCGTTGAAGGTATGTGGGGGCGATGGTGATCTATCTATATTATGGCAAAGTTTTATTGACCTAGGTCAATATCTTCACGGTCAAATGAGGTCGTAAAGGTCAAATCTGGGCCACACTGAAGACCCATTGGGCAATGCCGTGATTATGCAGAAAAACGGAAATACGCCAAAAGCGGACTAAGGTCATAGAGGGAAGGTCCCATCCTATCCTATCCTATCGCAGGGCGCCCAATACTAGATGAGGGGAAGGGGGAGGTGGGTAGCGACATTTTAGGGGGGCGTCCTCCACATTTTAGACGGGGCTATGACCATTTCAAGGGGCGCCGAGGGTTGATCGGGGAGTGATCCTCCTTGTCCCCTGGGTCCGCCTATCTCTGAGCACGCATGCATGTACAAACTACGGTAAGTTATTAAGTAAGTCTCCTCCAGGTTGCTCTTTGATAAAACGTACCGGGCTATCTGGCAGCTGCAATCTCGCGTCGTCCCGAAATCGAAATTAGATAGGCACGTTAACAACCTCAAGCATGTTAAATATGGATCATATACGGAATAATTGAGGGCCACTAGTGAGCTGCAGGTGCACCTCCATCGGCACACGAATTTTAACGAACGGCCTGGTCTACGCATGCAGGATGTGCATTTCTTCAAAAGAAGGAATTTGGTGCATTCGTGAAAAATTCGGGAGATGCGGCGCCAGCCTTGGAGCAATTACCCGAAGCGGTACAGCTTGGCACCAGAGCACGGAGCTACCAACCTTAACACATGCCCCGCTGGGGGAGGGGCGAAATTCGCTCCCCCTCCTGGCTTTCCCCAGATAGCTCAAAAGCGAACAGACGCAGAACAACGAAACTTTCAGTACCTTATCCCTGATCAATTTTACACATCGGACCAAATTTTTGAGTTAAGGTCATGTCAGGTCAAGGAGCTATTCAAGGCAAGTGACCCGACCTCAAAACCTAAAATCACGAGTTTGAAGCGGCGCCCAGGGAACATCAGCCAACCGATCAGTTTGAAACTTCCACAATATGATAAAGTCATTAGAGTCTAGAAATCTGCTATCTCAGAATTTTGATATTGTTGACCTAAGGTGGGGTGAATTTTTTGGTCACCCTATTATAAGTCTATGGTGAAAAATAGAATGGGCTCGTTTTCAGTAAATACTGGATAGATAAAGCTGAAAATCCTCAAACCGTCTATTTTTACCACGATCTTGACCATAAAGTTGAGTTTTTGAGCGTCTGACCTCTCAAAGGTCATATCAGGTCACGGGAGCATAGGGTGATTGTTTTGCCAATAACTTCTCACTGAATTTAGATAACGCCCCCATTTTGCTTCCATTGTGCTTGTATTGTCACGGGAAGTCGATTGATATGCAACATGACCATACCAGGTCACTTCTGTGACTCTGACCTAGCTCGAGGTCAGGTCATTTTCACTATTTGACCTAGAAAGGTCATATTATACATCATCCAATTCGCCGCGATGAGAGGAATCCAATGATGCATAACTATTTTATTTAGCTCCCCTGAGGGCAGATCTAGAGAGAGAAACGTACACTGCTCTGTTGTAAGCCTATGGAACCTTCTTTGACCTATGCTGACCTCAATATTGACCTGACATAAAAATTGTCCCTATAAAATATATTCGTCTTGTCAAGAGCTTTCAAACTCCGCACGTAATTTTCCTTTAGCTTTCGTCGGGAACGATATACGGACGGGGGGCGAAAAACGCCCCCCAGCGGCACGCGTCATGCCGAGGACTCCAGCGGGGCGCGTGTTAAGACAGAACGAACTGCGACGACGCGCGCGCCAGATGGTGGTTACCGTAAGCCCATCAAAACCAGTGACGCAGGTTTGATGACTAAAACCATATAGCTTACTTGTTTAATCAGAATCAAGGCCTTATTCCTTACTTACTTGACGCAGCTAGTTTCAGTTTCCAAATCACCAACGTCGATTTCCGGTTTCCAGCCTTCCAGAGGACATACCTATCAGGTTCCCCAGAGTAACAGTCAGGGAATGGAGTGGTCCAGTAGAAATATACCAGACTATTGACATGAAGGTTGTGCGTTTAGTTTCCGCCAAGACCGCAAGCCCTTCCAGCAAGATGGAGTTGTTAGCTTCATGCAGAGGTGGCTCCAGACGGTTGGTTTGGGGTGAGAGGGCAAACCCATGCCAACGAGGGAAAAAAGCGTTGGCAAGCGGGGTTGGCAGCCAGCAGGATTTAACTGGTGCAGTGAGTCACCTTCAAAGAGTAACTTGCGAACGGCCAATAACACTTAAACAAGTTTTTCTGATGGATATTTTCTCCCCAATTCATCAATTTTGAAACATCAGTTAGCTTTCTGGCGGGGAAAAAGGGGGGTTTGGCCCTCTCTATTTCGTTTGGGAGGGGGGCACGCTCACATTGGTCATTGATGCGACACCATCCTCCCCCCGATCCGTACAATCCGAGCAGACGGAGCATGGAAGAGCTCCGCAGAAGACGATATGTACCGGGGATACATGAGCAGCCCTGGTACGCACTGTTACGCTGTGTACGAGCCAGACGAAACATGCCACGACCCAAACGAAATGTGGCGACGGAGAACAGACCATTGTACAAGAGGAATTATCATTTATTTTGCTTGCATGAAACATTTACGTGCCTTGCACAGAGCACCTTATAAAAGCCTTATAAATCGCGCGGTCGCACCAGTTTGCCCGCACTGTAGACCGAGTGGTAACGCCATAACGCCAATTATATGTCATTATATGTCAAGGTCAACTCACATGAAGGTCAAGGTCATTCACCCCAGTATTGCCGTCAGATAGTATTATCTAGTATGACGGATGTTGTATTATCACTTCATAGTTAGGGATACTCAAGGTCAAGGTCAAACCCTCATTTCCCCGCCCAAAAGCTGCAATAGTGCCAGTTATATTAGACATTATTGGGATCAGGTCATATTGTTACGTCATACGCCATTGACCTTGAATGACCTTGACCTAAAAATTTCAGAGAATATTGTGTGGGACCTTCCCTCCATGACCTTCGTCCAGTTTTGGTGTATTCATGGCTTTTTTGCATGATTACGGCATTCCTCAATAGGCCTCCAGCACGGCCCAGATTTCACTTTTACGACCTCGTTTGACCTTGAAGATATTGACCTGGGTCAATGAAACTTTGTCATAAAGGTCAAGTATTATCACTAAGGTTAAGTCACTATCGCCCCACACATGCATCCCAAGAGGGATTTTTTCTTTCCCTGTTGGTTTCTGAGATCTCAGGGGAGCACTTCAGATCCCCCTCCACTGCGCGTGTTAACCCGCGTCCCACCGGGGGTCCGGCGCCACCTTCGCCCCACCGGGGGCCATCGATGGCCCCCTCTAACTCCGAAAATATGAGCGTTAGCGAAAATCTGCAAAGTGCACTAGAAAGCTCGCATGAATTCAATAAGAAATTACTTCGCATGTTTTAGCGCTCAGGTCAATGGTTTGACCTCCAGAGGTCAAGTTAGGTCACGGTAGGCTATTTTCACTAAAATATGCAATGCTTAAGCAAACTGGGCATAACTGTCATGCCATTAGAGCTATTGAGGTATGGTAAAGTACATTTGATAGGAAAAAGCCAGATCCTTTTTCCCCTATGTGGAACCTAATGACCTCCCGCCAGTGGTTTGACCTCCAGAGGTCACCTCGTGACCTAATATGACCTAAGGTCACGAAAGGTCAGAAAGTGACCTTGCTGTATATCAAATGAAAGATAGTGACGAGATATACACGATGGTGTTTGATTCAGCGCTCTAGCTTAATTAGGTCTAAAGTTAATGCCAAAATACGGTTTTTGAACCCTGGTGACCTTGGATGACCTTGGAGAGGTCAAAAGGCAAATATGGCCCCCTGGAATCCGTGAAAGGGTGTCCAAGAACGCTTCTCTGAGCAGGCTGAGCATTTGCAATCGTTTTTGTGACTTTTAGATCATAACACAGCTTTTCCCCATGCCTTTTCAATGGGATAGGTCACCTCGTGACCTGACCTCAAGGCACGAAATCGAAAAATCCCGGACATACACCTTGTAGACCCTGGAGGGTCATGAAGTGTAGGAGGTTTCAAATCCATCGACTTCGAAATGTAGCTTTTATAGAGCTCAAAAGTTGAAGTGAGGTGACCTTGGTTGACCTCGCCTGGTGACCTGACCTTGGGTGACCCGGGGTAAAAAGTTTCAGGGGTGATGGGAAAATGATGCGGTGAGAGGTAGAGCCCTCAACTGCGGTGCTGCACTTCGTCGTTTTTCTGCTATCGCGGAAAAACCTTAGGGGCCATTGCCCCGGTGGGCGAGGGTTAAGAGACCTCACGAGGTACTGTACGTGTATTTCAAGGATGATTGCCTACGCTTCACATAAGCCTTCTCAACCCGGGCTTGACGACATATCTTAACGCTATTTAACCACATTTCAATAAGTCATGCGACGCAGTTGAGGACTTTGAGGGTTTCACAGTTCCGACCCGGCGACAAAGCGCAGCGCATCACCATGTTGACGGACGTCACCAGAGTTTCAGTATCCGGACAGGACGCACTGAAACCTGAAACGCAATGAACATGAGCTGCGCCAGGAAATTGCACGACTGAAATGCCCCTTCCGGACCTAGAAAACTGCTGGAATACATTGGCGGCTCACAGAGCAAGTACTGGTTCTGCGTATCCAAACAGAAACAATTTCGTCACGCAAAATTGCAAGCTGTATTCTTCACTAATCCCAAAGTGACTTAAAAAGTTCTGCACCAGTATAAAACATATCTATACAAAGGAAGGAAAGCCCATCACAGCAAGAAGGTACGAACCTTCACCTACCTATCTTTCAACGAAATCAGGGGAATGGGGGTCAGTTTCTATGGAAACTAGGGAATAGGGCCTCATGCTTTTTGTTTTGTTCAATACATGTTCGACAAAGCATGGCGGGGAAATTCGAAACACACGGCACTAGTGATCGATAACGTAAATCGAGCTTTCAGCGTTACCATCTAGTGGCCAATATTCGCACTAAAAGTTATTTATACAGACGGTCGGAGAATCTGTCAAGCAAGTTATTCCAACCACGTTACGGTGCTGAGTCAAACGGTGACTTACCTCTTCGGCCAACACACAGCCTTAAGTGATGGAACCATGGCTACGGCAATCCTCTTGAAACGCACACAACTTCTGCGAGGAGACAAAATCCAGTTCAAGCACTCGCACACAATTCAAAAGAACATTCCCCTCATTCGCCGTCCTACACCTTGCTTGTCATGCAGTGTATTGAACCTGTTGACGTACTGCAGCGTGGTGCTGCAGCCCTTGGTGAGCGCGCCCAGGTACGTCATCAGCGTGACGTCATTCATCTGTGTGAACAGATCCTGCGCAAACTGCGGCGACTGCAGCACCGGAAGCCGGTGGCTGATGCTGTACGCCTCGCGCAGGATGTCGTAGTTGACGGGCACCTCACCCGCCTGCATCGCCTGCAGGTAGCGCACAATGATCCCCACGCGGCTTCTCAACATCTTGAGAGCCCCGTGGTGTGGAACCAAACTCTCCGCAACCACCGACTTATCACCCGCCTCGGCGGTGGTGACCCTGGCCACGTGGTCCACACCGATCCGCTCGGCCTCCTCGGTGGCCAGCGTGTAGCCCGTCTCGAGCAGCAGCATCTGCGCCTCCCCCTGTACAATATCGATCACGGACTCTAGCACAGTGATCGGCAGCTCACTGCACGCCGAGTGTGGATTCAGTTTGAGAAGCAGCGCGCTCTCGTTCAGCTTGCAGATCTGCTTGTGCACGCTGATGTCGGCAGCGTTGGGCG
Organism: Lepas anatifera; assembly: GCA_034440635.1. Classification (NCBI taxonomy): domain Eukaryota; kingdom Metazoa; phylum Arthropoda; class Thecostraca; family Lepadidae; genus Lepas; species Lepas anatifera. The sequence goes on from JAOTON010001956.1 coordinate 957,794, forward strand.
CGCCGCCGGTCGTGTACCAGCCCAGCAGGTCCATGTGCTCGAACACCTGCTTGAACTGCTCCTCCTTCATGGCGTAGTAGTCGGTGTTGATGACGATGTGCCCGTCCACCTCGTCAAACACGAGCTCGAACGAGTTCATGATCTCGACGTTGCGGCCCTTCTGCTGGCCGATGATGGCGCCGAGGACCTGGCGCGGCGCGCCCTCCTGCGCCCGGATGCGGGTCCAGTGCTCGGAGATGTTGAGGATCACCAGAGGGTGCAGCTGGACGGTGACACTGGGCACGGCGCCGGCAGCCGCCATCACTCCAGAGCTGGAAGCCGAGGTCGACGGTCCCGCCTCCACCTCCATCGAAGTCATGGTGGCTGTGAACTGGGGCTGGACTAAACAACCTGCGGCAGAGTGAATGAGTCTTTTAGAGTAGGTTTGAGGAGCCCTGTAAGAAGAGTTTCGCTTGTTTCTAGCATTAAATTCAGTGAGCCAAGGACGCCAATTCTGACATGATTTTCTCACTACTTTATCAAGAGTGCTGTCTCTGATTGCTGGACACTCACTTATCCTTTCAGAGAGTGAGGCAGAGGCAGGCATTTTCATGCTTAAATCATATATTATATACTTTAAAAATGCATAGGTATCCTGTTTCTTAACACAACTACAATGACACAGTTGACAGCTTAATACAAAATTCAAGGTCAACTATATTTTTCTCCAATGCATATAGACTTAACATTACACAGTTCCATATACAATTAACAAAAAAACATCCAAGCACCATATGAGGCAACATTTGCCACACATCACGGGTACCAAGTACAGTAGTCTTTGCTCTTTGGCAAGCAATAAGTGTCTTAAATAACCAGATTTAATCACTGCACCAAAACAGTCCTGAAACTCTTTACATCTTCAGCAATGCCTAAAAAGTTTCAATAGCAGAGGAGAGCACACACAGTTTGATATCATGAAATACAATAATAACAAAAGATAAGAGCCTTCAGAGATATGTATTATATCAAAAACAGGTGGCTGTGGGGGTGGAGATCCTGGAGGTTAGCACCCCCTGGATTTGTGTAGGTCTCACATAGGCTTTCCATACAGTTGATACCGTACACGTTTACTACACACGTACACATCGAAATGCGAAGAATCCAAACGTTTCCCCACTACAAATCTATAAATGCAAAGAGGACAATCCTCGGGACATTAGGGTCAGAAAAACCTGGGCAGAGCTGCGAGGTGGCGACATTCGTGAGGGAGGACGACGTGGACAGGGACACCAGAATCGAGCGGAACGGGGCCAGGGGGCCGGCGCGCCCGCCCATCGGTGGAGGGAAGCGACGCAGTGGCGAAGAGACGTGCGGGGAGCGGACGGCGGTGGGGGAGCGGGCGGCGGGGAGGGAGGCGGCGGCGGCGGAGGGAGCGGCGCGCGGCGGAGGGCGCGGGGGGAGGAAGCTCGACGCGGGTGGATGGCCTCGTATGGCGACAGACCGGATAACGAGGGGGAGCATTCCGCGTGAGGGCTGGGTGGAGGGGCAATCCATCTCGGCACACATCATCGGAACGGCTCAACATCAATACACATATTTTTCAGTGCAGATCCCTACCATGAACGACGCGCGATGGGTGCAACACCTCGCAAAGCCGCCCGCTCATGAAGGGGAGAGGTGAACAAGCCACCGGCGAACTGGCGGCTGGATTGCCCTGCAAGGGTTAACCCATTCAGCACCCTGGGGTTGAGATCTTCAGTGGTTGGGTGTCACATCAAGTGGTTGGGTGCCACATCAAATTTCATGCATTGCACTTTTTATTGATTGGGGTTTTGCAGCCATATGACATATATTTGCACTAAGCGGTACATAAAGCATATAGGGACCTAAGAACATAGCCATGCAGCCATGACACCACCGGCATGAGGGTGTCATGATGATTTTTATGATTTTTATAATCAGTGGCAGATCTAGCTGGTTGTTTTGGTAGGGGCAAACCAAAGTCGAGTACCAAAAAAAGTCACACAGTGAACAATTGCCCTACAGCCTATGACATGGCTTGCCAGTAGAATTTTGGGTATTTGAGGCAAAAAGCAAAAAAAGTTGCAGATTGCAGAGTGAAAAATATGGGCTCAAGATACTTTTTTTCTATCCAAGGCCCAATATTTACACTGAACTTAACTGGTTCTGTTTGAAGTTGGGAGTTGGAGCACCAAAATCTTGCTTATTAACTAAAAAAGAGTCAGGGAAAAAAGAGGTTAATCGCTTTGGGGGAAAAATAGTTTTGCCCCAAGCTTTTCTGTTTGGCGGGCAAATGGTTTTTGCCCCTGGATCTCCCAGTTTGCAAAAAACCCAAGCGAGGTCAGATATATCAAGTCTGTGCCCTTCAAGTGATACTGAGTCAGTTCTGAAAAGCACAGCTCATTTGATTTGGTAGTAGCAGGGTAATAAGTACCTAGCAGGATGGTCCAAACCCAATGGTTATATACCTACTGCATAAAGTTCCTAACAAATCCAGCTTTTCAACTGGTGTCATTAACAAACATTAAATCTGGGCTACTACCTAGTACCTTAAATAATAATGAAACACTGCAGAAGCTATCAATACCTACTCCCTCTCTCGTGCGTATGGTGACAGCCGGCGAATATTGTTTTGCTCTGGGCGAATATTACCCTGGTAAGAAGTAGGTATGATGAAGTTAGTCCCTCTTTACGTAGTCTACAACGGCATGGTCAAATTGTCATAAGCCAAAATAATCAGTTTTCCTTCACCTGATGGTCCGGCCTTTGCCAAATGGCCTTTGCTGTCCGTCAAATAAACAAGAATACGTTTGGTGGTGAGAAACCTTTCAGGGCTTCAGCCTTGGAGAAAACCGAAAGAAAACAACAATGGAGAGCAGGGGCTGCCAAATGGTGTTTCTAGCATAATATTCCAAACTAGGCAGGGGCCATTCGTACCGAGTTTTACTGTACTCTGGGACCAATTTTGCATTGTCAGTCATGAATCCTGACACCAATGCTCAAAGGGAACAGTTAATAGCCAAAATTGTTAGAATTTTAATGAAAAATAAGTGTTCCTAACCAGTAGAATCCAACTGATTCTTCCATTTAATGAATGCATTATCTGTGGGGTACAAATCAACGGAAGTGCATATAGTCTAGTACCAGTAACAGCGAGAATCTGAAAAGCCTCAAGAGCAGCAGCAGTAATCTAAAAAGCCAACGAAGAGAGGTGCCGCGAAGTGTTGGTCCGCAAATGCCTTCCCCGGCTTTCTCCAGATTGAAGCCACTGGTACGTAGGATTTTTGCTTAGCGAATACGAATGTACAAAAAGATGTGTTTCTGTTTGTTCATTCTACATGCACATTACCGGAAGCGTCAGAATTGTCATACTGCATTTAGATGTGTATCGCTTATCAAGGCTCAGCTTTTCAAGTTATTGCTAGTGAGTGCTGTCAGAGAGAATGTGACGTCATTGGAATTACACGAGGACAAGGTAGTGAGGATCCAGGACTTCATTTCGGGGAGGTCTACTTGGCTGGAGCCACCCTTTCTATTGCCTCTGAATAGCCTCCGGTTGTGCATTTACTGCATGCACTCTGACATTGGGAGGGGGATTGAGCCCCCGTCTCCTGCCCCTGTATCCATCATTTAGAAAGGGAAGACATTTTCCCCGTAAAGCCTCGGATATTCGCCGATTTTCTTGAATTATATTTCATGACTGGACTCTGATGCCCACCCCCCCATCCGCCTAGGTCCGGCACACTGACGTGAACTATGGCTGAAAGAAACAGTGGCGGATATACACCGGCTGTTTGCAGGGGGACGTTCAAAAGCGTTAACAAATGTATTTTTAAAGACATTTGGTCAGATTGGTGGGCTGGGGAAATTCCTATTTTGCCCCACGGTTTGGATCCGCCAGTGTTAAGAAACAATAGACCTTGTTGGAAAAGCTCATTGGTAGCTCATTTGGTAGAGTGTTGGGCTCGGATCCATCCCGCTGCGGAAGAACATGCAGCGGCAGAGCATGTGCAGACTTGGGATCGGTTCCCCTGAGATGCTCCGGCGCTCAATATTTAGCCGACGGGCAACTGATTGGTGACCTAGCGGGGTGGCTGTCCCTGTGCTTTGTGGGACGTTAAACTTTGGCTTCTAAATTGGCCCTTGGTTGTGGGAGTGGCTCGTTCGAATGGTGGGGTCGGGTTCTCCGTGGCAAGTCAATTGATGACTTTAGTGAGACCGGTATCTCTATTCCATGGTGAGACTCCGGCTCCAAAAACCAAACATGTAGCAACTTGGACAAAATGTATTAAAAGACTACCCGAAAACAATGTGGGTAGTGGAGGCAATCGCCCCTCACTTCGGAAAAGGGAAGATCGGTGTCCGGGAGGCCTCTTCCTCTAGGGAAAAGTGGAGGTCCTCCCGACCATTGACGTCACAAAATCACTGGAATCGACTCAAATGATAGTCGTGGGAGCTGAACCGCTTTTTGTTAACCCTCACCTCAGTGAATGTGTTCGAATATCCCCCTCGGACTTTTCCGGTAGCCCTAAAACGTTGCGGTGACGTACGTTGGGGGCCGTTCGTAAATTACGTCACGCTTTTTCGATGTGTTTTCGAACCTCTTACCATAGTTCTGGCTGCGCCCCTGACTCAATTTCAAGGTCAATTTCAAAGGTCATGGGTTACGTTTCCCACCTCATACTCATACTCATACTCATTTATTTCTTCTTTTACAGAACATCATTACATGTGCAACCCCAATTGGTGCAAAAGCGCCGAAGCGCTTAGATCGTGGCACCGCTCGGGTGTCATAGCTACAATCACGGTAGCGCCGCCGTAGGTCTCACCGCCCACGCCCCGCCCCCGCACGGGCCACGCACTACGTCGGGCCGGCTGAACGGTCGGCCGCGCACGACTGCCAGTTACCAGTTCAGGCAAACCTCCGGCTGCTGCTTATAAAGCGGAAAACCTCCCGAGCTACTGCGCGATCATTGCCTGGGTGAAGAGAAAAGCCAGAAAGAATAACGTCGATTTTAAGCTTACGGTGTAGGTTTTCAAATGGTCTGTTAATTATTGAGCTAATGTTGTTCATCATAATTTGTCTCTGTATAATGAACTTTGGACATTGTAGAAAAAAATGTTCCGTTCCCTCCCAGCTATAACCGCAGTCGCAGCAAGGTGATTCAGCGATTTGGACTTGGTACAAATGACCGTTTAATTTTGACATGCCTACTCTTAGCCGAGCTAAAAGACAATTCTCGATTTTGGAGCCGAAATTGAAGTACTTAGGTGGGTCGTATTTTTGTAGTGTTTTTCTAGTTGTTGTTTGAATGTGTTGTGAGACTGTAATTCTGAAAGGTGTCTAGGTAGCTTGTTGATAAGTTTTATTGCGCTGGGTAGGAATGAAGACTTATAGTGTGATGTTCTAAATGATATTTCCGTCCTGCTTCTGGCGTTTCGAAGTGAACGGTAAACTGTGTTTGCCCGTATGTCTGGTAGGATTCTTTGGATATAGTTGGGGGTTGTACCATGGGTAAGTCGGTGGAAAAACTTCAATTTGTGCTGTTCACGCCTAATTTTCAATGGGGACCACCCAAGCTCGTGTCTTAGATTGTCTGTAGAAGTTCTTTGTAGTGTCGATGTCACTAGTCTGGCAGCCCGGTTCTGAATTCGCTCGAGTCGCTGTGCGTCGTCTACTGTCAGGAGTCCGTCGTATATTATGTCGGCGTAATCAAAGTGGGGCAGCACGTATGTCTTGTAAATTTGAGCAAGGGCTTCTCTGGGTAGGTATGGGGCTATCGGGTAAAGTGGACCGAGTGTAGTAATTACTTTTTGACAATGTGGTTAACGTGGGCGTGGAATCTTAGGTCAGTTGAAAGGACTAGTCCCAGGTGTTTGTGCTGGCTGGCCACAGGGATAGCCTGGGAGTCAAAAACAAGGTTTGGAACTACTTTATTTCTTCGGTATGAAAATGTCTGCTGGATTGTTTTTAATGCGTTAAATTTAATTAGCCACTCCTTTCCGTAGTTTTGAATTTGGGTGATGTCGTCTTGGAGGGATTGTTGTACATGTTGGATATTTTCTGGCTTGTGGCTTGTAATAAGGCAAGCGTCATCTGCGAAAAACATCATTTCGTTTTCAGTTTTGCCAGACAAGGCATTTAGGTACAGTAAGGCAAGCAAAGGGCCCAGGACAGATCCCTGTGGACAGCCGGGCGTTCAATGGAAGCAGGGAAGATTTAACATTGTTGATTTGAACTGTCTGTTGTCTGTCAGTCAAGTATGAGTGTAACCAGGGCAAAATGTCAGTCAGTCCGAACTCGTGCCTGCATTTTTCTAGAAGTCCTTTGTGCCATATTTTCTCAAAATAGCGAGATATGTCGAAGAAGAGCACAGATACATCAAATCCATTGTCCAGCAATTCGTACAAGTTGTGAGTCATGTAAAACAGTTGAAGATCGGTTACGTGTCCAGGTCTGTAACCACTCTGTCTTTCCGTCAGGAGGTCATTTTCAGTCAGATGTGTATAAACCCTACGAAATATTATTTTCTCGAAAATTTTTGAGAGGCAGCACAATAAGCTTATGGGCCTATAGCCAGATACCTCAGCTGAGCTACCTTTGTTCTTGAAAATTGGTTTAACTGTGGCTATCTTCCAGAATTTTGGGAATCGCCCTTCTTGAATAGATTTGTTAAATAGCCGGGAAAGGGGTTCCGCAATAATAAGAGCGACAAGCTTGATGAATTTAACTGGAATTCCGTCTGGTCCCGTCGACTTGTTTTGATTTAGCCCATTTATGATGTTTAAGACTTCCCTATCTGTTATTCTCGCCATGGTAATCTGTGGTACGTTTTGATTGTCAATGTTAGGAATTTGGTGTTGCTCGCTGTTTGGAAGTTGTGTTTGGGCCGCAAAGTACCCATTGAATAGTTCGGCTTTAGCTAAATCGCTGGTGACAAGGTCACCGTTGCTGTCTAGGAGAGGTGGGATTCCATGAGTTTTAGAGCTGCCTGTCATATTTTTGAGTATTTGATGGTATTTGTGGGGTTCTTGTCTCTTTTCCAAAAGTATTTCAGCGTCTTTTGACAGTTTTTTGCCTTTGAGGTATCTTATTTTGCTTGTTACTTCGTTCCTACATCGTCGCCATTTGTTCCAATCACTTAAGTTGTTTTCGCCCGCACCCAGTTTTGCTTGTTTTGTTTTTGCAATTTTGAATAGCCTGTCCCGTTTTCTCATAAGTCTTCTCACTTCTCCTGTCACCCATGGCTTGTTGGCTGGGCGAGATGATATTTGTTTTCTTGGGATACAATTTTCAGCAGCGTGACATAAAGTTAATGTGAATTCAGCGGTGGCATTGTCTATGTCGTTGTCAAGAATGTCGTCCCAGTTAGCTGTCATCAGTTGTTGCGTCAGTCTGAGATGATCGAGCTTGGAGTAGTCCCATATTGTCTTCTGGTGTGCTGGGGTGTTGATTATTTTTCCTTTTAATGATAAATAGATCGGAAAGTGATCTAATGTAGAAAAAGAAGGGAGTAATCCGCTTTCCTCAACCAAACTACACTCGGAAATGAAAATTAAATCGCGCAGACTGTGCGTGCTTCCCTCCAGTCTTGTTGGCTCCTGGACCAATTGCGAGAGTGGTCTTGTGACCTCATTTCCCACCCAACGGTTGCTGTGGTGCTAGTTATAGTGTGCATTATAGGGAATATGCCAAAGTGTGACGCCATAGGCCTGCAACTTTGAATGACCTTGGCCCAAAAATGTGTGGTTAGATCCTTTGGGATTCTGCCTCTATGACCGTGTTGTGCTTCTAGCATATTCCCGGCTTTTTCCGGCATAATTACGGCATTTCCCAATAGCTCCCCAGCACGGTCAGGATTTGAAACTTGGGTATAATGTAGATCACCACAGCCCCCACATACCCTCAAACGGGCGTTTTTCTACGTCTCTTGGTTTTCAAGATCTCAGGGGGAGCTATCAAGGCCTCCCTGCCTACTATCTCCCCTCCCCCTCCGTTGAGTGCGTGTTGTTACCAGACCATTCTCCTGTGCGGATCTTAAGAACGGAAAATACTAGAGGAGACGAACGAAAAGAACGTTTTGCATGTTGCAACCTGCCCCGGGGGCCGATTCAACCTGCTCGAAGGTGGGGTAATTTGCATCAGTTGCAGAGTTTTCTGATATCACTATTGTCATGTGTACGTCAATGTCCAGCAAAACAAAATGAACCACACTATTTTAAAAATACTGTTCTTTCAAATCATAGTCTAAGATAGTCGATGTCTTTAACAAATTGGCAACTGTGCACAATGAATAAAAACTGATCCAAGCAGCCATGATATCTGCTATAGGTGAATGAACCTTTTTCACGAAATGGTACCGATAATCTGATTAAACAGTGTTTCTCTGTATTGTACGTACTACAGCTGCGTGGGCCGGGGGGTGTGGTGGGCGTATTGGCCAGTACACTGACCGTGAAAACCTGTGCAGATGTTTCTGCAAATAACCTTTTGAGGCCTGCTTTGAAGGTACCTCCGTCGAGAAATCGTGTGCTGATATTGGTCGGAGAGGATTCATCGTATATTCTTCTGGAATACTTCACAGCGAATTGGACCGCAAAGAGCGGGGTATATTGACCTGAACTGCGGATGATATTGTCTGTCCATTCCGGCGGATATTGTAACTGCTGAACGCGGGCGGCGCCAAAGAGACATTGCAGGTGTGCTTTAATAACAAAAATGGCCCACAGAGTAATGCATCGGGTGTGGGAAAGTTCTAAAGGTATTAGATACTTACTAGCTCTGCGATCTCACTTACGTCTTTTAGCGGCGGCTTTCCCAAATAACTTGTTCTTTGTTTTTTCCCGTTAGTGTTGAACTCATTGTTAGAATGTATCGTTACGTGGCTATCTTTCTATGTTGTTGTCGCTCTGTCGGTGCAGATTCGGCGACTCCGGCTGGTCAGGCATGCCCACACTGGCAAACCCCTGGACCCGGAGTGGTCCAAACTGGCCACCAAACAGCTGAAGTCGGAGGAAGCGCTGAAGAAGCTGTCCAGACAAACCTCCGATGGCATCAACATCAAGCCCATCTACACCGCCCAGGATGCCGAGGGGTGCGTATCTGTTGTGTTTCAGGTTAAATCTTCTGCAGGGTGTACGTGTTATGAAATTGGATACCATAAGATCGGAGCATGGGCAAGTGTGCTTGTTGGGAATGACTTTAATAGATATGAAAAAAACACAGTGCTTTGAACTAGGATATGTCAGTGAGTGCCTTTTCTGGCTCGGTAACCCCACCAAACTTTGTGATGATGCTGGCGCCGACTCCGTCGTCTTTCCTTAGCGCCTTGTTGTGTACCGACCCGCGCTGTCTCCGGTTTCAGCCTGCCCTCTTCGCTCCCGGGCCAGTTTCCGTTCACGCGCGGTCCATACCCCACCATGTACGCGCAGCGGCCATGGACCATCCGCCAGTACGCCGGCTTCTCCACCGTCGAGGAGAGCAACAAGTTCTACAAGCAGAACATCAAGGCCGGCCAGCAGGGCCTCAGCGTCGCTTTCGATCTTCCCACTCACACAGGGTAGGGGCGGCAAGTGTATGACGGTGGTAGTCTGCTGGCTGTCAGTAGTTACACCCCTCTCAATTCCACTGTTCGTGAGTTTTATGAGCTCAGCTATGTATGTCAGCTATTGCATTTCTCCGACTTAATCATCCAGGTCTTCTGGGGCCTCATCAGCTACTGGGAGACCTTTATATGAATGTATGAGCCTGTTCTTGCACCTGTTCCGTATTTGCAGGACATTTCTCGGCATCATTTTCTTTACTTTTGACGATGACCTTCTACCACAGGGCTCATAACATTTGAAGAAAACTGGAACACATACGCAATTGTAAGGCTTTTAATATTGCTTATGAATAGCGTGTGGTTTTCCACTAACAATGTTTTGCAGCTACGGAAACATATTGCGCGTTCTCACATTCCTCTTGCTTTACTGAGAACCTAAAAGGAATAAAACACTCGTGACTCAAATGGGCTTGTTTCAAGGGTGGGAGGATTGTTCTTCCTATTCTTTATGAGGCAGTCTTATGCCTTGCCTTCCGCGATAAACCTAGTTAGGAGTTTTGGTAATGTAATGGCCTTCGGCAAGGGACACGGCAGTCTTTGCCCAATGAGAAACAGGTCCGCCATTATTTCTAACTATAGACACGGGTACCCAGTGGGGAAACTTGGAAGGATTGGGGACCGATGGTAAGGGCTCCGGGACCAAAAGAGAGATTCCCTCGAGCGTGTGCAAAAAAAGATGAAAGAGAAAAGAAATGCCCTGCCGTAATATCAATTTATTGCTGCGTACTTTCATTTCATTAGGTCTTTTTTACGATTCTGGTAGGCGAGCTGGTCACGGTTTTCGCCTTGACTTGAATGGCCACATTTGCTGCGCCGGCCGCGGCTCAGGTACGACTCGGACAACCCGCGCGTCTCGGGCGACGTCGGCATGGCGGGCGTGGCCATCGACAGCGTGGAGGACATGAAGACGCTCTTCGATGGCATCCCGCTGGACCGCATGTCCGTCTCCATGACGATGAACGGAGCCGTCATCCCCATCATGGCCATGTTCGTCGTCGCCGGCGAGGAACAGGTGATTACCTAATAACACTGATGGTGAGGAGCGGGTGATAACCCCATAACACTCACAGCGATTAACAGGCGATTACTCCGTAACACCAATGACTAGGAGCAGGTGATTACCCCTAACATTAATAGTGAGGAACAGGTGATTACCCCATAACACTCATAGCGTTTAACAGGTTATTACTCCGTAACACCAATGACTAGGAGCAGGTGATTACCCCTAACATTAATGGTGAGGAACAGGTGATTACCCATAACACTGACAGCGATTAACAGGTGATTACTCCGTAACGCCAATGACTAGGAACAGGTAATAACCCCGTAACACTAATGGCGAAGAACAAGTGATTACGCCCATAACACTCGCAGCGATTTACAGGTGATTGATCCTTTACACTAATGACTAGGAGCAGGTGATAACCCCGTAACACGCGAGGAGCAGGTGATTACTCCATAACACTAATATCGAGAAACAGGTGATTACCCCATAACACTAATACCGATGAGCAGGTGATTACCCCATAACGCTATTTGTGAGAATCAGGTGATTGCCCCATAACACTAATGCCGAGAAACAGGTGATTACCCCATAACACTAATACCGATGAGCAGGTGATTACCCCATAACGCTAATAGTGAGGAGCAGGTGATTACCCCATAACGCTAATAGTGAGGAGCAGGTGATTCCCCCATAACGCTAATAGTGAGGAGCAGGTGATTCCCCCATAACACTCACGGTGAGGAACAGGTGATGGTCAGGAAAACTCACGGCACGTTCCTCCCCCATATACCCTCTATTTATAGTTGAACGAGTCCCTCAAATTGTTTGAGTTATGCAGGCTGTTTGCCTCAAGCCAGAAGGACTGTTGGTCTACCTACATTTGTCACATATTTTCTCGATAGTCACTTGGACTGGAATTCCGCGTCACTTTCACTCGCCTTTTCGTCTGAGGTGTGCAGTGAACTGTCGTTGCTCTACGGCAGGGCGTGAGCAGCGAACAGCTCTCCGGGACCATCCAGAATGACATCCTGAAGGAGTTTATGGTGCGCAACACCTACATCTACCCTCCTGCTCCGTCCATGAAGATCATCGGCGATATATTCGCCTACACGGCAGAGAAAATGCCAAAGTTCAACTCCATCTCTATATCGGGATACCACATGCAGGTATTGTGCTGTTAGCTAGTCTTTTAGGCCCGAAATGTGTTTATAAAGTCTAAGTTCTATATTAGCATGTTCCTAGCTGTATAATGGTTAGTTTCATTATCTCTTTGTCTTGTTGAAAGGTGAAAAATATGCCACTATATATAAAACGCTGGGGGAGCGAGAGCGAAATTGCCCCTCCCGGATTTCCTTGAATAACGTAAAAACAAAGACACACAGAGCAACGATGCTTACAATACATGTCCCTAACCCCCAGCGCTGTACACGGTATCTTCAGCACTCTACACGGTCTGCAGTACCCCAGTGCTGTACATGGTCTGCAGTACCCCAGTGCTGCACACGGTCTGCAGTACCTCAGTGCTGCACACGGTCTGCAGTACCCCAGTGCTGTACACGGTCTGCAGTACCCCAGTGCTGTACACGGTCTGCAGTACCCCAGTGCTGTACATGGTCTGCAGTACCCCAGTGCTGCACACGGTCTGCAGTACCCCAGTGCTGTACACGATCTGCAGTACCCCAGCGCTGTACATGGTCTGCAGTACCCCAGTGCTGTACACGGTCTGCAGTACCCCAGTGCTGTACACGGTCTGCAGTACCCCAGTGCTGCACACGGTCTGCAGTACCCCAGTGCTGCACACGGTCTGCAGTACCCCAGTGCTGTACACGGTCTGCAGTACCCCAGTGCTGTACACGATCTGCAGTACCCCAGTGCTGCACACGGTCTGCAGTACCCCAGTGCTGTACATGGTCTGCAGTACCCCAGTGCTGTACACGGTCTGCAGTACCCCCAGCGCTGTACATGGTCTGCAGTACCCCAGTGCTGCACACGGTCTGCAGTACCCCAGTGCTGCACACGGTCTGCAGTACCCCAGTGCTGTACACGATCTGCAGTACCCCAGTGCTGCACACGGTCTGCAGTACCCCAGTGCTGTACACGGTCTGCAGTACCCCAGTGCTGTACACGGTCTGCAGTACCCCAGTGCTGCACACGGTCTGCAGTACCCCAGTGCTGCACACGGTCTGCAGTACCCCAGTGCTGTACATGGTCTGCAGTACCCCAGTGCTGTACACGATCTGCAGTACCCCAGTGCTGTACACGGTCTGCAGTACCCCAGTGCTGTACACGGTCTGCAGTACCCCCAGCGCTGTACATGGTCTGCAGTACCCCAGTGCTGTACACGGTCTGCAGTACCCCAGTGCTGCACACGGTCTGCAGTACCCCAGTGCTGTACACGATCTGCAGTACCCCAGTGCTGCACACGGTCTGCAGTACCCCAGTGCTGTACATGGTCTGCAGTACCCCAGTGCTGTACACGGTCTGCAGTACCCCCAGCGCTGTACATGGTCTGCAGTACCCCAGTGCTGCACACGGTCTGCAGTACCCCAGTGCTGCACACGGTCTGCAGTACCCCAGTGCTGCACACGGTCTGCAGTACCCCAGTGCTGCACACGGTCTGCAGTACCCCAGTGCTGTACACGATCTGCAGTACCCCAGTGCTGCACACGGTCTGCAGTACCCCAGTGCTGTACACGGTCTGCAGTACCCCAGTGCTGCACACGGTCTGCAGTACCCCAGTGCTGTACACGGTCTGCAGTACCCCAGTGCTGCACACGGTCTGCAGTACCCCAGTGCTGTACACGGTCTGCAGTACCCCAGTGCTGTACACGGTCTGCAGTACCCCAGTGCTGCACACGGTCTGCAGTACCCCAGTGCTGCACACGGTCTGCAGTACCCCAGTGCTGCACACGGTCTGCAGTACCCCAGTGCTGCACACGGTCTGCAGTACCCCAGTGCTGCACACGGTCTGCAGTACCCCAGTGCTGTACATGGTCTGCAGTACCCCAGTGCTGTACACGATCTGCAGTACCCCAGTGCTGTACACGGTCTGCAGTACCCCAGTGCTGTACACGGTCTGCAGTACCCCAGTGCTGTACACGGTCTGCAGTACCCCAGTGCTGTACATGGTCTGCAGTACCACAGTGCTGTACACGATCTGCAGTACCCCAGTGCTGTACACGGTCTGCAGTACCCCAGTGCTGTACACGGTCTGCAGTACCCCAGTGCTGTACACGGTCTGCAGTACCCCCAGCGCTGTACATGGTCTGCAGTACCCCAGTGCTGTACACGGTCTGCAGTACCCCAGTGCTGTACACGATCTGCAGTACCCCAGTGCTGTACACGATCTGCAGTACCCCAGTGCTGCACACGGTCTGCAGTACCCCAGTGCTGTACACGGTCTGCAGTACCCCAGTGCTGTACACGGTCTGCAGTACCCCCAGTGCTGCACACGGTCTGCAGTCCCCAGTGCTGTACATGGTCTGCAGTACCCCAGTGCTGTACACGGTCTGCAGTACTTAATTTTCCCCAGCGCTGTACACGGTCTGCAGTACCCCAGTGCTGTACACGGTCTGCAGTACCCCAGTGCTGCACACGGTCTGCAGTACCCCAGTGCTGTACACGGTCTGCAGTACCCCAGTGCTGTACACGGTCTGCAGTACCCCAGTGCTGTACACGGTCTGCAGTACCCCAGTGCTGTACACGGTCTGCAGTACCCCAGTGCTGCACACGGTCTGCAGTACCCCAGTGCTGCACACGGTCTGCAGTACCCCAGTGCTGTACATGGTCTGCAGTACCCCAGTGCTGTACACGATCTGCAGTACCCCAGTGCTGTACACGGTCTGCAGTACCCCAGTGCTGTACACGGTCTGCAGTACCCCAGTGCTGTACACGGTCTGCAGTACCCCCAGTGCTGTACATGGTCTGCAGTACCCCAGTGCTGTACACGGTCTGCAGTACCCCAGTGCTGCACACGGTCTGCAGTACCCCAGTGCTGTACATGGTCTGCAGTACCCCAGTGCTGTACACGATCTGCAGTACCCCAGTGCTGTACACGGTCTGCAGTACCCCAGTGCTGTACACGGTCTGCAGTACCCCAGTGCTGTACACGGTCTGCAGTACCCCCAGCGCTGTACATGGTCTGCAGTACCCCAGTGCTGTACACGGTCTGCAGTACCCCAGTGCTGTACACGATCTGCAGTACCCCAGTGCTGCACACGGTCTGCAGTACCCCCAGCGCTGTACATGGTCTGCAGTACCCCAGTGCTGTACACGGTCTGCAGTACCCCAGTGCTGTACACGGTCTGCAGTACCCCAGTGCTGCACACGGTCTGCAGTACCCCAGTGCTGCACACGGTTTGCAGTACCCCAGTGCTGTACACGATCTGCAGTACCCCAGTGCTGCACACGGTGTGCAGTACCCCAGTGCTGTACATGGTCTGCAGTACCCCAGTGCTGTACACGATCTGCAGTACCCCAGTGCTGTACACGGTGTGCAGTACCCCAGTGCTGTACACGGTCTGCAGTACCCCAGTGCTGTACACGATCTGCAGTACCCCAGTGCTGTACACGATCTGCAGTACCCCAGTGCTGTACATGGTCTGCAGTACCCCAGTGCTGTACACGATCTGCAGTACCCCAGTGCTGTACACGGTCTGCAGTACCCCAGTGCTGTACACGGTCTGCAGTACCCCAGTGCTGTACACGATCTGCAGTACCCCAGTGCTGTACACGATCTGCAGTACCCCAGTGCTGTACACGATCTGCAGTACCCCAGTGCTGTACACGGTCTGCAGTACCCCAGTGCTGTACACGATCTGCAGTACCCCAGTGCTGTACACGGTCTGCAGTACCCCAGTGCTGTACACGGTCTGCAGTACCCCAGTGCTGCACACGGTCTGCAGTACCCCAGTGCTGTACACGGTCTGCAGTACCCCAGTGCTGTACACGGTCTGCAGTACCCCAGTGCTGTACACGATCTGCAGTACCCCAGTGCCGTACACGATCTGCAGTACCCCAGTGCTGTACACGGTCTGCAGTACCCCAGTGCTGTACACGGTCTGCAGTACCCCCAGTGCTGTACACGATCTGCAGTACCTCAGTGCTGTACACGATCTGCAGTACCCCCAGTGCTGTACACGATCTGCAGTACCTCAGTGCTGTACACGATCTGCAGTACCCCCAGCGCTGTACACGGTCTGCAGTACCCCAGTGCTGTACACGGTCTGCAGTACCCCAGTGCTGTACACGGTCTGCAGTACCCCAGTGCTGCACACGGTCTGCAGTACCCCAGTGCTGTACACGGTCTGCAGTACCCCAGTGCTGTACACGATCTGCAGTACCCCCAGTGCTGTATACGATCTGCAGTACCTCAGTGCTGTACACGGTCTGCAGTACCCCAGTGCTGTACACGGTCTGCAGTACCCCAGTGCTGTACACGATCTGCAGTACCTCAGTGCTGTACACGGTCTGCAGTACCCCCAGTGCTGTACACGATCTGCAGCACCTCAGTGCTGTACACGATCTGCAGTACCTCAGTGCTGTACACGATCTGCAGTACCCCCAGTGCTGTACACGATCTGCAGTACCTCAGTGCTGTACACGGTCTGTAGTACCCCCAGTGCTGTACACGATCTGCAGTACCTCAGTGCTGTACACGATCTGCAGTACCCCCAGTGCTGTACACGATCTGCAGTACCTCAGTGCTGTACACGATCTGCAGTACCCCCAGTGCTGTACACGATCTGCAGTACCTCAGTGCTGTACACGGTCTGCAGTACCCCCAGCGCTGTACACGGTCTGCAGTACCCCCAGCGCTGTACACGGTCTGCAGTACCCCAGTGCTGTACACGGTCTGCAGTACCCCAGTGCTGTACACGGTCTGCAGTACCCCAGTGCTGCACACGGTCTGCAGTACCCCAGTGCTGCACACGGGCTGCGCTACCCCCATTGCCGTACATGGGCTGCGCTACCCCCATTGCTGTACACGGGCTGCGCTACCCCCAGCGCTGTACAGCGGCTGCAGTAGCGTAGCTGACGTCCGGCTGTGGGCGGCAGGAGGCGGGCGCCACCTCCGCCATAGAGATGGCCTTCACCATCGCGGACGGCCTGGAGTACTGCCGCACCGGCCTGGCTGCCGGCCTCAACATCGACCACTTCGCCCCCGCGGCTCTCCTTCTTCTGGGGAATTGGCATGGACTTCTACATGGTCGGTGTCTGAACAATCGATCTCAGTCACTGTGTGTAGAGAACTGGATCCTGACTGGTCTGTAATCGATGAGCTCGATTGTCGTGCCTACATTTCTGTGTATTGCATGGTCACTTGAACTACTGCGCGAGGGCTAAATGTGTATGCCATGTTTGCACAGTTTTACGTTGTTCGAATCAAATGGTGGATGACGTTGAGTCTTCCTGTGTTTACCTGCATGGCCGGGGGTTTCAGGAAATCGCCAAGATGCGTGCGGCGCGTCGCCTCTGGGCTACGCTCATGAAGGAGAAGTTCGGCGCCAAGAACCCCAAGTCCCTGATGCTGCGCACTCACTGCCAAACGTCCGGCTGGTCCCTCACTGAGCAGGTAAACAAACGTCAGGCTGGTCTCTCACTGAGCAGGTAACCAAACGTCAGGCTGGTCTCTCACTGAGCAGGTAACCAAACGTCCGGTTACTTTGCGTTAGTGGGATGAAAATTAGTGTCAACCCTGTATCAGGATAAAGAAAAACAACACGACTTGTTTCTATCTCCAGTTATAACTGTCCTGGAATCTCAGCATTACGGTTAGTTGCGGAATACAGCTGACGTGAATACTTGCAGCTGCGGTCAGTTGACCTCCGCTGGGAGTTCACACGCTATTTGGACGGCGCCCACCAGACCCTTGTTCCGCCCCTTGCAGGACCCCTACAACAACATCATCCGCACGACGGTGGAGGCGATGGCGGCAGTGTTCGGCGGCACCCAGTCGCTCCACACCAACTCCTTCGACGAGGCGCTGGCTCTGCCCTCTGTCTTCTCGGCTCGCATCGCCCGCAACACTCAGATCATTCTGCAGGAAGAGACGGGAATTCCAAAGGTAGGGCGTGGTGGTTGAACTGGCGGTTGCGTAAGTAGGATTTTAGGTCCCTCTGAATGCTGATGTTATTTTGAGCCAGGTTGCGCCAGGTGTCAGGTGCGAAAAGTGGCAGCCAGGTGCGAAAAGTGTTTATTATATAGTAATATTCATTACTAATACAGCTAACCATATTACAGCTAACCATATAGCTAACCATATTGTATCTGCAAAATGTTCAAGCGGTGGAAGTTTCTGACGGGTTGTTCAACTGCCATTCAAGTCCCATCTTAAAAAAGCTTGCTGCTTATACAGGTCCCGTTTGGCTGATGGATTGAATGGTTAGGTGTCTCACCAGTATCTTATGATCCACTTGGAGGTCTGGTTTTCGGACGTGTGCTGGCCACCACCTTAATGGTGATATTCTCCCCAGATTATTGACCCGTGGGCGGGCTCGTACGCAATGGAAGCGCTCACAGAAGAGATGTACCAGGCGGGACTGACTATCATTAACGAGGTGGAGGAGATGGGAGGCATGGCGAAGGCGGTCGCCTCCGGCTGGCCCAAGCTGAAAATTGAGGAGTGTGCAGCGAGAAAACAGGCGGCCATCGACTCCGGCAAAGGTGACCTGTTTCGCTGGACGTCGAAAACGGGGGTATAGAATCGCCTCTCTGTCGCGCACCACTCGGTGGGCGAGGGGCGATATTTTGGCTCCTCCTCTTATCTGTCTCGGTTCGTAGACGAGCTGGAGCAGATTTGTGGTGTCATTTCAGAGTTCTTGACAAAACGAATCAACATTATGCCAGTTAAGTCAGGTCAACATTGAGGTCAGCAGAGGCCAAGGGCGGTCAAATGAAAGTAAAGCAGAACATCGCTGATTTTCTTCTGTAAGTTTTGACAGAGCACCGCTATAACAGATCTTTATGCATCTTCCCAGTACTCTCATCGCAACGAGTCTAATGATGTATGATAGGAATATGGAGTACTTGACTTGTATCGTGGTGACCGCAAGGCGTCCGATTGCCTGACTTGACTTCATGCCCTGACTTGACTTCAGGGCTAGGTTATATGGTGACCTTGTGTCGTTATGGTTCATATAAATCCGTTGTTGATGACAAAACGAACATATTTACATCAAAAGGATAGCCCTAGCCCTGTTCAATGCGAAATTATGGACCAAAACGTCACGGCCCACACAGGTGACACAAGGTCGCAGGTTTCAAAATTCAACCTATTTACGTACCCGAGGAATGCACACACCAAACTCAAGCCTTCTCACATGAATCAAACGTACAAAATTACCTGTTTACTTACAAACAGCATGGAAGTCTTTTTGTTCTCGCTATTTTTATTTATCGTACTGGTCATATCTCTAAACAAGTTTAAACTGTCCATCAATTTTTTGTTTCGTTTGGCCCATAACTCGGACCACCTTACTGGGTAGCTTGGTACAAATCTAAGGTCTCAACTTCATCCTTTCTCAAATATTTGTTTGACTTTTCCGAGTGAAAGGTAGAATTGAAGCCACTAAATAAAGTTTTCCCGGCTCTCATGATTCACAAAGCGTTTTTTCATCTAACATTTCTTTTAACCTTTATCCGGTGTTCCTACGCAGATCTAGAGACGTTTGACTTGTAAAATGCTTAGAAAGTTCGGTGACCTTCCGTAACCTGCAAGTTTGACGCCAAAGGTCAGCGGGGCTTAAAGCCTTGAAACATGCAGAACTACATAGGCTGCATACGCGAACCATGTTCGTGGAAAATCAGGAAAGCTTGGTCCCGAAAGTGCCCATTTTTGTGCGATTCGAAGTGAGATGACCCATTTAACTGGTCAAACTGCATTATGTTTATCAATGTAGATACAGTTTATCGTTAATACAAAGTATATAAGGCCTTAAGTTAGTCAAATTGCCTATAGTTTAGCGGTAAGTAACCAAGGGGCGGGTTCTACCCCCATTCACAGAGGTGATCGTGGGAGTGAACAAGTACCGTCTGGAGAAGGAGGAGCCCATGGACGTGCTCATCATCGACAACGCCAAGGTGTACGCCAGCCAGTGCGAGAAGCTGCGTCGCCTGCGGGAGGAGCGGGACCCAGCGCCCCTGGCGGCCGCGCTGGAGGCGCTGACTGCAGCCGCCAGCTCCGGCAACGGCAACCTGCTCAAGCTGTCGGTAACTGATCCGCCGCCGAGCGCCGTGACCCGGCAATCCGCCCCGCCGCCCACACACAGGCTGCCTATTGGCTTTTTCTGTAGGTTAGGCTTTGTGAAGATCAACTTCACTTGCAAAATATGTTCTGCCGGTTTTATAAACTTTGTTTTTTAACGAAAAATGAGCCGTGTATTTTCATCTTACGTTCCAGTGAAGGTGATGTCGGCCTATTCTATAGCTTTAAAACTGATTCTACTTCCGAAAAAATCATTCACTTGCAGTACGTATTAAATCACTTTGAAACTGTCGCGTTATGGTGAGCAGTAAAGTTTGCTGCCCGATTTTTCTTCAGTTCAAGTCCTGTTTCGTCTGTCAGCATGGTTTTGCCAGCAGGGCCTCTAACCTCCTTATCCAGAAAAGCAATACCAGCGCAATAGGCGTGTTTCGTAGCTGCTTATCCAACGAGAATGAAACAAAACTTATCTGCCACTCTCAAAATGGTAGGCTGCTGCTGGTGATGCCGTTTTTTATCTGCGGAACAGCAGGCCGTCGGCGCGTAAAACCTCTAGAATCAGTTCCCGGGGAGAGGCTACAGTCTCGTGATTCCCAGGGGAAATATTGCCCGCTGATTGGTGTTGACAGACTGAACAGGGCTTCAGAAACGACACGATGAACAGCTGAAGCGTGTCGTACCTGGCAACTGGTGTTGAGATTGTTAACCTGAAGTTGTGGATTTTGCCGGCAGGTGGACGCTGCTCGGGCGCGCGCGACTGTAGGCGAGATCACACAGGCCATGGAAAAGGTGTTCGGCCGCCACGTGGCCACCGACAAATTCGTGTCAGGGGCGTACAAATCCGAGTACGCCGAGGGCGAAGACCTGGACCGTGTCATCGAGAAGGTAATCATCGCCGAACGGGAGCTCAATGCACCTCCAGCTCGCTCGCTGTACAAACAGTGGTCTGGTCTCTAGTGCCAATGTCTACTTCAGCAGAGAGATACAGTCCGTACTCGTACACTCAGAGTTATAGCACACATCCGTCTCAGGAGATGGGCAATGGGGCCTCAAGACCAGTGCTTGTGGGGCACGTGCTGACATCACGGGAAACGCTCACGATACGCTTTTTGTGTCAAATTTACGCAACAGACCATCATAGAAAGTTGTTTTAAAACCTTTGCAATCTTATGCACCTGAAGTGGGACGTCTTCAACCTTTATAGGTGAACAAATGACCTTTGCAACCCAATAAGGCCCAAAGAGGTTTCGCCAGCTCCAGTGCCCAAGCAAATTAGTGTCAGTAAAAACGTCTGTTAAATGACTCGTTAGAGGTTCTGGTGGACAATGAGATCAATGGATTAAATTAAATACATTTAGTGTGATCGTTAAACATTATCTATTCTATCGAAGGTGGAGTCTCGTTTTGATATCTGAGATCAGGCTGGCATTAATTAAAATATTGTATTTCGCCATTTACTATGAGAGGCTAGACTAGTTAAAGATAACAAGCTAAGTCTTTAAGAAACGTATTTAGTCTTGATTTATGGATCATAAATCCACTGCACTTGTCTACTCCGTTAAAATAAAATCTAATCGATATTGTGCAAAGCTAATTCTAGCTTTCAAAATGGAACAGAGTATATTCGATTCACTGTTTTTTTTAACGTTTTAGGGTGATTTTTTGGGGAATTTTTGCCTCAGAAGAATGTTGACCCCACACCCTCGCCTACACGGCTCCGTAACTAAAGGTTCTTCGTAAGTAATCTTGCGAGAATTTTACAATATTAGAACAATGCATAGCCTCTCCACTTGTGGTTTTGTAGGAGTGATAGAGATACATACATCGTCTGTTTTCTGAATATACGTCTGATGGCTCTAACGCTAAATACGCAGGGGGAGATTGGTCTGATGTTGCGTGAGAACCCTTAGCGATGCTGTTTTTTCGTGGCTTGGTGACTCTTAGCCATGATTGTTACGTTAGTTGTGACGATTGGTGGAGCAGGGAACGCTACCGCTCCATCCACCACAGCCGTCACAAAGAAAGGTCTCTTTTATTGTGTTCCTTATGTGTTGCAAGCTCACGCACATCCAACCCTTTCTCACTATTCCTCTCGAAACTAGGTGATCGTTTATCTCTCCTGTAATTTGTAATGGCTTCTCGTACGTTTTCAGTTGTACCCTGTTACGTCCGCCAGGTGTCGGAGTTTGCTGAGGTGGAGGGTCGCCGGCCGCGGATCCTGGTCGCCAAGATGGGTCAGGACGGCCACGACCGCGGCGCCAAGGTCATAGCCACCGGGTTCGCCGACCTCGGCTTCGACGTCGACATCGGGCCGCTGTTTCAGGTACGGGAGCCGACGTCCTGTTGAAACGGGACTCAGTGGGCAGGGTTTATAAGGGCTTCGATACGCCTAACGGCGTACCTGCCTGTCTCCCCCTTCCGCCGCAGACACCCGGGGGACAGCAACCATCCCCACTGGGTGTCGTGTCCTTGCCACCCCCGCCCCACTCTGACATGTACTGACCTCCTTGCCACCGCAGACACACGGGACAGCAACCATCACGTGAGACGTCCTTGCCGTCTCCCTTGCCTTGACACGTGCTAACCTCCTTCCCACCGCCTACACCCGGGGGCAACCATCACGTGACACGTCATTACCATCTCTTGGCCCCTGACTCGTGATAACCTCTTTTCCGCCGCCGGCACTTGGGGACAGTAGCATCACGTGAGACGTCATTGCCCCTCCCTTTACAAGGGCTACTGTTCCTTCCCACCACCTACACCCGGAGGAAACCATCACGTGACACGTCATTACTGTCCCTTGACCCTTGACTCGTGCTAACCTCCTTCCCACCGCCTACACCCGGGGACAGCAGCCATCCCCATGGCGTGACACTGCTAACCGTCCCTGCCGGCGGCAGACGCCGGAGGAGGCGGCGCAGCAGGCGGTGGACGCCGACGTGCACGTGGTGGGGGTGTCGACGCTGGCGGCCGGCCACCGCACGCTGGTGCCGGCGCTGGTGCAGGCGCTGAGGGCGGCCGGCAGGCAGGACGTGCTGGTGATTGTGGGCGGCGTCATCCCGCCGCAGGACTACCAGATGCTGTACGACTGCGGAGTGGCTGCCGTCTTCGGCCCCGGTGAGCAGGCAGGGCGCGAGAGCCGGGGGTTACCGAGTTTTTGTTGTACGGCGAGGGGGAGGGACCCGGGTGATAATTTCGAACGTTAGGGAGTTGTTTGCTCAAGTCGATGCGCTCTTGTGTGGTGATCAAGACTTGACCCTCCACCATGAAGATATGGTAAACGCTGTATCATCTGTATTGAACAAGTACATGGACATTGCCTTTGAATATGTGGCATCTTTACTATTAGGCCGCCCTGGCAGCCCAGTTGGTAGAGGGTTGGGCCCCGCCCCCCCCCTCAAACAAAGCCGGGGGGGGGAAAGCTAGAAATAAGGGTGGGTCCCCCCCGAGGCCCCCGCGCGCTCAATTTTTTACCCGGAGGAAAGGGGGGGGGGGAAGGGAGGGGGGGGAGGGGGGACCGGAGGGGGGGGGCTGTGCTTTGGGGTTGGGGGAAATTAAAATTTAAAAATAAAATTAAATTTTTTGGGGGGGGGGTTTGGGGGGGGGGGGGGGGGGGGGGGTCTCTATCAAAAAATTTTTTATAATTATTAAAAAAAACCAAAAAAAAAAAAAAAAAAAAAAAAAAAAAAAAAAAAAAAAAAAAAAAAAGGTTTGAACTGACATGTGGGTGATAGAGCCTACTGAAAATCCGTTTGACGTGTCGTTCCTCCTTTTGTTTGTCATCTGGATATAGGGACGCGCCAACCAATGCGAACATTTAGCGCCCATCTCGTTGGTCTTTAGAAGTGTGGGTTCTGAAAGAAGCGAAATGTGACAACAGTTGATAAGTTTCGAAAGTCATTTTTACCCAGGTCGATTAATGTTAAGTTCTACGTTCTATCGGGGCTAGCACTGGGTGAAGAAAGGATTTAAAAAAATTAAACCATACATATCGATGCCCTTTGCGATATCTTATTCACTGGTTAGACGCAAGTTACAACTTTGAAAAAGATGATGCCGAGATCAAGGAAAACACTGAAGTATTAACCAGAATGCTTGTAACTTGCGTGTAACCAGTGAACAAGATAACGCAAAAGGTATAGAAAGATATGGTTTGATTTTTCAAACCCCTTTCTTTATCCAGTGCTGGCTCGAAAAAACGTAGAAATTTACGTGACATCAGCCGTTTACCTGTATGCTGTGCGTAACTGATAGCTCAGATCCCCAGAGGGAATCTGAGCCTCGTTTTGTTGAACGTCCCTTCGACTTTCGCGGTCAGCTTCCTAACTGCCAAACGCTAATCTCGTGTTTCAGGTACAAAAATTCCGATCGCCGCCATGGCAGTACTTGAGATGATAACCAAGCACATCAAGCAGAGCCAAACGGCGTGAGAATCCTCTGTAGATACCGTGCACTGTGGAGGCAGGCCACTGCTCGCTATCCTCTCAGCCTGCCGTCTGTCCGTGGAAGGTGATTGGCTGTGGCACACCGAACACAGCTAATCCGGCGTCGGCCAGAGGAACGTCTCCGTTGTACTGTTATATGACAGGCTCGATGCGTACATAAATGTACGTCGGCTTTCAGTTTGAGACTTGGTGAGGTGACGTGTAGTTGCTTCGTCCCTGCGACGCAGGTCAGGTCATATTCGTGTGTAGAGAAGCGTTTACGTCAGGTTGTGTGAACTAGATGTTTGTCTTTATTATTATTGTTTGTGGTTACAACCAGTTTTCAACCAGGGGATTCCGTAGGGTTATCAGGTACAAAAACGAACATTGACAGTAGAGTCCAGCACTAGTAAGCAGCCCAGGTTTCTGATACGCGGTTAAACAACCTCTGCTACAGCTGTCAGTTATGTGTTGATGTCCTATCAACACTGTTTGCCATTCTGGCGGAAGAGTGGGTGTGATGTGTGACCCCGGTAGATACTGCGTGTTTAGGCGGTAATTGGTAGGGGTGCTTGTCTGCGGACGTCCGGGGGAGGGCGGCGAGTACGCGTCCCGTTTGTTCGCACAGCCTTTCAACAGCCCCGTTGTAATTGGCACAACTGTTGCCTGATCCATTTGGCAATATTTCTAAAAAAAATGGCCTTGGTCAATCATATCAGGTCCCTAAATCAGGTCAAGGAACGCCACGTAGTAAATATTTGGAATTGTAGCAATTGAGAATTCATCTAATATTGTTACTACGTTACAGAGTCACCGAGTAAAAAATTGCGGCAACGGGATTTACCGAGGGGGGAGGGGGCCAGATTATAAGGGTCAAAACCTTTTCGTTGAAGTGTCTTAAATTGCACGACTTCGTAAGCAATGGCGATACATGTTTCATTTTGCCATTGCGCAAACAATGGTATTAGAACTCATACATTGACCTTAGGTCAGGTCAGTGTTAGGATCCCGCCTGGAAAAATTATGTAACGCGTCCTTCGACTGTGCTCTTTCAGTCGTTTTGACTGAAAACGGAAGTTTCCATGTGTCCCTTTGCCAACATTATTTGACCTCTGGTGAACTCAAGTGACCTAATCAAATAACTTATATACAATGTTCTGTAGAAACCAAGACGGGCTGTCCCAACACCATTTTATTCTATTCGCTATCAAAAGTACTTTTCAGTATATAATGGGGGCTCCCGACCGACGAATGGGGATACCCTTCGGACGTGCGCGTGTGAGTGAAACCGGCTCGAGGCAGAGCTACAACCAATGTGCAATACTGAGCTGGAGCGGACGAACCGAACACGTGTGTTGGCGAGTTGTCAAGACATTAGCTGTAAATAAACACGTATATTTGTGTACATAACGCGTTACAAATGAAGCGATGGCGATGTAACAGTAACACAGCGGCGACAAAATGCATCACATACGGTATGTGCGAAGACAGAAGCCCAGGGCGACTTCACAGCGTCGGATCACCCGGCGAAGTCTTAGACAATGTCCAATGGCTCTCACGACCCGACATCAGCCTACGGCCCATGCCGATAGTCAAATCCATCACACCCTCGGGTTTTGACGACCGAAGCATTGACGCAGCAGCACACAGGAGGCTGGAGCTGGGTGACTAGGTGGCGGTGAGATCGCTGCCCCCTCAGGAGAGCACCAGTTTAGCAGGCTTGCCGTCGATCTCGGAGCAGGAGCCGTGGGCGAGCACGTGCTCCCGCTTCAGCTGAGCGAACAGCAGGTCCGTCACCAGGAATATCTGCCGAGGCGCGGGGTCTAGCGTCAAAAACAGCTCTTCGCCTGTGTTTGGAGGAACAAATGCATGTTTCAATGCTGGTGAAAAATCGGAACTGACACCCACTGAAAAAAACACCACTGGATGAGTGAGCACTCCACAGACTTTATCTAGCATGTGGTGGGTAGATAATAATTACTTTCAGTCAAAAATTAGAGCGCCCAATTCCAAGACGGTAAATGACTAATGAAACATGGAACAGGAAGCCGTCAGTGGGCAAGGAAAAAAGTAGAACATTGCGCTCAGATTATGAGTAAAAAAATCAGCTTATATTGCTGTGTATTCCCACCCAAAATCATTGATTGATTTTGCGACGAACGGGCCAACATAAAACGGACGAGCTACAAGTGTCGATACCGACAAAAGCCTCAACTGTTTTCCGACACTGATGTGATTTTGGATGTTTTTGGGTAATCATTCACAACGTAAGCGATACGTAAAAGTGCAATTACCCACGACTTCCGAAGACCGGTAAGTCCTGCGTAGTGCTAGAGATAATTATAAAATTAACAGGAGTACAGATTAGGAGGAGGCGGGGAGCCTCCGGCCAAAATTACGACCTGGATAATTTCACCCTCCAGATGTTTCGGTAATCCGCTCTCGCAGTTCGTCGCCCCACCTGAACTAAGGCCAATCCCGTCACACACTAGTGCATTTGGGAATATCAACCACTTCATTTTAGAAATACCGTTGCGTAGGTTTAGAAATATAGAATGATTTATATCCAGCCAATACACACATTCGCGATCACAAACTCTGAACCGAAACCCAAACAGTGAAACCAAACATTTTTTATGGAAGGACAAGGTGGGTAGGTCCGCTAATTAACTTGTTTCCAAGATTGCGTCAAGTTCCCCTCACAAACATCCCATCAAGGGCAGTGCCGTCCTATCCGCGGCACGTCTCCAAACCCCGAACCAGTCGGGCCGACTCCGCGACCGGTCAACGCGGCTAACCTTCAGCGCGTCAGGGTCACGCTCAGATCACGTGACTACGGCTCGTACACCCGGCTCTATCTGCCGTTTACGACGCAGAACGATCAGTTAATGTTGGGAATGTGCGTGACACGCACTGGATGCCAGCGGAAATTACCTCCCCCTCCCGCCAACTGGCCAGAGCACACGTATTGAGCCATGACAGTATCGGGGTTCTGTGCACACGGCGGCGCCATTAGTGACCGCGCGGGATATTTTATTACAAGGTGGAGCAAATCAACACCACGGTGCCGCCAAGCCACCAAGATCCGACTTCAAGAACAGTCAATATTCGAAATTTACGAGCCAGAATATGAACAAGCGTACTTTCATGAAGCTACGGACTTTTTTGACGAAATCGCCGTTAAGGCCAGAGAAAGAGCTCCAAACTAATGCTCTCAACATTTGGTGCTGGGTTTCCATATTTTGACTTTTGCTCTCCTTCCAATTCTATGACGGCAAAATATTGGAATGCTGCGCAGACCACCATTAATTACTACTCCTGGCCGTAATGCAGATTCCATGTATACCGGACAGTTAGTGAGAATGTTCGGCAACTTTACCCAGAACGCGTCCGCCGCCAGAGCCCTTCCGTCACCTCTTACCTGTGCGGCGTTGTAAGCCAGCGTAACAGCGAAGAAGAAGTTGGCGTTGGCACTGCCGGCGTGTACCCAGAGGGTCCACATGACGGGAGCCAGCACGATGGTGCTGACGTAGAAGCACGTGACCAGAAAGCCGTAGCGCGCATGCGCAGCCAGGTGCCGCCAGAGGGGCAGCATGGCCATGTAGAGAGCGGCGTCCGACACGCTGGGGTAGGACTTGAAGGTCACCAGCAGGATCAGGAGGGCGTACATCACCAGCACGGGCTGCGTCCGAAACCTGCGCAGGTCAGACGGGGGGCGGTGAACAGGTCAGCGGACACCGTGTGTCGAATGTCACTGTTGGTGCATCATGGCTTCCGAGGTAATATAGCAACCGTAATGATTTTGAGCAGATAACTGCATGAACTCGAGCCCACGTCTGGCTCATGAAAAAAAAACTGTCAAGAAAAATTAATAACGGGTACAATTGAAAAGAGCAACCACTCAAAGCCAACGCTAAACAGCCGGTGTGCATATAATCCTTTCGGAGAGGGGGCTGGAAACGGGTGTTACACGCCACTTAAATGTATGTCCAATGGAGAGCTTTGCGGCAAAGTACATCATAGAGAAGTGAACGCTCTCAGAAAGTTGACAGTTTGGGAGATGTGTTCCGCAGGAAACTTCCACCAATCAGACTCCAGCGAGGGAGCGCCAGTGTCCAAAACCTGGGGTGCTGGGTGCAGAGCGACACCCAGTCAAGCAGAATTTTCCACTCACTTTTATATTTTTTTGCTGAATTCTCCACTCACTTTTCAATTATGGTTCTAGTTACCAAAGACACAATTCACTCACAAAGTTACAAAACTCAAAAATACTTACTACAAGGGCCAGTTCAATTGCCTCCTCTACTAACGTCCACTGGAAAAAGAGAGCAGCAGAATCGAATAGAAGATCGCCAAATTAACTCGGTTCTTATGCGCCTCTTTCGCTTTTCTGCAAGAAAATCTGGCGACTTCTATTTTTCTGGCCAATTATACCTGGCATCCTTATCTACACCGATTTCAGTGGAACAACAGAATGAAATTCTGGCGCAGGCAAGACGCTCAGTACCCCCCCCGGAGAAAGCTCCAGTGGGTGAACACCGCCACTAAATTCCACCACTCACAAAATTCGTCAGTGGAAAATTAGACACCCTAGCTTTGTGTTGCCAAAGAAATGAACTGGCCGCTTTGAGAGATACATTTCTGGAAAGCAGTTTATCTGTGCACATGATTTCTACACTTACGTCCTTGAAAAGTTGTTTTTGTATTTCTGGTACCGAGAATAGTGAAAAACCATTTTTGGTCATATTTTTGTTAAAAGCAATTATCTTGAAATTTGTATGCTAAGCAGCATATTTTTTTGACATTGTATTGTAGAAAATTGACCATTTATTGCGAAGAAAATCATTTTTATCCGTATCAGCCCTTCGTTGCTGCGTCCACGCCGTGTGACACCCAAATCCACTCACGACACCCTACGACACCCTAGGCATAAAAACGCTGATATTTTAGTTGCACTGAAAGTTTCCGGTACTTAAATATATTGAAACTCTACATTTTCATTAAATGATTTCTTCTGGCAACAAGAATGCATCCAGTTACCCTTCAAACATCGGCACTTTTTGTATGGCTGGTCTACAGTGTGGACTTACCAAAACGCCGTCTTTACATCTAGTAAATAAAAGCGGCATCTTTAGGCTTTTTGAAAGGCAGGTTTCATATTCGTTATTGACAAAACATTGTTTGTCTTCCTCTTTGTGTGATTTTATCTGTATAATTTTCTAGCCTAGAAGGATTCAGAAAATTAATTTAGGGCAATTTTTAAAATGCAAATTATGTAGATCAGGCGACCGGCAGGCAGTAGGCTATGAGAAATTTAAAGTAGTAGTCGCTTTGACAGTGTCGCAACGGTCGCAACCCGCCGCGCCTGGCTGATGTAGACGAAAGGAAGAAACAAAACAGAAATAAGGCTGTAGCTTCGATTAGATTCATACAAAGCAGCATATTCATATGAGGGTGAGAATATATGTGAAGAGGAGCAGGGAATTGACAAGTAAAGAAAAGAAACATTTAGCAAGAGTCTGGAAGAGTTTATTGCCATGATAGAAAGTTTGTAGTTTCGTCTGGGTTACTTAAGTGTAGGCCAAGGCTCTACTGGGCCCTAGCATAGGTGTATGTGAGGTGCAGTGATTGAGGTCAGGAGTGGCCTCCGAAATTCGGATAACTATAGGTATAGGAGGGGTGTTGTCCCGGACGGAAAAACTATACAGTGTATGCTTAGATAATAAATTGAGGCACTAGGTATTGCATGAAAAATCCCTTCTTTATTTTTCACCACTGCCGGTCTCGGAGGCCTCCTCAGCAGAGTTGGTCTAAGAGGGCCCCGATATTTCGTCTCAGAGGCTTTTTAGAGCTGGTCATATGGAAGAGGAGAGGAGGGGCACAAGAGTTGGTCTAGGGAACCCCCCCCAAGAGTTGGTCTTCATCCCACAAATATTAGTCTTGGTGGCTCCCAGAGTTATTTCCCCCGAAGGTTGGTCTCAGAGGCCCCCAAAAAGTTTTTTTCGTGACAACTCACCGATGCCTTAAAAAATAATTGGAGACTGCATCAGGGGGCTTCAGTTGGTAAAGATTTACCGTTTAACTCAAATTCTTCACATGGTAATGGTAAAAAAATGCTGCTTGGGGACGATTTAAAAATATTTACTTTGAGAAAATTGAACAAAATATCCATCCCTCAGTTCAAACAAGGGCTCTGAGAGTTTACCACCTGAGTACCCAAATTGGAAAATTTTTACTCCACCATACATTTTGAGGGGAATTTTCCACTCACTCGCCATATATCCCGAGCTGAATTTTCCACTCGACACCCTAGCGCAAACCCTATTTTGGGTCACTGGGGAGCACCCGTAAAACAATGGAATGAGAGCACAATCGGTCAGTGTTAACTGCCGGATTTTCCATTTCCGGTTTAGCTTCGTAGAAGGCGTTAGGCAGTGAGCAGATGATTCGGCTGTGCGCGCTCGTACCTCAGAGTGAGCGGGATGGCATAGATAAAGGCGTTGATCTGGAAGGTGGCGATGAAGAGGGACTCAAAGTGCTGGAACATCTCGGTGAAGAAGTACCAAAACAGACCCATGTTGGGCGACAGGTCGGCCGCCAATAGTCTGGAAACAAATGTGTGCATTAAACGATCACAAGCAGCATAGAATGAAATCACAGGGAATGCACATCGAATAAAATCGTTACCAACATTAAAGACAAAAGCCGTTCAGTCATCGACAATTTTCAGTCAACGCTTTCAAGCCAGTAACTTCTTCCGCCAAAAACAAATGGAAGAGCATATCACTACCTACCAATCCACAAAAACGCATCAACTAGTTCAAACGAGCCAACTTTATCTGATACAAAGGCTTTATCTGATACAAAGGTAACTAACATGAACCCGTAGGTGGAGCGCAGGAAGCTCCAGTCTCCGGTCCCCTGCACGGACAGGGCCAGCAGAGCGGCCAGCACAGCCAGGAAGGTCACCAGGGCCAGGGCGCGGCTGCGGCCCAGGTCACCGGTCCGAGCCAGCACCGGCGGCAGCAGAACCACCGGGTACAGGTCCAGGTAACTGCTCACCGCCAGCACCGGCACGCACCAGCCCCACCGCTCTGTAACACAGGGACAGGTCACACCAGCCCCACCGCTCTGTAACACAGGGACAGGTCACACCAGCCCCACCGCTCTGTAACACAGGGACGGGTCACACCAGCCTCACCGCTCTGTAACACAGGGACGGGTCACACCAGCCCAACCGCTCTGTAACGTAAGGACAGGTCACACCAGCCCCACCGCTCTGTAACGTAAGGACAGGCCACACCAGCCCCACCGCTCTGTAACACAGGGACAGGTCACACCAGCCTGCCCTGTAACACAGGGACAGGTCACACCAGCCCCACCGCTCTGTAACACAGGGACAGGTCACACCAGCCCCACCGCTCTGTAACACAGGGACGGGCCACACCAACCCCACCGCTCTGTAACACAGGGACGGGTCACACCAGCCCCACCGCTCTGTAACGTAAGGACAGGTCACACCAGCCCCACCGCTCTGTAACACAGGGACAGGTCACACCAGCCCCACCGCCCTGTAACACAGGGACAGGTCACACCAGCCCCACCGCTCTGTAACACAGGGACGGGTCACACCAGCCTCACCGCTCTGTAACACAGGGACGGGTCACACCAGCCCAACCGCTCTGTAACGTAAGGACAGGTCACACCAGCCCCACCGCTCTGTAACGTAAGGACAGGCCACACCAGCCCCACCGCTCTGTAACACAGGGACAGGTCACACCAGCCTGCCCTGTAACACAGGGACAGGTCACACCAGCCCCACCGCTCTGTAACACAGGGACAGGTCACACCAGCCCCACCGCTCTGTAACACAGGGACGGGCCACACCAACCCCACCGCTCTGTAACACAGGGACGGGTCACACCAGCCCCACCGCTCTGTAACACAGGGACAGGTTACACCAGCCCCACCGCTCTGTAACACAGGGACGGCCAACACCAACCCCACCGCTCTGTAACACAGGGACAGGTCACACCAACCCCACCGCTCTGTAACACAGGGACGGGTCACACCAGCCCCACCGCTCTGTAACACAGGGACGGGCCACACCAACCCCACCGCTCTGTAACACAGGGACGGGCCACACCAACCCCACCGCTCTGTAACACAGGGACAGGTCACACCAACCCCACCGCTCTGTAACACAGGGACGGGCCACACCAACCCCACCGCTCTGTAACACAGGGACAGGTCACACCAACCCCACCGCTCTGTAACACAGGGACAGGTCACACCAGCCCCACCGCTCTGTAACACATGGACAGGTCACACCAGCCCTACCGCTCTGTAACACAGGGACAGGTCACACCAGCCCTACCGCTCTGTAACACATGGACAGGTCACACCAGCCCCACCGCTCTGTAACACAGGGATAGGTCACACCAACCCCACCGCTCTGTAACACAGGGACGGGTCACACCAGCCCCACCGCTCTGTAACACAGGGACAGGTTACACCAGCCCCACCGCTCTGTAACACAGGGACGGCCAACACCAACCCCACCGCTCTGTAACACAGGGACAGGTCACACCAACCCCACCGCTCTGTAACACAGGGACGGGTCACACCAGCCCCACCGCTCTGTAACACAGGGACGGGCCACACCAACCCCACCGCTCTGTAACACAGGGACAGGTCACACCAACCCCACCGCTCTGTAACACAGGGACAGGTCACACCAGCCCCACCGCTCTGTAACACATGGACAGGTCACACCAGCCCTACCGCTCTGTAACACGGGACGGTCCACAGCCCTACCGCTCTGTAACACAGGGACAGGTCACACCAGCCCTACCGCTCTGTAACACATGGACAGGTCACACCAGCCCCACCGCTCTGTAACACAGGGATAGGTCACACCAGCCCCACCGCTCTGTAACACAGGGACAGGTCACACCAGCCCTACCGCTCTGTAACACAGGAACAGGTCACACCAGCCTGCTCTGTAACACAGGGACGGGTCACACCAGCCCCACCGCTCTGTAACACAGGAACAGGTCACACCAGCCCCACCGCTCTGTAACACAGGGACAGGTCACACCAGCCCCACCGCTCTGTAACACAGGGACAGGTCACACCAGCCCCACCGCTCTGTAACACAGGGACCGGTCACACCAGCCCACCGCTCTGTAACGACGGGACGGGTCACACCAGCCCCACCACTCTGTAACACAGGGATAGGTCACACCAGCTCCACCACTCTGTAAAACAGGGACAGGTCACACCAGCCCTACCGCTCTGTAACACAGGGACAGGTCACACCAGCCCTACCGCTCTGTAACACAGGGACGGGCCACACCAACCCCACCGCTCTGTAACACAGGGACAGGCCACACCAGCCCCACCGCTCTGTAACACAGGGACAGGCCACACCAGCCCCACCGCTCTGTAACACAGGGACCGGTCACACCAGCCCCACCGCTCTGTAACACATGGACAGGTCACACCAGCCCCACCGCTCTGTAACACAGGGACAGGTCACACCAGCCTCACCGCTCTGTAACACAGGGACAGGTCACACCAGCCCCACCGCTCTGTAACGTAAGGACAGGTCACACCAGCCCTACCCCCTCTAAAAAAAGGGAAAAACACACCCACCCCCCCCCCCCCGTAAAAAAGGGACCGGCCCCACCCCCCCCCCCCCCCCAAAAAAAGGGGGGGTCACACCAGCCCCACCACTCTGTAACACAGGGATAGGTCACACCAGCTCCACCACTCTGTAAAACAGGGACAGGTCACACCAGCCCTACCGCTCTGTAACACAGGGACAGGTCACACCAGCCCTACCGCTCTGTAACACAGGGACGGGCCACACCAACCCCACCGCTCTGTAACACAGGGACAGGTCACACCAGCCCCACCGCTCTGTAACACAGGGATAGGTCACACCAGCTCCACCACTCTGTAAAACAGGGACAGGCCACACCAGCCCCACCGCTCTGTAACACAGGGATAGGTCACACCAGCTCCACCACTCTGTAAAACAGGGACAGGTCACACCAGCCCTACCGCTCTGTAACACAGGGACAGGTCACACCAGCCCCACTGCTCTGTAAAACAGGGACAGGTCACACCAGCCCTACCGCTCTGTAACACAGGGACCGGTCACACCAGCCCCACCGCTCTGTAACACATGGACAGGTCACACCAGCCCCACCGCTCTGTAACACAGGGACAGGTCACACCAGCCCCACCGCTCTGTAACACAGGGATAGGTCACACCAGCTCCACCACTCTGTAAAACAGGGACAGGTCACACCAGCCCTACCGCTCTGTAACACAGGGACAGGTCACACCAGCCCCACCGCTCTGTAACACAGGGATAGGTCACACCAGCTCCACCACTCTGTAACACAGGGACAGGTCACACCAGCCCCACCGCTCTGTAACACAGGGACAGGTCACACCAGCCCCACCGCTCTGTAACACAGGGACAGGTCACACCAGCCCCACCGCTCTGTAACACAGGGACAGGCCACACCAGCCCCACCGCTCTGTAACACAGGGACCGGTCACACCAGCCCCACCGCTCTGTAACACAGGGATAGGTCACACCAGCTCCACCACTCTGTAAAACAGGGACAGGTCACACCAGCCCTACCGCTCTGTAACACAGGGACAGGTCACACCAGCCCCACCGCTCTGTAACACAGGGACAGGTCACACCAGCCCTACCGCTCTGTAACACAGGGACAGGTCACACCAGCCCCACCGCTCTGTAAAACAGGGACAGGTCACACCAGCCCTACCGCTCTGTAACACAGGGACAGGTCACACCAGCCCCACCGCTCTGTAACACAGGGACAGGTCACACCAACCCCACCGCTCTGTAACACAGGGACGGGTCACACCAGCCCTACCGCTCTGTAACACAGGGACAGGTCACACCAGCCCCACCGCTCTGTAACACAGGGACAGGTCACACCAGCCCCACCGCTCTGTAAAACAGGGACAGGTCACACCAGCCCTACCGCTCTGTAACACAGGGACAGGTCACACCAGCCCCACCGCTCTGTAAAACAGGGACAGGTCACACCAGCCCTACCGCTCTGTAACACAGGGACAGGTCACACCAGCCCCACCGCTCTGTAACACAGGGACAGGTCACACCAGCCCCACCGCTCTGTAACACAGGGACAGGTCACACCAGCCCTACCGCTCTGTAACACAGGGACAGGTCACACCAGCCCCACCGCTCTGTAAAACAGGGACAGGTCACACCAGCCCTACCGCTCTGTAACACAGGGACAGGTCACACCAGCCCCACCGCTCTGTAACACAGGGACAGGTCACACCAGCCCCACCGCTCTGTAACACAGGGACAGGTCACACCAACCCCACCGCTCTGTAACACAGGGACAGGTCACACCAGCCCCACCGCTCTGTAAAACAGGGACAGGTCACACCAGCCCTACCGCTCTGTAACACAGGGACGGGTCACACCAGCCCACCGCTCTGTAACACAGGGACAGGTCACACCAGCCCTACCGCTCTGTAACGATGGAACACCAGCCCCACGGTTCGGTAAGAGACCACTGTTGGACGGCCTGTGCCTTCGCCTGACGACGGTTCACGACCGAAAGCGTTGCTTTCCACCTTACCCTACTACTTTTGCCCCTTTTGACTCTTAAATTAATATTGCCCCTTTTGAATTTTTAGGACCTTTGGCCTCAAAATCACCTTTTCGTTTTGAGGGTTGGGTTTTTGGTTGGTGATGGTTTTGATTACATTATTATTTTTTTAGAGTTTTATCTCACTCCCACGGCACCAAAACAAATATTTACGACACAACCTCTGCAGCGGATTGTGGTCAGCGACGGGTGCGCCACCAGTGGGCCCGGTTACCGGAAACAGCAGCGTAGAAGACCAGCGCCAGGAACAACAGGTGGAGGCCGGCGGTGCTCTGAGCCGCGCAGGAGGCCGCCGTGCTGGGGTTCAGCAGGTACACGGCGGCTACCGTCAGCGACACCGTCTCCGCCGAGGCCCGCCCGGCCGCTCCGGTCACGTCACGGGACGAGGCCCCGCGCCGCTCCTCAGCCAGCTGACGGGTCCACAGGGAGGGCAGCTGAGCTCACAGTTCCATATACTAGCCAGGACTGTCCGACACAACCGGGATGACTGCTTTCCGCTAGATACGAACGCACCGTTTGCGTCGAACGGCAGGTGTTGAAATTCCGGACGAACCTGGAACAGTGTTAAAAATGGTCTCCAGATCTAAATGCCACCACGTGAACTTAAAGAGACCTGTGGGCGGCACACTCGACTGCGACCAGTGGGCGGGGCAGTCAGCTGCGACCAGTGGGCGGGGCAGTCAGCTGCGACCAGTGGACGGGGCAGTCAGCTGCGACCAGTGGGCGGGGCAGTCAGCTGCGACCAGTGGGCGGCACAGTCGGCTGCGACCAGCACGGAGAACCGACTGTGGCAGCTTCTCCGGAGGACTGCAAGTTCGAGCTCACCCAAAGGCAGACTGAGACACCCATTACAGAACAGCTCACAATAGCCTACCTACTCGGAATGGCCTGGTGCCTTAAAACCCCTGGGGACGCAGCACCACAAAGTAGGAAAAACGTTACATGTTCGCCTCCTGGCTCAAAATTCAAAAGGAGATGAACAGTCTTCAAGCTAGCCTCAGAACTGGCTGTTATGCAGCAAATGTGAACCTCGTAAGCTACTGAGCAGCGGTGACGGATTATTGACAGGCAAACGCAGTGTAGCCTTGTAAAACATACCAACAATAAGCATCGCAGAAAGCAGACAGTGTACAAGGAACATATCTTACACAGCTATTACTGTGTTGAGCTATTACACGTGTGTTGAGGCAAAAGATGGATATGAAAAAAGTGTTTAGAAAACAGGATACATCATAAGCATAGAGACTCACCTGTGCTTTCACGAAGTTTTGTGCTGTCAATTTTAAAACGTAAGCTGTGAGGAGATCCACCGCAATAAATACGGCTGGTATCCATGGCTTCACATTATTAATGAGAAAGTTGATAAACAGGAGTATCATCGGGGACTCATGGACCATATCTCCCTCGTAAGGAGACATCCCTTGGTCCATCAAAAAGCAGCCCTCCTTCGCTGAAAAGTAGAATATGAATTACACGAGGGTCTTATAGGCCCTCGTAAACACAAATATCCACCACAAATATGAACACAAATATCCACTGCCGTTCCTGCTTTTCAGGAGTATCTGCACCGAACCAGAACAGGCATACATATAAGAATCAGCACACCAGATTCTTCAGAAAGCAATGACACATTCAGTGATAATAAAAAGAAACACATGGAAGATGGGATACAATGTTGAGGCCGCAAGTGGTCAAGTCATATTTCATTGGATTACAACAGGGCGGGTTTTCCGCTATTGATTCTTATTTGGCAGCACTAAAACTGATGTTTAGGCATTATTGGAGTCATCTTGTTGTTGGAATCCGGTGACGCTAAATATGACCATCCTAGGCCTCATAGTGAAAATGAACTGATGTCACACCAGGTATAAGTTATTTGCTGACTTTTAGTTAAACACACATCGGTCGGATTCCAGTGACAAGACGGATACAATTATAATAAACTGAGATACATGTCAATCTAGCTCACCACATAGTCATTGGTGGCAAGAGAAGCACAGCCTGTTTAGGGGCCCAAAGATGACCGCCGAGGGATCAAATGTCTGAATAATCACTTTGGTTCTCAATAACTGGCCTGTCACTCATCCCTGGACACTTTTTAACACCTGCATGCATGTTGATACTCGTTTTACTCTAACTGCATGTCGCAATGTATGTCCCCCATATGAATGTGTGGAAATATATGGATGGATATAATAAAACCCCAACAGCACATGGCAGGACGACTTGATTTCATCTATTCCAAATTTACCGAAAATGAATCCATTCGATTCTTCTTCCTATACCTATAATGAGATGACCAAAACCAAGCCCACTGAAAGTCAGCAATATGGTATTTGATGAATACCTGACTTGAAGAGGTCGGTAACCTTATATGTTGACAGTCTGCAAACGACCGGTCGACTGATGCCGCTTTGTTTAATTTATATGTTTTAACTTGTTTTTCATATGATCTTAAATGGGTCAGGGGATGCAGCGGTGTCAGGGGAGTGTGTTCGGTTTCCATACTGCTGACCTGGGTGGGTATTCTTGCATGTGTTTACCGATTCCCATGATAGCTTACTGAGTGAGAGTTTGAGACACTGTTAGAGCTCAGCGGTTGGTGCGATGTAAAACTCCAAGGCTACCTAAAATGGCCCCTTAACCTGACCCAGCCAAACCTTACAAATTAGTAGCATACATGAAACTCATCAGTGATAGGGCATTGTGAGTCTCGTTGATCTGTGCTTCTCCGTTCATGCCTAATTTACGGAGAAGCACAGCAGGCACATTACATACCCCACCCACTCGTACACGTATCAAAAGGAATGTGGAAACTTGGTTGAATCCTGGAATTTAGTGTAATTAGGCGTACTTTTAACCGAAAATAACGAAACCACTCATGATTTCTCTGAAAAATATACAATAACTTCAATATTTTGATTTTTAAAATAATCCTCTAGGAAAAGAAATATCTACCAGTGAACCAGTCTGCAGAACGTGGCAGATTTCGACAAGATCTTGTTGGGGCAGCCTCGGGGCAAACCTACCGATTTGGGGCATCAAGTTCATATGGTATCACATGAAGGAAATTCCTAATTTACGTAAAGTTCCTGGAAGTGAATAAGAAGATCAGGCAATGGGCGGCTTTCAAAAGCTAGGTTAATAATCATTTTCTCAATTTGTGATCCTAACCAAATTTTAGTTACATAAAGCAATCTTAGAACTCGAAATAAAGTTTCCCTGTATGTAATTTTTTAATTTCCTCCGCTATGTTTTGATCGCCAAAGGCCGGAAAATCATGCCAGCCCCCCCCTCCACAAGAACAAATGCCGGTCCGTGATGTGACATCACACGGACGTAAGGAGATCATTCTTCGGTTGGGTCTTTTGAAAATATTCCAAATTTTGCGATGCTTTGATACCGCACACATTTATTATCACCAGAGAATACATAAAAAACAACATATGACAAACGAATAGGAAAAAAGCATGAACGTGCTCATTTAGAAGTGCTAATGGATTGCAGACTCTGCCTCGCTGCCTCAGGCTCGACCGGACGAAGGACCAACCATAGCCTAAAGCTCCGAGAAAGTACACCCCCGCGGATAGGAGCTTCAATGATGGAGGACGGGGGCCGGTGCCGGACGACTCGAAGGGAGGGCGCGAGGCGGCGAGCGAACCCGAGCGATAATTCTGATATTTCTTTAGGCAGCGTACACACGGGCATCACGCACAAGGATCCTATTCCCACCTCAGATCGGCGGAGCGCGACGACGCCGGTAGCAGAGCGAGGGGGGCGGCTCAGAACCGTGCACTGAGGCAGAAAAGCGACCGAGGGGGATGACAAAGGGAGTTAATTTCGGCCGCCTGGAGCTGCCGAATGGGGGAGGGGGGGCAACTTTCATGAAAATGGGAGAAAATAAAAGGAAAAAAGTTTTTTTTTCTGTAAAAAAAATTATAATATTTAAATATAGTTGTCAATTGAAATATTTTTTTATAGTATTGATTGATACAGCTTGAAAGTAGGGTCAAATAACGTCACTAGGACGAAGAGACCTCTCTCTCTTAAATATAACTTTGAATAATATCCTTGAAATTGTGCATCATGAATGCATCATAGCAGCTATGCTGCTGCTGTGCATGAGTTTCTATCGCTTTGGTATGTGGAGGGTCGTGAGTATGTCATCGCCGGCGGGTCAGATGCACGGTTTTATTTAATTTCTGGGTGTCTCCTTTAAAATGGAGTACAAAAACTTTTATCGGTAAAATATTACCCCACATTGGAGGAGTTTGCCCGAGCAACCACATTTCTGCCCCAATTGGGGCAGGCTTTGAGCTGCCCCAAGCACCTCGTTGAGTGGCCTGCCATGTTCTGCAGACTGGCATATGGATGATGACATGATCTGGCAACCACTACCATACTTGAAACACTTCAAGGGCTTTGATTGGCTGATGCTCATAGTGGTGTCAGCATATGTTGTCACACCAGCAGCTCACAACAATGGCCGCCTGGCGAGAGGTACATGAGATGGGTATTATGGAAGTATGCAGATCACATCTTGCGGTTCAAAGGATCACATCAGAAGGTCCACTGATCAAACGGTGTAATGTTCATAGGCTCTACACTTTGAAAGTTAGACCTTTAACAATGTTCAAAAGGTCCAAAAAGGGGTGCTCAGATGCATGAGAGTGGGGTGCATGATGCTGCAGAGGCGTGCTAAGACACATAATAGGAGGAAATGAGGGTTAGCTTGGGTTAGGTTAGGTAAGGTTAGCTTAGGTTAGGTTAGATTAGGTTAGGTCAGGTCAGGCCAGGTCAGGTCAGGTCAGTTGTGTATGTCCTTGATCCCTATTTCCTAATCTGGGGGATATCACCCCTTTTTCCAGATTCTGAGTGTGCCTCTGGTCTGGGTACCACTTTGGGAAATAGTTTAGAAATATCCCCACAATCTGCAAGAAAATCCCAAGAGGTGAAACAGACAGAAGGAGGGAGGGTTAGAGGAGTAGCATAAAGGGGTACTCAGACCAGAGGCGCACTCAGATTCTGGAAAGAGGGGTGATATCCCCAGACTAGGAAATAGGGACCAAGGGCATACACACCTGACCTGACCTGACCTGACCTGACCTGACCTGACCTGACCTGACCTGACCTGACCTGACCTGACCTGACCTGACCTAACCTAACCTAACCTAACCTAACCTAACCTAACCTAACCTCACCTCACCTCACCTCACCTCACCTCACCTCACCTCACCTCACCTCACCTCACCTCACCTCACCTCACCTCACCTCACCTCACCTCACCTCACCTCACCTAACCTAACCTAACCTAACCTAACCTAACCTAACCTAACCTAACCTAACCTAACCTAACCTAACCTAACCTAACCTAACCTAACCTAACCTAACCTAACCTAACCTAACCTAACCTAACCTAACCTAACCTAACCTAACCTAACCTAACCTAACCTAACCTAACCTAACCCTCATTTCCTCCTATTACCATGTTCCTTAGCACACTTCTGCGGCCTCATGCACCCCACTCTCATGCATCTGAGCACGCCTCTTTGGACCTTTTGAACATTGGACTACTTATTCAAAGGTCTAACTTTCAAAGGGTAGAACCTATGAATATTAGACCCTTTGAACTTTGGACATTCTGATGTGATCCTTTTGAATGGTGAGATGTGATCTGCCCCCTACCATAATACCCATGAGATGTACATTTTGGGGGTATTATGGTAGTAGGCAGATCACATCTTGTGGTTCAAAAGGATCACATCAGGAGGTCCACTGATCAAAGGGTCTAATGTTCATAGGCTCTACCCTTTGAAAGTTAGACCTTTTGAATAAGAAGTCCAATGTTCAAAAGGTCCAATAAGGAGTGCGCAGATGCTTGAGAGTGGGGTGCATGATGCTGCAGAGGCGTACTAAAACACATGATTATAGGAGGAAATGAGGGTCAGGTTAGGTTAGGTTAGGTTAGGTTAGGTTAGGTTAGGTCTGGTCTGGTCTGGTCTGGTCTGGTCTGGTCTGGTCTGGTCTGGTCTGGTCTGGTCCGGTCCGGTCAGGTCCGGTCAGGTCAGGTCAGGTCAGGTCAGGTCAGGTCAATTGTGTATGCCCTTGGTCCCTATTTCCTAGTCTGAGGATATCACCCCTCTTTCCAGATTCTGAGTATGCTTTTGGTCTGGGTACCATTTTGGGAAATGTTTTAGAAATATCCCCACATTCTGCAAGAAAATCCCTAGAGGTGAAACAGACAGAAGGAGGGAGGGTTTGAGTAGTGTTAAGTGGTACCCAGACCAGAGGCGCAATCAGATTCTGGAAAGAGGGGTGATATCCCCAGACCATGAAATAGGGACCAAGGGCATACACAACTGACCTGACCTGACCAGACCTGAACAGAACAGAAGGGACCTGACCTAGCCTAGCCTAGCCTAGCCTAGCCTAGCCTAGCCTAGCCTAGCCTAGCCTAGCCTAACCTAACCCTCACCCTCATTGCCTCCTATTATCAGGTGTCTTAGCACGCCTCTGCAGCATCATGCACCCCACTCTCATGCATCTGAGCACGCCTCTTTGGACCTTTTGAATGTTGGACTTCTTATTCAAATGGTCTAACTTTCAAAGGGTAGAGCCTATGAACATTAGACCCTTTGAACGGTGGACCTTCTGATGTGATCCTTTTGGACCGAGATGTGATCTGCCTACTACCATAATACCCATTTTGGGTAGGTTTTAGCATTTTTCTACGGAAATATCGAGTTCCAAGACAAATGATATATAGAGAACCGGATTGTCCAGCTTGCTTTACAACTTGGCTATCAGTTAAAATAATGTTAAAAAGGTGCCACATTCCCTTTAAGGAAGGTTGATATTTATATAAGTTCACCAAAACCTCAGACAATGTATCATGCCGAGTCTCACCTCGTTCCCAGCTGGTAAGTGGAGTGGAGAACATGACGCCATCACAAATACTTCGAAAGAATGGCTTGCTTATCAGATACAGTCTTAACAAGACTCCTCCAAAAAAAATTGTGAGTTCCATTCTGAAATACAGCAAAAGCTATTAAACCTCGGATAAATGATCCCATCATTACAATTACATACATCAGATGTATAACTGTAGGTAACCTGTACAACAGCCTATAATAGGTTGTTTTATAACTATATCAATCTCCCCGGGTTTCCTAACTTGAACTTTCGGTATTGTAATTTGCGCTTGCACGCGCCGCGGCCCGTCAGCCCCCAAGATACTTTTACTTAAAGGTACGTTCAAGAGGGATTCCTTCACGCCCGAGTGACGTCATACAGACGTAGAGGAATTCCTTCATAATTGAGTCATGTCTTAAACTGCTGCTAATGGCACTGCCCGCTTACAAATTTGTGAAAATACACGGTAAACAAATGTACCCCAAATACAATAAATAAGCAGTTCATTTTTTATTCTGAGTCATTTTTGCAAAATATTGGATATTTAATCATTTCAATTTCCCATGTCATATGCTACGAGATGTGACGTCACATCCAGTGATACACGCTTGCTGTTGGAGGCGGCTGGTCACCCCCAGGGTAGTAAAGGACCCGCCACCCGCCGGGTTTATAGGCTCCGGGATTCGCCAGGGGCCGATTACAAATCT
This sequence comes from Lepas anatifera, assembly GCA_034440635.1. Taxonomy (NCBI): domain Eukaryota; kingdom Metazoa; phylum Arthropoda; class Thecostraca; family Lepadidae; genus Lepas; species Lepas anatifera. The sequence goes on from JAOTON010001956.1 coordinate 1,001,343, forward strand.
TCTTGAACTGGCATTTGTATCCATAGCTTCCAGATAAGGAAAAAGCTTTCTGAAATAACCTCAATTTCAGGGAAATCCTCCAAACAAAAAAGTTCCTCTTACCAAATACCCTCGAAACCAATGCCCTAGAGAGACTTGAAACCTTTACCATGGAAAGGTCTCAGCCAAGGCCCTAAAAGATAGGTCTCAGCCAACGCTATAAAATCTGCAGCAGTGAGCACGCGCAGTGAGAGGGGGCGGCGGATACCTTGGGTTTCTGGAGATCGCAAAAAAACGGCGGCGCGTTGCGCCGCTGCATATCTTGGCGGGGGCGGACGCATGGTGCATGGTGTCATTCTATAGTTAATTACACACTGATAAAGTCTAGAACGCAAAAAAATTATTGACTTCACTAAACAGAGAAGATACGGCTGCATATTTTTGCTAGACTATCTTTAACTTGAATTACTGGCCACATAAGAAATCGTTGGAAAAAGTGGTCAAACATCTCTAAAAATTTGGAAAATTTGAAATAACGAGATTTTCCAGGTTTGGTTGTTACATGTTCAATCTAATCACATGTCATTTGAAGCTAATAAGTGAAAGTTAACACGTGCATTGACGGGTTCTGGCCACCTTCGCTTTGACGGGGGAGGGCGGGCACCCGCCCACCTAAGATCTCGAGAACCACGCTAGGTAGCGAAAAATGGTAAGGAGTGTTGGATAGCCCATTCACTTCTCCATCGAAAATTTTTGAACCATTTTTTGTCAGGTCACATTTAAGGTCACTAGAGGTCAAAACATGCCGTCATAGGGATAACACGTAAATGAAGGTTTTCGGTCACTTTATCTGAACAAACTAGCGCAAACAACAAACTTAACAAACTACAAACTAACAAACCATCTAGAGCAAAAAACTTGAACTATATGAATCCTCGCAGCAAGCCGAATCAAATGATAGATAATATGACATTGCTAGGTCAAATCAAGGATATGACCTGACCTACGATCAGGTCAAGATCGAATTAGATAAAATACGTATCATTAGAGCCGCAAAGACAAGGCGAATCTAATGCAGCTAAAACAAACGCTCTATCACCATCCGTTACTAAGTAGGTAACTCAGTTAAAAAATCCCATGTATTTCCAATGGGGAGGTCATGGCTTGTACCTGACCTTAGGTCATGGATATCAAAAATACTGGAACATAATTTAAAAAACTCGGTGGGGCCATTCATGTAATATGAATTGCAATCGGATAAGTTCACCCAGTTCCGACTTATGCCATCTTAAACTTTTGTTGGTCAGGTCACTTGACCTGTACTGGTGACCTGACCTGAGATGGCCTAATCTTAACCCTTGCCCCACCGGGGGCCATCAATGGCCCCCTAAGGTTTTTCAGGGATAGCAGAAAAACGACGAGGCGCAGCACCGCGGTTGAGGGCTCTACCGCTCACCCCATCATTTTCCCACTATCCCTGACATATTTTACCCCGGGTCAGCCAAGCTCAGGTCACCAGGCGAGGTCAACCAAGGTCACCTCACTTCAACTCTTGAGCTCTATAAGAGCTACATTTCGAAGTCGATCGATTTGAAACTTCCTACACTTCATGATCCCTCCAGGATCTACAAACTGTATATCCGGGATGTTTTTATTTCGTGACCTGAGGTCAGGTCACGAGGTGACCTCTCCCATTGAAAAAGCATGGGGAAAAGCTGTCTTATAATCTAAAAGTCACAAAAACTATTGAAAATGCTTGGCTTGATCAGAAAAGCGTTCATGGACACCCATTCACGGATCCCAGGGGCCATATTTGCCCTTTGACCTCTCCAAGGTCATCCAAGGTCACCAGGGGTCAGAAAGAGTATTTTTACAATAATTTTTGACCTGTATAAGCTAGAGTGCTGAAACAAACACCATCGTGTTTGTCTCGTCATTGGCTTTCATTTAATATACGGCAAGATCACTTTATGACCTTTCGTGACCTCAGGTCATCTTAGGTCACGAGGTGACCTCTGGAGGTCAAACCACTGGCGGGAGGTCTTTACGTTTCACATAGCGGAAAAAGTACTGACAATTTCCTATCAAATGTACTTTACCAGATCTCAATAGCTCTAATGGCATAAGAGTTATGCCCAGTTTGCTTAAGCATTGCATATTTGAGTGAAAATAGCCGACCTTGACCTAACTTGACCTCTGGAGGTCAAACCATTGACCTGAGCGCTTAAACATGTGAAGTAATTTCTTGCTGAATTCAGCCGAGCTTTCTAATGCACTTTGCGGATTTGCGCTAACCCCCATATTTTCGGAGTTAGAGGGGGGCATCGATGGCCCCCGGTGGGGCGAAGATGGCGCCGGACCACCGGTGGGGCGCGGGTTAAACCTCATCCCACCGGGGATAATCGATGGCCCCCTAAGGTTTTTCGGGATAGCAGAAAAACTACTAGACGCAGCACCGCGAATGAGGGCTCCTCACCCCATCATTTTACCACCATCCCTGAAAGTTTTTACCCCGGGTCACCCAAGATCAAGTCACCAGGTAAGGTCAACCAAGGTCACCTCACTTCAATTTTGAGCTCTATAAGAGCTAAATTTCGTAGTCGATCGATTAGCCGCTTCCTACACTTCATGACCTTTCCAGGGGCTACAAGGTGTATATCCGGGATTTTTTCAATTTCGTGACCTGAGGTCAGGTCACGAGGAGGCCTCTTTCATTCCAAAAGCATGGAGAAAACTGCCTTATGATCTAAAAGTCACAAAACTATTGAAAATATTCAGCTTGCTCAGAAAAGCATTCTTAGACAACCTTTCACGGATCCCAGGGGCCATATTTGCCCTTTGACCTCTCCGAGGTCATCCAAGGCCACCAGGGGTCAAAACAGTATTTTGACGATAACATTTGACCTAATTAAGCTAGAGCGCTGAATCAAACACCACCGTGTATGTCTCGTCACTGGCTTTCATTTGGTATACGGCAAGGCCTTTCTGACCTTTCGTGACCTTAGGTCATATTAGGTCACGAGGTGACCTCTGGAGGTCGAACCACTGGCGGGAGGTCATAACATTCTACATAGTGAAAAAGGTTCTGGCCTATTTCTATCAAATGTACTTTACAAAATCTCAATAACTCTAATGGCATAAGAGGTATGCCTAGTTTGCTTAACCCTCGCCCCACCGGGGGGGCCATCGATGGCCCCCCTAAGGTTTTTCCGGGATAGCAGAAAAACGACGAGGTGCAGCACCGCGGTTGAGGGCTCTACCTCTCACTGCATCATTTTCCCATCATCCCTGAAATTTTTTACCCCAGGTCACCCAAGGTCAGGTCACCAGACGAGGTCAACCAAGGTCACCTCACTTCACCTTTAGAGCTCTGTAAGAGCTACATTTCAAAGTCGATCGATTTGAAACTTCCTACACTTCATGACCCCTCCAGGGTCTACAAGGTGTATATCCGGCATTTTTCGATTTCGTGCCCTGAGGTCAGGTCACGAGGCGACCTCTCCCATTGGAAAAGCATGGGGAAAAGCTATTTCATGATATAAAAGCCACAAAAATGATTGCAAATACTCAGACTGCTCAGAACAACGTTTTTGGACACCCTTTCACGGATCCCAGGGGTCATATTTGCCCTTTGACTTTTCCAAGGTCATCCAAGGTCACCAGAGGTCAAAAACAGTATTTGGACAATAACTTTTGACCTAATTGAGCTAGAGCGGTGAAACAAACACCATCGTGTTTGTCTTGTCACTGGCTTTCATTTGATATACGGCAAGGTCACTTTTTGACCTTTCGTGACCTCAGGTCATATTAGGTCACGAGGTGACCTCTGGCGGTCAAACCACTGGCGGGAGGTCTTTACGTTCCACATAGCGGAAAAAGTACTGGCAATTTGCTATCAAATGTACTTTACCAGGCCTCGATAGCTCTAATGACATAAGAGGTATGCCCAGTTTGCTTAATCATTGCATATTTGAGTGAAAATAGCCGATCTTGACCTAATTTGACCTCTGGAGGTCAAACCATTGACCTGAGCACTAAAACATGCGAAGTAATTTCTTACTGAATTCACGCGAGCTTTCTATTGCACTTTGCAGATTTGCGCTAACGCCCATATTTTCGGAGTTAGAGGGGGGCCATCGATGGCCCCCGGTGGGGCGAAGGTGGCGCCGGACCCCGGTGGGGCGCGGGTTAAGCATTGCATATTTTAGTGAAAATAGCCTATTGTGAACTACCTTGACCTCTAGAGGTGAAACCATTGACCCGAGCGCTTAAAAATGTGAAGTAATTTTTGCTGAATTCACGCGAGCTTTCTAATGCACTTTGCAGATTTGCGTTAACACCCATATTTTTAAGTTTGAGGGCGCCATCGATGGCTCCCCGGTGGGGCGAAGGTGGCGCCGGACCCCCGTGGGGCACGGGTTAAAATTTTGACAAAAGTTTTAAAAATGATGAGAAAAATGGATGCCAAGATTAGCGGCGCTACGCGCCGCCGTTTTTATGCTGTCTCCGAAAAACCGGAGGGCTGCGGGTACCTGCCCCTCCCCGTCAATGCGCTTGTTAAGGCTGAAAATCATCGTTGAATATCACCATGTTGCCGACGAAATCGGTGATTTTCACGATTTTCTTCAAGCTATAACTCCGAAACCGTACGTCTAAGAAAAATCTCAGATCAGGATTCCACGATCCTGACAACCCAGTGGACGAAATTGGAACGAAATCAGAGACTATGCTATGTAGGGGCCTGGTCGATCTGTGCTGGAACGCCCTATATCTATGATCCTGGTCCGCCTTTAGCATATTCCCGATGTTTTGCCGCATAATTACGGCATTTCCCAATAGGTCCCAAGCACAATCAATATTTGACCTTTATGACCTCGTTTGACGTTGAAAATATTTACTAAGATCAATGACGGTCTCAAAGTATAGCTCTGAATTTGAAGCCCTATAATTCAAAAAATTATTGGCATATTTTTACCATTATTGTCACCAATCGACGTGCTTTTGAATGCCCTCAAAGGCAGCCAATTAGCGTTTTCCGGTTGCGAACGGTTCCCGGTGATCTTGGAAAATAAGTGAGAAAACACTTCAAGATCCTCCCTCTGCGGACGAAAATGGGCCAAACAGGCCGACCACAGGACCAAAGCTAATCGAAATTTCGGGAGCAGCCGACAATTTTTTATTTAAAAAAGTGGTTAAATATGTAAGACTTTTAGAGGTGACAGAGTTCAGAGAACCCAACGTTTGTGTTTTCCTAAGATTTTGCAGCGCTGAAAAGCATCACATTCGAGTAGTGAGCAACATACTAGTGTTTGTTTACAGGGAGAGGGAGATAATCAACCCGCAGTGATGCCAGAGATTGCGTTTTGTTTGGCCTTGAATAGGATCTTCTGGGTTACTTCGTGCCTGACTTCTGTATGTTGACCTTTTCTGTTGGTTCCACCTTGCCTCTCGAATTCACCGTTACATTAATCACATCTGTAAGGGCGGAGATCAAAGCTCAGAATATCTTTTCTATAACGTTACCGAGCAGCAGCATACAAATCTGAGCTTGCCAAGTCTTCTGTGGGGAGTGTGGAGGAGCTTGTAAATTAACACGCGCATTGCCGGGGGTCTGAGCCCCCTTCGCTTTGGCAGGGGGCGGGTACCCACCCCCTTAAGATCACAAGAACCACGCTAGGTAGCGAAAAACGATAAACGTGGTTGGGTAGCCCATTTACTTCTCCATCGAAAATATTTGAACCATTTTGTATCAGGTCAAACCCTTGCCCTGGTGGCGGGTAGGAGCCACCTTCACCCTGGTGGGGGGCTAAAAAAGACCCCCACGATCTAAAAAACTAAGAGAGCTAGAAAAAAGCGCAAAACGGCAATCGAAAGCTCTTCGAAAATGATATCGAAAATACTTCAGTCATTTTTCTCGTCAGGTAAATATCAAGGTCACCAGAGGTCAAAATAGGTCAAAATCGCTAATATGAGGTGTACTAAGAAAACCTCATATATCTCAGAAACTATGATAGCTAGAAATTTGTTTAACACAATTCGAAAGCTCTTGAAATGCTCTTTAATTACAGTGGCATTCATTTTCGTGTCAGGTCAAAGCCTAGGGAGCTACAGGTCACTGAATATTGGGAATGTTCTTGGGAATGTCCATAGCCACCCAGGCATAAGGGCGTTTCCTTTTTGTTAATAAATTCCAAGCCAAGCAAGATACAGCCATAGTTGATGCACCATTACAATCGGCTTCTCAATACAAATCGAATGATATATAATATTGCTATGCCAGGCCAAATGTCAAAATTTGACCTGACTCAGGTCAACGGTCTGACCCAACTCGACCTGGTATAGTCATGATGTACATCATTTGACTTGCAGTGACTTTACAAACACTTCGAAGGTAAAAGCAAGCCGTAACCGATGTTTGAAGTTGATTCCATACATACTTACTGAGAAAAGCTGATTTCGTGATTTTCCCCATGTATTTACAATCGGGAGGTCGTGCTCTGCGCATGACCTTAGGTCACCAATATGAAAAATTTCGGAACATATATTGTAGCTCCTGATAGGCCCAATATGTGGTATGAGTTTCAACTTGATCAATTAACCTGCCTTTTAGTTATGCAGTCCTAAGCATTTTTTTCGATGAGGTCACTTCACCTGGCCTGGTGACCTGACCTGATATGAACTTGAGCAAAAATTTTCAGGAAAGATGTAAAAATGATGAAGAAACAGTCAGATTGAATTTGGCGGCGCTGCGCGCCGCCGTTTTTTGGTCGCTGGAAAAACCCGAGGGGGGTCTAAAAAGACCCCCACCCGGGCGAAGGTTAAGGTCACTAGAGGTTAAAACATGCCGTCATAGGAACAAAATGTAAATGAAGGTTTTCGGTCATTACATCTGAACAAGTGGCGATAGAGTAAAACAGTGTAAATCATTGAAATCCTCGTAGCAAACCGAATCGAATGATATATATATATATATATATATATATATATGCATTGTTCATTAAATACAATTGCTTGTTTAGCCGCAGAAAGTTTTTTAGATTTAGATTCAATAATACGAATAAGTTTAATGTTATTTTCGGTATGTTTGTGCAAAGTCGTAGCAAAGGACATAAAATAGGTTTAAGTTTCACATAGTAATATTTCACCAAGCTTATGGCATGATCACACACAAAATCGACGCTCTTTAAAAGTATTAATCAGTTTGAATTTTTGAATCCTAATATGAAAGCGCACAGCATATCGACAAATGATCCTTCATCACAAAAAAATACCAAGCAAACACCTCAATCACGTCTAACACATCACATATCACAAATAACAGGAATACAACACGCTTACAATGCTTCCTAAATATTCAACGAATATTCCTATCATATAGGGGAAGGTGTGTGAGTTGTTTGGTGTGGATGTTGATGATGGGTGACGTGTCTCGGATGTACAGTGTTTCTAGTGTCGTGAGTCTGCGATGATCAGTGCACTGTGCTAGGACTGTGGTGTTTTCTGTCAATATGTTTCGTGTGATATCTGTGTTGTGGTACTCCTGCATGTGTCGTTTAGGTGATCCTTCCTGTAGGTGCATGGTGAGTCGTCTGCTGAGAGATGTGGTAGTCATACTAATGTAACATACCTTTCGGGTTGCGCAGTCCCCGGCCTTACATTGGAACTGGTATATTACATTGGTCTGCTTGAGTGTCGTGCTCTTCTTTGAGATGTTGTTTTGCATAATGAGATTGGATGTCTTAGGGCTGCTGTAGTAGATGTTGAGTCTGAGTTTGGTGTTTGGATCTGTTGTTGTTGTGTTTTGCGATATGATCTTCGTGATGGCCTTTTCATCTTGTTTCCAGGATGGTGTTAGAAAGTTTTTGTAGTAGAGGTTGATGCATGTTTCTGTGGGGGGTGGATGTGTGCTCAGCATGTTTCTGAAGCATATTCTTGACCACAGAGTCAAACATAGTGTTGCTGTAGCCATTGTTGACTAAGAACTGGCGAACCCTGGTCAGCTCGCGATCGAACAGTTTCCAGGTCGAACAGTTTTTTAGAGCCCGGTGAATATAGGCCCGCACAACACCTCTTTTGTAGGTTTCAGTGCAGTCGCCGTTAGCATTCATACACCGTCCACCGTCTGTCTCCTTTCTGTACACATCAGTTTTAAACACCTCGTCGCTTCCATGGATCATAAGGTCTAAAAACGGGAGTTTATCGTTAGTGTTCAACTCAACTGTGAAATTAAGACAAGAGTGATTTGTAAGTGTTGTTCTTAATGTTTCTAGAGCCTCACTATTTTCAATATCAAGAATGATGTCGTCAACATAGCGGTAATAGAGGTTAGGTTTAACTTTTACCACAGTTAGCGCTAAACTCTCAACATGGCACATGTAGGCTTGGGCGAAGAGTACACCTAAGGGTGAGCCCATCGCCACCCCATCTGTTTGTACATAGAGCTTACCCTCAGGACACCTGAATGGAGCCTCCATCGTGCACAGTTGCAGCATCTCTTCCATAACTGCTTTTGGAAGACGTGGTGGTGGGAGCTCAGGGTTTTGGTATACATATTGAAGTATAATCTGAATGGTCTCCTGGACTGGAACATTAGTAAATAAGCTAGAAACATCAAGAGATGCCAAGATTCCTTTAGGTTTGTTTACCTTTAGTATATCAACCAGCTCTTCTGAGGATTTCAACGTGTGTGTTTCGGGGATGAAAGAAGTGATAACTTGATTCAACTTTTTGGCAACTGGATAGGTAGGAGTATGGATCTGGGATATTATTGGTCGAAGTGGGTATCCCTGCTTATGAGTCTTGACATTTCCGTATAGATATCCTGGTCCGAATTCACCTGTTATCTTTTGGAAGTGAATACCGTCAACCTCAGCATTCGCTACATTTATAAGCTTAATTAGACGAGTCTTAAGTGAAGATGTAGGATCCCTACTTATCCGTTTAAACTTAGATCTATCCTCCAATATTGACCGTATTTTACTTAGGTAATCAGACTTATCAAGAATAACAAATATACTACTTTTGTCAGCCTTCCTTACGACTATGTTTTCGTTGGCTTTAAGCTCACGAGCAGCTTCTCGTAGAGAAGGGGTGAGGATGCCTGTCTTGACACGATGTCTACGCTGAGTTGCTTCAGCCTGGAGTTGGACCTGAATGTCTGGGTTGAGGGTTATTTTTCTTGACAAACAAACAAACCTTTTTCTTGAGGGTTATTTTTCCTGAAGCATATGTTTGACTGTGTGGTCAAGAATATGCTTCAGAAACATGCTGAGCACACATCCACCCCCACAGAAACATGCATCAACCTCTACTACAAAAACTTTCTAACACCATCCTGGAAACAAGATGAAAAGGCCATCACGAAGATCATATCGCAAAACACAACAACAACAGATCCAAACACCAAACTCAGACTCAACATCTACTACAGCAGCCCTAAGACATCCAATCTCATTATGCAAAACAACATCTCAAAGAAGAGCACGACACTCAAGCAGACCAATGTAATATACCAGTTCCAATGTAAGGCCGGGGACTGCGCAACCCGAAAGGTATGTTACATTGGTATGACTACCACATCTCTCAGCAGACGACTCACCATGCACCTACAGGAAGGATCACCTAAACGACACATGCAGGAGTACCACAACACAGATATCACACGAAACATATTGACAGAAAACACCACAGTCCTAGCACAGTGCACTGATCATCGCAGACTCACGACACTAGAAACACTGTACATCCGAGACACGTCACCCATCATCAACATCCACACCAAACAACTCACACACCTTCCCCTATATGATAGGAATATTCGTTGAATATTTAGGAAGCATTGTAAGCGTGTTGTATTCCTGTTATTTGTGATATGTGATGTGTTAGACGTGATTGAGGTGTTTGCTTGGTATTTTTGTGATGAAGGATCATTTGTCGATATGCTGTGCGCTTTCATATTAGGATTCAAAAATTCAAACTGATTAATACTTTTAAAGAGCGTCGATTTTGTGTGTGATCATGCCATAAGCTTGGTGAAATATTACTATGTGAAACTTAAACCTATTTTATGTCCTTTGCTACGACTTTGCACAAACATACCGAAAATAACATTAAACTTATTCGTATTATTGAATCTAAATCTAAAAAACTTTCTGCGGCTAAACAAGCAATTGTATTTAATGAACAATGCATTAAAGAGAATCTGCTCCCCAACTATACGAATATATATATATATATATATATATATATATATATATATATATATATATATATATATATATATAGGTAATATGACCTTGCTAGGTCAAATCAAGGATTTGACCTAAACTGAGGGCATGTCAAGGTCCAATTAGGTAAAATACATAGCTACGTCGAGCCAACGCTCCCGGGCGCCTAAACACTATTATGTTAGGCGTTTGTGTGTCGTTTAAGTACTCTGAAAGCCTGTTTTCTTTTAGAAGGGAAACGGGCATTCAGAACGGGCTTTTCAGCCACGGAGACAGCAAAAGCTTTGCAAAATACTATACTATACTTCACCATGCCATTCGAGTTATCCTCAGTGCATTCTGCACATCGCCTACCGCCAGCATGCTCGTTGAAGCAAACGAGATGCCGTTAGACTTGCGACGGCGTATCCTTGCGATGAAATACGCTCTGAAAACAAAACAGTCTCGAAATCACCCAACATGCAGAAGCTTTTTTCTGATGACATCAGACATCCAGTAGAAAACAGATCCTGAAACAGACACCCTCGTCTCAAAATTGGCGCGTGACTGAGAGAAGCAGGAGTTGTTAGTGAACAGATTGAGACCTTCCAGAATTCCGTATTAGAGCCATGGACCCTCCCAGAGATTCAGGTCGACACCAGCTTAATTGGTAACACCAAAGATCTGCCACCTAGCGCGGTCCAGCAGATCTTCTGGGAACACGTAAATGATGTATATCCGGGTTTTAAGGTTTACTATATGTACAGACGGATCTACGACGGGGATCGGTTTCGGGTGTGCGTATGTAAGTGATGGAATTGAAATACGTTATACACGTCTTGTGACAGCAACCGTCCTTACTGCGGAGCTTTACGCTATCTTTCGAGTTTTGCACCAGTTATTACGGTCGAGGAGACGCGAACACGTATTTACTGACTCACCGCCGTCTTTGCAGTCACTAGCCTCATTCGATTTTCATCCCTGGTTGGTTGGTTGTTCCGATGACAAAAATATGCAGTGCTTCGATGTTATCTGGTGTTTTTCCGGAGAGGTGGAAGCAGGCAAATGTCATAGCTATCTTTGAAAAATGAGACAAAACATTACATGGAAATTATCGGTCAATTTCCCTGCTTTGTCTCTTCGGCAAGGTGCTGGAGCGTTTGGCTTATGATGAGCTGTTTTGGCACGTATCGACAGTCTTGTGTCCGGAGCAAGACCGGAGCAAAGGAGCAAGTCATGTGTGGTAGCATGCTCTCACTGACTGCCCCAACTACGAGATTGAGAGGAGGGCTCATTTCCCAACAGATGTTTCACTCGAGTCCATTATTGATGAGTCGCCGTCAGTTGATGTGGCAACGATATTTTTAACCCTCGCCCTCTGATTATTTTTAACCCTCGCCCCACTGAGGGCATCGATGCCCCCGCCTAAATTTTTTGTTCGGGAAAGCAGATATACAATGAGGCGCAGCACCGTGGTTGAAGGCTCTATCTCTTACCCCATCATTTTTTCACCATCCCTGAAATTTTTTACCCCAGGTCACACATAGTCAGGTCACCAGGCGAGTTCAAGCAAGGTCATCTCACTTCAAATTTGAGCTTTACCATAGCTATATTAATAGGCCGATCAGTTTCAAACTTCCTACTCTCCATGACCCCTCTAGGGTCTACAACATTTATATCCAGCATTTTTAGACTTCGTGACCTGAGGTCAGATCAAGAGTTGACCTCTCCCATTGGTAAAGCATGGGGAAAAACTGTCTTATGATCTAAAAGCTACAAAAATGATTGCAAATGCTCATATTGATCAGAAAAGCGTTCTCGGACACCCTTTCATTGATCCTAGAGGCGATACTTTCCCTTTGACCTATCTGAGGTCATCTTTGGTACCAGGGGTCAAATACAGTATTTTGACGATAACCTTTGATCTAATCAAGCTAAAGCGCTGACATAAACGCAATCGTGTATGTCTCGTCACTGGCTTTCATTTGATATACAGCAAAGTCACTTTCTGACCTTTCGTAACCTCAGGTCATATTAGGTCACGAGGTGACCTCTGGAGGTCAAACTAACGGTGGGAGATAATTGTGTTTCACATATCGGAAAATTTCTGACATTTTCCTATGCAATGTACTTTACCAGATTGTAATAGCTCTAACGGAATGAGAGCCATGCCCAGTTTGCTTAAGCATTGCATATTTTAGCGGAAATATCGTGACCTAACTTGACCTCTGGAGGTTAAACTATTGACCTGAGCGCTTAGATATAAGAAGTAATTTCTTACTGAATTCACACGACCTTTCCAATGCACTTTGCAGATTTGCACTAACTCCCATATTCTTTAAGTTAGAGGGAGGCCATCGATGCCCCCGGTGGGGCGAAGGTGGCGCCGGACCTCCGGTGGGGCGCGGTTTAAGGAACATCGCATTCAATATCATTTATTCACTCTTATAGTTTTTCACTTCATTTATATAGAGGACAGATACATGTGAACATATTACAGGCTTAGTACTTTTTGGGATGTAACACTTTTTAAACATCTGACCTGTTTCAACCCCACATATACCTTTTATTTGGTGTTATGGCGCCATATGACCCATTGTTGGTGCGCCCAAAAACCCCAACAATGATGATGCTGATCCCTTTTATAAATATTATCGGAAAGAAATGAGGGCGGGGGCGCACTTTGTTGGAGATAACCCACTACTGTGGCCACGCCCCTAAATTTAGATGCCTCTTCCTTTCACATTCCCGCATATTGGAACTGTAAGGTAAGGTACCGTTACAGTGCAAGGGTGGCAGCACTGGTATTGCGCAGTTCGCGTCAGAGCTCCGCACGGCGGCGCTGCTGCAGGTCCATTGGAACCGGCCTCCCGACGCGCACGCGGACACTTGACCTAAGTGAGCTCAGCGGTGGGTGATCGGCTCTAAAGCCTCTCGTCGGGTTTGAATATTATGTTTCGGCGTAACTGTTCCTCGGAGTTTCGCCATGAGCAGAATGGGATAAGGCAATTACGTGCGGTTTGTTCTATGGGGATCTACAAAGGCTATGCTGCCATAGCTCGAGATGAGTATGAGCAGGTAAGTAAGCGCTAGTAAGAAGATGAAGTTGTTGCGTCCAATTTATCTATCACCCCCTCGGCTTCAAAGCTGGTCAGGCCCGGAGAGCATGTCCAGATGAACCCTTCAATATGTTGTGCGCAAATGGGGAATGAATAAATGCAGGCTTGAATTTGATACCATTGACTCGTTTAGATCACTGCTGTTTGGGGAGCGTTTTCAAGTACTGGAATGGAAAATACATTTATCATCAGTGTTATGATCATTTTACACGAAAACAAAATCATATAGTTCAATACATTTCATCCAGGGAGCATTGTTCCAGGGGCAAGAAGGGGTGGTTACTTCTGACCCCCAATTGATTCGGTAACCAAAAGAGGTATGGACAACTGCAAAAGATTTTCATAGGACCTTATAGAGCTTTACTTGATATACCCAAGGCCTTATATAGAGACATATCCTAAGTTTGCAGTTTCCAGAGACCTGAATTGGCCTCATAGTCATCTGAAGTTTAATGAGGGCAATCAAATGTTTTGTCGACAACTTTGAACAGAATGAAGGTAGATATTTAATGTTTGAGTCATCGTCTTTGTTTTCCTTCAACAAGCCAAATGGCGGAAAATGAGGATTTGACCTTGAACAATCCCTTTGGCCTTGACCTGGTACCTTGACTGAGTAGCCGTAGCTAGGAATTCATAGCCTATTATGCGTCATACTGAATAATACCATCTGACCGATATACTGGGGTTAATCACCTTGACCTGTGACCTTTGACCTTGAACTTGACCTTTGATCTTGATCTGTGACTTTTAAACTTGATCTTGATCTTAATGTGGGTTGACCTTGACATATAACCTGATTATATGACGTTATGACGTCATCACTTGGTCTCCAGTGCAGGTGAACTGGTGCGACCACGCGATTGCGACGGTCTCAATATATAGGTCTGACTTCAGGGGCATAGCCAGGGGGGCGGCAGGGACAGCCGCCCCCCCTGAGGGCCCGAAGGGCCCCCTGAGGACACGGGCCGTGCGAAGCGTGGCTCGCCCGCACTATGCTCTGTGGCTAAATTTCGAATTTCATACCAAACAGGGTCCTCTTAAGCCCTCTTCAGCACTCTATTCTGTAACAAGCAGAACCCTTTTTACCCATCAAGGCCCTTTTGGCGCTGTCGCAGGGGTCCTTTTCGGGGTGTCGCCCCTCCCTGAGCGAAATCCTGGCTACGCCTCTGTCTGTCTTTGAAAGCCTATACATGAAAAAAATATCGGCCGATTTTCAAAAAGTCTTCACTAATCGACACACTCATCAATTTTCTCAAATTTAGCCAAGTAACGTCTTCAGGTGGCGAACGGTTATCCGACCACCTGGGAAAAATAGGTAAGGGGCACTTTAGGACTCGCTCCACTGCGCGTGTTAATCCTGCTTGGGATACCTGTCCATGTTAAACGTCTAAATTACCAGTGGCGGTGCTTGCATAGAGGCACATTAGGCACTGCCTAGCCAATTTTAAACGTCGAAGTAGGCTTCTATGTTACGTGGAATACATCTACTTTGACCCGATGTTAAATTTACAGAGAATATTCCTTTTTCGGAGCACTGGGTCCAAGAGTTAATGATTTGCATCTCTGAGCTCTTACCGTCAGCAAATGTGATATTAGGCACTTAGCGATTTCGCTGAATTTGCCTAACCCCGTGGCAAATCTAACATGTGCTTTCTAAGTGATTTCTCTAATACCTCCTTCATTCAAACACTGGCTCGTTAAATCAGCAAGCTAGGCATGCCTAGCACGTGCAATGCCGCGTCTTAGGACCTTGATTACAACGGATTCATTTATGAAGAGTTTGAAGTGCCTTTTTGAGCGTGCTAGTCATGATGATTATCACGCACCCCGCTGTGGCGGGGCGAAATTCGCCCCTCTCCTGGTTTTCCCCAGATAGCTCAAACACGAAGAGACGCAGAACAACGAAACTTACAGTACCTTATCCCTGATTAATATTACACATCTGACCAAATTTTTTAATTAAGGTTATGTCAGGTCAAGGAGCTATTCAAGGTCAAGTGACCCAACCTCGAAACCTAAAATGATGAGTTTAAACCGGCGCACAGGGAACATCAGCTAACCGATCAGTTTGAACTTCCACAATATGATAAAGTCATTAGGGTCTACAAATCTACTTTCTCAGAATTTTGGTATTATCGACCTAAGGTGGGGTTAATTTTTTGGTCACCCTATTATAAGTTTATGGTGAAAAATAGAATGGGCTCGTTTTCAGTAAATACTGGATAGATAAAGCTTAAAATTCTCAAAACGTCTGTTCTTACCACGATCTTGACCGTAAAGTTAAATTTTTGAGCTATTAACGTCTCAAAGGTCATGCCAGGTCACGGGAGCATAGAGTGATTGTTTTGCCAATAACTTCTCACTGAATTGAGATAAAGCTCCCATTTTGCTTGCATTGTGCTTACATTGTCACAGGGAGTCGATTGATATGCCACATGACAATACCAGGTCATTCTGTAACCCTGACCTAGCTCGAAGTCAGGTCATTTGCACTATCTGACCTAGCAAGGCATATTATACATCATTCAATTTTCCGCGATGAGGGGAATCCAATGATGCATAAAGATTTGCTCTAGCTCCCCTAAGGGCAGATCTAGAGAGAGAAACGTACACTGCGCTGTTGTAAGCCTGTGGAACGTTCTTTGACCTATGCTGACCTCAATATTGACCTGACATAAACATTTTTCGTATAAAATAGCTTTGTCTTGTCAAGAGTTTTCGAACGCCGCCCGTAATTTTCATTTAGCTTTCCTGGGGAATGAGATACAGAGGGGCAAAAACGCCCCCCAACGGGGCGCGTCATGCCAGGGACCCCAGCGGGGTGCGTGTTATGCTATATAAAAATAACCAATAATAGCTCTTAATCTAAAGTAATTGAAATATCAAAGAGTATATTAATATTTCGACACTGTGTCTTCGTCAGAAAATTTTTGAATTTGAAAGTCATTGATGGCAATGAGTTTTAAATTCAATTTGCGTTTTAGGCGAACAGCATGCAGGTACACGTGAAAACATTTCTTAATATCTTGCAAAGGATATAGTATGATGACCTAACCATATATTTGTTACTTAAGCAATTTTTGTTGCCCATGACTGATATCGAAGGTCTTATTAGGCTCGGGAGGAATTTAGGTATGAGTGAGTTTCTTCTGCATTGTGTTCAAACATATATTCTTTCGTCTATTTTAGCTTGCCGTTCTACATTTTGTTAACAATTTATCAACACTTCTCTACGGTTAAGTGTTGATAAAGTGTCAACAAAATGCAGAACGGCAAGCTGAAATAGACGAAAGAATACATTTTTAACACAATGCAGAAGAAACTCACTCATACCTAAATTCCTCTCGAGCCTAATAAGACCTTCAATATCAGTCATGGGTAACAACAAATTGCTTAAGTAACAAATATGTGGTTAGACCATCATACTATATCCTTTGCAAAATGTTAAGAAATGTTTTCACGTGTACCTGCATGCTGTTTGCCTAAAACTCAAATTTAATTTAAAACTCACTGCCATCAATGACTTTCAAATTCAAAACTTTTTATCTGACGAAGACACGGTGTCGCAATATGAATATACTCTTTGGCGTTTTCAGTTACTTTAGATTATGAGCGATAATCGGTTACTTTTATATAGCACAATCATGAGGACTCGTTTGTTGACATTCTTGTATTCGCGGGTTTCTTGCCTTTTCTAGTCCGGGACAGTTGTTTGGCAACTATTAGCAAGATATTTAATTTGTGAAACGCTTATGAAGGACGTGAGTCATGGCACAACATCTGGTGGATGAAATCTAAACAATCCTTTAACAAATCGATCGTACCGCGAGAAAATGGACGTCATAAAAAATTAAGTACCGAAGCCGTCCTTGAAATGGGAATCTCTCGTGAGTACCTTGCTCTTCCTGGCTTACTCACCTACCTACCTATCCTTCTTGAATCTTGCTTGCCTTGTGCCTTCATATACTGCCGCATAACCGTTTCCACAATACGCTGACAATTTTTTTATATTTGTTTTTTAATTTTTATATAATTAAACATCTAAACATAAATATTATTTTTCCTCATCTACTTGAGCTTGCTCCCTCTCCAGCCGACCTGCTGGATCCGCCCCTGTCCACTATCAGGTAAAAAGCCCGGACGACGTCCTTACCTTTAAGCTAATCGTGTCTAGGCTGTCATAATGCTCAAGTGCCGCCACTGTGCATTACTTTAGGACATTCTGATATATTTTCACCTATTTGAAATAAGATGCTATGGATAAACTGGACAATGGCTAAACCCTCTTGTATAAAGTTGATTATTGATACTCTGAAACGAATGCTTGAACTTTGAGCTTACTCAAAAAGATAAGTTCACTGTTAGTTGATTCCATTTTGATATGCTTCTATGTTTTATTTTCACTGCCGGTATTTCAGCTATGCTTTGCAGAAAAACGTCTCTTCACTCTACTCTTGCTCTCTGTTGCAGTTCAATGCAGAAGCCGAGTACGACGGGCCAAGACTTGTATGTGATGCCCTGTTCCGAGTATACCCTAAAGATGGGGCCATACCTCCTCATCAGCTTAAGATCATGGATGTTGCAGCAGGGACCGGTCTGGTTGGCAAAATGGTAAGTTGTCGTGCGATGATTGTAAGCTGATGCCGCTGGAGGTGGAGGGCCTGTGCTGTCATTGGGGATGTTCTCTGTGCGGAAATGGGGAGTTATGATGCGCCCTGGTCGTGCGCCGGATGTCTCGTTTAGAATGATGTAGCTTAATGCCTCTGTGCAGTAGCAAAGCGAGAAATCTAGACTGGGGACCCAGGCCATTTTAAGTGATTCAAGGTTAAAGATACACTTATCGTTGGCATACTTTCGACAAAATGTCGTCTGATAACAGCACAAAAGCCTTAGCTTGAACCTGCAGAGCCTCTCTTCCACACGGTCAACTCATTCATGAAGAAATAAAACACCTTTTCGACTACAGCTATCAAGCATAAAAACCTCACAAACATACACAAATAAATACAACCACACCCACTCGCATAGAACCACTTGACCGTTCGATTGCTCACCGTGGCTCGTGCACCGATTAACGGGGGATCAGGATGTATCGCTGTATGTAGCTGCGTCACCATCACCATCACCATCATCATCACCATCATCATCATCATCATCATCATCATCATCATCATCATCATCTTCATCATCATCATCTTCATCATTATCATCATCATCATCGGAGCTTAGTGGTGGATCAAAATCAAGCTTGATATGATGTCCCCGATGCATTATGCATCAGGACCCTCCCTAACACGCTTGAAAGTGAGTTTTTCACCTAGTTTCGTAAATTACAATAGTGTAAATTCATGAAATCAGTTGACAGTACCCAAATTGAAACTTTTTGCCGGAGTATGGGGGTGAGAAACGTTTGGTTTCTCTCGGATTTAAAGATTTTAAAGAGCTTTAAAAACACAGAGAAGCGATCACAGATGCGCAGACGGCATTGCTAGGTGTCTCGTCATTTATTTAGCCTCAATTTTGAAACGTCATCGAACTAAAAAGAAACCAATAATCGATTTCTTACATGGGGGAGGAGGAGGGACCGTCTCTGAACCGGCGGTGATCGGAGGGGGGTTGAGAAGTCGAATAAATCAATGAACACCAGGAAGAGCGTAATCGAAATAGAACACCGGCGCCAAAATTAATTGCATTTACGTAAATCTGCAAATACCAGTATTAATAATATATTAATAACTCGGTGTCAAGTCCCAACAAATCTGGAGCACGTCTGCCTTGGTTCATCAGTTGGAGGGATTGGCCCTCTTCCCCGTCTTCTACACCCACGCTTGATGTGGAAAATGTTTATGCGTGGTGGATGCAGAAAAATTGTTGACTGGAGCAATGTTCCAAGGCTAGGTACCAAGCACGGTTAGCAGCGCTGGACATTATCAACTGCTTTTTTCAAACAACAACTCGTTCAGGGTACTAACAAACTCATTAGGGATGTATGGTTTTGCTTAAAGTTTGCACAGTAGTCCTGGAACCTTCAGCTTCATTAGCAAGTATTCTGGGTTAGTTCTATAATATCGTAAATTAACCATACGGGGTCATGCACCAGCACACAACCGGCGAAAATAAATCTACCATTCAACATGAAATGTGTTTCTGTCTCGTATCCTGAATGATTTTCTTTCAATTCTGTCATCTCACCAAATGACTGGGAGGTGGTGTTTCTGCTTTCGTGTGCATGAGTTCAGATGCTAGATGTGTTGTGGATGCTTTGTGTCGTGGTCTTTGAGAGCATGATTGCATCTTCAATGCCCTGATTCCATTTGCGTTCCTGCGCAGCTCTACGATGAGGGAGTGAGGCATATGGATGCGCTGGACCCCTGCTCAGAGATGCGCAGCGTAGCTATGGAGCGCAAAATCTACTCGTCATTTATTCAGGTAATGGAAGAACTGATGTAGAATTGCCTCTAACAATTTCATGGTTGAATAATTCATTGTGTATTGAACTGCACAGCAATACTTGAATTGATTTAACTTTCATTTCTTCAGATTTAGATTGATCCAAAACAGACGTATCAACCACTAATAAGTAAATTCATAGCTTAAAGCAACTGAAGAACAATTATTATGAACATGCAGCGTATACGAATGATGTTAATCCAGTACATGTGGCTCAAAATAACTGTATGCTATCCCCTTCTTTAGTATTTCCTATGTTTTAGCTTTGAGGCATTGGAACCAGTAGCATCTTAACACCCGCCCCGGTGGGCCTCTGAGCCACCTTCGTCAAGGTGGGGGAAGGGGGTGTTCAAACACCCTTCCTCGAACTCGGCTCCTATGCGGGATAGCGAAAAAACGCGAACACTGGTGGATATATCAGGCAAATTCATGAAGAAAGTACATTGGGCTTTTTTGGCTAAGGTCAATATTGAGGTCGTGATAGGTCAAAGAAGGTGGCATGTTAGAGAAGAGTTTCGGTTTTCTAGCGTCTGACAGAATTGAGTTAGAATCACTTTTTAGGCACCATTCGCTTCCTCTCGTTACGGAAAATCGACCGATGTATAATATGAGTATACTAGATCAAAACACAAAAATGACCTGCCTGAGGTCAGATCAAGGTCACTATCTGATCTAGCATAGTCAATATGCTCATCAATCGACCCGCAATGATGATCTAAATGTATCATAATGTTTTATATATAATATACGTTGTAGTACTCGGTGGGCCTATTATGTGGTATAAGGTTCCACTCGATATATTCACTCTTTTCTTACTTATGCCACCTCAAACATTTTTGGAGATGAGGTCACTTGGCATACACTGGTGTCCTGACCTGAAATGACTCAACTTAAAAATTTCTGAGAAAGTTGCGGAATTAATCAAAGATAACGTGTGCCAAGCACGGCGGCGCTTCGCGCCGCCGTTCTTTCCTATCGCCGGCAAAACCCGAGGGGGATGTTCAAACACCCCCAGTGGGGTGAGGGTTAAGATTTTGTGTTTTCTGGGTGACTAGTTTGCCCTCCTACAGCCGAGCAATAAACCAAACTCGTAATAACTCTGCCAACATATTTAGGATGGGTTAGAATGCCGTAGACAATAATGCTGAATACGACGGAAAAATGGAATTTGATAGCATTGTATTTTGGCCGTGATATACCTACTGGCAGAACACTTATCACTACCAATACTCTAGAAAAGTTGTGTTTGCTTATTTTTATTATTCGACATTGCTTGACAGCAGCTGGTGCTGGAGGAATTATCAAAATGAACTATAGCTGCACCTCACCAAGAAAAGTGGATGCCAGATAACCAGGAATACCAGGTTTGTTGACGTTCTACAGGGTTTTCAAATTTTCTAAAGGTAAATAAAAATTAACACAAGTTTCGGATATAGTATTTCAAGACCTTTTAAACAAGGTCACTTTCAAAGAAATCTTCACGGTAGTCTTCCTTCTACGCTCGCTCAGAAACATCCAACTCTCCCAGGCTTTACCTGTAAAACGCATTTGGCGCTCAAACGTTTTCATCAGTGTTTTGTGTTGCCAGGCAGCTTGAACAGGGGCTGCATTTCACTATGAAGGCTCCTGTATGCTGATATAACCTTTGGCTGCCTTGGCTAGCCTGAAAATGAAACCGCGAATGGAGCATCTTGGAACCAATTTCGGCACGAAAACCTATGGATATGTAACCGACAGGGAAAATACCATTGTAAAGGCGAAGCCTTGACGGTGTTACTGCATACTATGCATACTATGCATAGTATAGATACTATGCAAACTACACGGCTCTACTCTACCTTGTGTTGCACTTGAGATTTGTGACATTTGACAAATACCATCAAACATCGCATTGTCTGATGCTAATAATGCGTCCCGAAAGGTATCTCTAGCAAACCCCAACACGCCTCTTTTTAACATCCAAACGAGCTAAGAGCCAACAGCATTCTAGTGGTGGTGAAGATTGAGATATTCAGTAGTTTTATTTGTCCCCATTTAACTCGGTACCGCCGAGGCTCTTTGTGTACACACCACCGCCTGGGGGACCGATCGGATCCTCTATTATACGATCTCGGGAACCGGAAGTGATACGGGATTATTTAAACAGCGCAGGAAGCAGCTTAGCATGTTCTACTCTGGAGTTCAGTTTGAGCCATATCCTTTGACCCGTGACGTCACAGCAGGGGCCAAAATGGTCATATTCAGAAAATCCATTACAACACGGGAGCCATTAAGCGAAGACCAAAACAAAATACATCAATGTGTTCCTCGTGGCGCACAGATTCAAATGGTATGCAGCATGGTCTTGTAAGGTCAAGTTATGACCTTGAACCTAGGGTAAAGTCAAGTAATGACCTTTCAAAGTCATGCTGCATACCATTAAAATTATTGGATCATGTTCATTACAATCATACCAAATCTAAGACTTCATCTTGTCCTGTTCAAAAGTTATAGACACAACCTATTTCGAAAACCGTGACATTTGGTGGCCTTTGGTTAACTTGGAATTGACCTGACCTCAAAATGGACGACAGCGTGCAGATGTTTCGTTTCAAGAGCTTTCTAAGGATATTTATGGACCTGATCTTGCACGTCTAGAAGTCGAGTCCAGTGTGTAACTCGACTATCATTTTGTAATAATAATCGATTATTATAAAATAACCAACTATATTTTGGTAAGTACCGTACAAAATAATAGTCGGTTTACGAATAGATCGTCCCTAAATGCCGAGTTTCACTCATGGTAATATTCTTTCAAAACTTTTAGGGAACCTGCCCAATTTAGTTCTAGGAAAAGCCAGGAAGTTTTGAAGTCCTGCCGCGAACAGTTTCGGAGATATCCTGGAAAACACAAGGGGTTGGTAGAATACCCCTCCTCTTGAAATAAATAGGGTGAAGGCCCATTTACACCTGACAAAATCTGCGGCAAAATCTGCCGATATGTATGTCGGCAGACAACCTCAGCAGGTGTTTCCTTAGTTGCAGCCAGCTAAAATCTTGGCGCATTCTGATATGTGTGAAAAAGCCATTAGGTTGCTTTCACAGTCACTACAGGCACTGTCATGTTACAAACCGCCAAGGTAACCAATCTCCCCAAACAGAATCCACATTGCTTTGCCCATCAAATTCTCTTCAGTGGTTTTCAGAATAACCTAGACATATTGAAATCGCTGCTGTTTGTGTTTTCATTCAGGACAAGATCGGGTACCACCGGACGGAGCTGTCCTCGGACGCCTATGATGCGGTGCTGATGGCTGGTGGGTTCTTACCGGGACACTGCCCCCGGAGACACTGGATGAAATGATCCGCGTCTGCAAACCAGGTAACGACTGGTCTCCTGGCCCGGGGAATGCGGGGTGTCGAGATAAAATGCAATGTAACCATTGAGATCGACGAGGCACCAGCGAGCCAAGACTGCCACATGGCGTCGCCATTGACGTTGGTAGGCATTGTAGCGATCAGGCGACATCTTGTTCTGCGAATGCATTGGACCTGAACCCGGAACGTTTTTTTTCAGCAGAATGATACCGAGAAATAACACCTTTCTTTCTCATCCACCTCGCTTAGCTGTGTTCAGTTATAAAGACGAGACACCCGACTCCCGTAGCTTTCAACATAAGGCTATGTTTTTTAACAGTGTTTTAATTGCAACTGCGTGATCGGAAAAAGAGGTACTTATAAACAGGGATAATGGACCAGCTTAAGCACCTCCAGAGTGAATGGATATTATACATTATACACACTGGTGGTCTAAGAATCAGAGGAGGGAGTAAAAGGTGGGCTGAGATTCTGGCGAGTGAGGGGAGAGCGGATGATCCTGATTAGACCTAATCTGGAGGAGACACCGCTCACGAGGATTTGAGGGAGGCTGGCACACGCAACTGCCACAGTGTGAGGTGTAGAGTATTGTGTTGTTGCTCATTCCGCAGTGTCGCAGCTCCTGGACTCGTGCGGAAGTGCAATTATGCCCCTTACATATTCTTGTGGTTTTTACCTGGTATTTGATTTACGACCGCAGTGTTTGGGTAGTCCAGTTATCCTTCATACACCTTTGGAGCAATGGCACCATTGCCTCTAGACCTGCCAGTGCATGAATATGTCATTATTGCTGTGTACTATGTGCATGACACATGTAAATCCCGCAGATTTTGCCTGGGCTCAGAAACCATTTTCGCTATATTTTCCCTAGTTTGGCACATTACACAGATGCACTGTAATCGAACCGGTATTCGAAACAAAGCAGCAGCTGTTCTGACGCCCTGGAACCGACCTCGGCAGGTGGGTACATCATCAACTCCATGCGCTTCGAGTACCTGGTAACAGTACCAGAGTTCCACAGACTGGAGCGACACATGGACCACCTGGAGGAGATGAAGCTGTGGGAGCGCGTGGACCGCTATGTGACCGACCGGTACTTCTACGCACAAAAACAGGGCATCACCTACATCTACCGCAAGCTCTGAAACTTTGAAGGTTGCGCCGTATTATTCGAAATGCTGCTCATGCATAGTGCGCTGAACACATTTATAGTGCATGTTTTAACTATACTTTTTGAAGAGTTTCCGTGGTTTGTTAAGTGCTTTATGGCGGCTTACACTGCATGCTTGGAGCATTAACGGGTATTTCTCGCAACTAATGTACTTTGCGAGGTAATCTTGGATTTTTAAATAAGGTTCGTGGCGCTTCAGCCAATCTGAAAAATTACATATATAAATGGATGGTAATGGTATTTTAAATATGTATCCGCAGTCGACTAAATATGTACCCAGTCTTGGACACACTATTATAAAGCCGAAAGTGTATATTATAAAGCCGAAATACGAGAGCGCTTCGGTCACCAAGCTATACTCTGGTCTTATTAAAAGATACATAACACTGTCGTGGAAAATAGATCATTCCCATCACCTCACTCGCAGCATACAACGCTTGAAGGGTAGATGTACCATAAACAATTCAAGCTGAGTGCGAGATGTGTTAAGGATGTGTTTTCTTAGCCAAGTTGACGGGTGAGCTTGGTCTTCAAAGACTGTAAAGACATTGCCAATGGTTAGTATGTGTACATATTGTGGTTAATACGCCTTACGGGTCCAATAAAACCATTCATTGCTTTTCGAAGGGGAAAAAGGAAAAATGTATGTGTACTTTATCCATTGCTTTGCTGGTCTATTCAAATAAAAGCTTTAAAATATTCAACTATTTTTGAAACAGCAGTTGGAGTCGGAACCGCACCCTGAGTTTGAACGGCAGCTGGAGTCGGAGTCGGATGCCTTAAAGCCATTAAAATGCACTCGCATTAAGAACAATGATAGTTCTACACATGTATTGTTCGCCGGAACATTACACGGGGGATATTTCCAGAACAAATAAAAATGTGCAGCCTGGAGAAGAATTTGTACTGAATTTGAGGGATCCTCGAGTTGAGTTTAACTTCATAACAACTTTATGGTGAATGCGTATATTACTGGCAAACTGAACAATCACAAGTCGCAAACGATGCAAGGTGAAGTGATCTTTATCCCTTTTTGTCGATTTCAATCACCTGTGGTGTATTTTCTTCGAGGCTACAAAATCAATACTAATGAGATTCTACAATGTAAGATTATGCATCCTCAATGCCCCTCGCCAGTCTCTGAACCGTCCTCGGCACTTCTTGTCCCTAAAACTGTTTCCCATTCTTTCCGCCAATATATGAGCAGAGACATCCTCAAGGCGATCCCGACCTTTTTCCCGGCACAACATGATCCATATCAAATTTGTCATCACCCATTTGTAAAGTGTCATTTGAAAGTGAGACTCCTGTCTTGAGATTATCAAAAGGGCATTTGCGCCAAAACGATCAAAAGTAAGCGGCACTCAGTCATCACCAATCAGCTGTTGGAAGGACGTCCTTCGTCCTTGTGCCGTCCTCTCCTCCTCGGACATACCCTGAAGCGCCCTGTGCTGCTCGGAGACGCTGACCATGATCACCCCCCAGCCGATGCTCCAGAACCAGCCAACCAAGCAGAAGGTGAGCGTGTAGAGCTGCATCAGACCCACCACGAAGTTGGTGCACGTGCTCGCCCAACGGTTCTCGGTCGACGTGACCGTGGCGAAGCGAGTGCTGCCCATGCAATGCACCAGAAGCCCGCTTATTACGGTGCCAAATCCTGGCACAATGATGTTGAGCATTAGACAAGCATAGGCTGCAACTCGAGGTAGCACTGGGATTGCTCCCCTTGCAATTGATGTTGTATTGACCATGCTTGGATCTAAGGATGGTTGAACTTTCCTTGCATAATGTTCCTCCTCCTCCTCTTTTACTTCTGATGAACGACCCATGAGAAATCCGAAAGATACTGGAATGCCAAAGATGCGTCTTACTTTTTCGTGTTTTCCGACCGACCTCATAACCGGGTGAAGACGAGTTTCGTTTGCAGCGGCAGTAGCTAAAGCTACATCAGCCAATCGTAGATTGCTAGTTGATTTCTTGACTGGCGACTTAGACTTCGAGCGAGCCTTTTCGTCATTATCTGCGGCCTCCTTTTCCTCTTCGTCGCCCGACTTCGATCGCGTAGGGCTTGAGTCTGGCATTAGTAGGCCGTGCGGAGTACTTGTAGCGTGCACTGGTACACCACGGTAAAGCCTGTCGAACACACTTCCGCCCTGCCGACGCTGGCCTCGTCGGGAAGTTACCTTCGACGGCTCTGTTGGCTTCGGTTTCGCCTTAGGTTGTCGTCTAACCGGGTGCTTTTTGGGCTCCGGTTTCTTCGGTGGTTCTTTCTCTTCTGACTTTGCTGCCTGTTGGCCTGTAGAATTTCCTGGTTTCCCTGCAAAAAGCCGATCGTAAAACGAGTTCTGTTTGTGTTGTTTCTTTTCTGGGCCTGCTGTGTTATCAGTGCCAGTCTTCTCTTCGCTAGATGAAGGGGTCTCAACATTATCAGTATCTGATTTTCCGTTTGGTTTTCCGTGCGGTTTAGTCTTACGACCGTTTTTGGCCGTTTCCTTTCCGGACCGCTCACTCTCAGCAAATGCCTTCTTTGGCTTGGTTTGAATAAGAGCTTGTGAATCGCCCTTTTTAATTTCTTTCTTGGATTCAGTTTCACTTTGTTTTCCCGTGCTGGCTCCCGGCTCTGCCTTTTCGGTCGTTTTAACCGATTTGCTGGCCTTGCTTGCATATAACCGATCAAACACACTGGATTCTCGCTTAGGAGCGGCATGTTTACCAGATGAAGCGACTCCAACTTTAGCTGACGGCTGCGTCTCATCCTCAATCGTGATGCTAGCCACGGGCGGAGGCAGTGGATCGGCTAAGACAGCAGGAACTTTCGGCGCAGCTACCTCTTTGCTAACAGGGTCTGGTTGGTCTTGTAGAGATCTCCCGGCTATCAAGCGTTCATAAAGCTCCTCTGCTCTCTGGCGGTGGCTCTCATCAAACACATGGCTCTCTAACTGAGTAGGCGGCTCTTTCTGATCCTTGGGTGGCTCTGCTGTCTTTTTGGCGGAACCAGCCAGCCGATCAAACACTGAGCGGCGTTTGGTCGGGTCCGACGGATCAGCATCAAACACCGTGCTCCAGTCACTGGGCTTTCCCGACATCTGAGGCTCTAATGGAGGAGGTGGAGGCTCGGTGCTCGAAACATCTTCCAAAGATCGATACTGAGCCTTGCTGTCTTTGACTTTTGGTGGCGTGGCATTCTTTCTTCCTGGCAGGAATACCGAGAAAACAGACTGTCGTGGAGGTCCAGTGATCTTGATCTTGGGCGGTTTGGGACTTTTGGGCGGCGGTGCCGTTGAGTGAGCGGGCCTCCCACCCTCAGCACCATGCTGCCGTGACTGGTCAGCAGCTTCAGCTCGCTGCGCGTCGCTGTTGTCCGACCGTTGAGCACGCTGCGAATTGGAGCCGTTAGCTGCCATCGCCTCAGCAAATTAGCCGCACGAGACAGAGGAGAAACGACCAGTCTGGCTGGTGGACGCCGACGGCGCACGCGAGACAACACCACCCGGTCCGGTCGGACGCGCCCCTGCCGGCAGCACAACTCGGGACCGGTACGGACCAGGTGTCGGCCGCACCGCCGCTTGTGAGAGAATGCCGCTGCACTGCGAGTACACGCATCATGTTTGGCACGTAAACACGTTCGATAATCGCTCATGAACGCCATCGCACCACCTTGTCGTGCCGGGAGGTCGTCACGCGCCAATTTCCGCCGCTTACGGGAGCCGGTGGCTGGCACGGAGCGCGCGGCGGACCGTCGTTATCGACGATGATTACCAGTCCGCGTCGGTGACGCCCGTCGGTGCGGATGGCCTCGGTTCCAGTCACCGACAGCACCATACTGTTTCCCAAAAGTGTGGCGGTGGCCGGTCAGGGGCAGGCGTCATCTGGCACGAAAGCACGCGAATCCAACATGGCCCGCCGCCCGATCGACACAGATTGATGGTGGCGTTTGTCACGTGCAGCGCCACAATCACAATGCTTTTGGAGCCTAGCAATTATGCTTGAGGAATGCGTATGCATCAGGTGAAACGTTTGTAAGCTAACAATTATGAGCGGTAAACCCCGGCGTGGTCCCATAGTTGGGACAGGGGCATCTGGGGAATATTCCCTCGAAGATGGTCAACGGGACCAATTTTTTTGTCTCTCAGGGTCACCGAAAATCGATTTTGTTTTCTGGTGATGAAAACCTGAAGCGAGTTTCTACGGTGATGGGTGAACTCTGTCCTCCTTAACCTGAACTTCAATTGCAGATTTTTAACGGTAGGTAAGACAACAAGGTCAATAGTGCGCAATTTTACGTATTGGTATGGATGAAAAGGATGAAAAAGCTTGGTCAGTGCGGTTGTTAGGCCTCACGCAATAAATCACAAAAGTAGTTATTTCGACTTGTGCCGTCACCCACTGCCTAAGTTTTACCAAACTAGGTGTAATTTGAAAGCTGAGTGTTGTCAATCTTGGTTTAAGTATGGTACACGACTATTGATAACTAATGATAATGAAAAATAACTAACCAGGGACGCGACATCATCCGGGAGATGAACAGGCACATTGAGGAGGACGGGTACTCCCCCCCCCTCAGATACTCGGAGACATAGAAAATTGATAGCGCGAAGCGCTGCCCTACTTAGTGAACTTTTTCTGATCAGTTTACAACTTTTGTCTAAATTTTGGATTCAGGTTATTTTAGGTCAGGTCACCATTGCAGGTTAAGTAACCTCTTCTAAAAATGTTTTGGATAGTATAGGCAGGATCGGGGTAATCCTTGAATCTGAAATTCAGATCACACAGTGAGCCTACTGGGTACTACAAAATATTGTCCGGGATTTTGTATACCAATGACCTAAGGTCAGGTACGAGGACTGACCTTTCCATTAGAAATACATGAGACAAATGGTTTAAAGTGAATAACTTAATGGATGCAATAAGAAATAGTATTTTTTAGTATTGGATGAGTTTGTACCTACAGTGTTTGTTTTAAAGGGACGGTGGCACCTTCATAACGTGATTTTAACTGAGTTAGCCAAGTTTTAAAGCAAGTCAGAAAACCCGGTACGTAATAGATTATTTGTCTTGGAACTCGAGATTTCCGTAGAAAAAAGCTAAAACCTACTTGCAATGTACCCCTCTTGTACCCCTAGCAGCAGGCCACAGTTGCCATGGCTGTTGGTGTGACAACATATGCTGACATCAAGATGAGCATCAACCAATTGAAGCCCTTGAAGCGTTTCAAGTATGGTAGTTGTTGGCCAGATCATGACATCATCCACAGGCTGATATTTATTTCTTTTCCTAGAGGAGCATTTTAAAATAAGAATATTGAGCTTATTGAACATTTTTCAGAGAAATCATGAGTGGTTTCATTATTTTCGGCTAAACGTACGCCTAATTACACTAAATTCCATGATTCGCCCAAGGTGTCACATTCCCTTTAACGGCATTGGGTTACCCTTATCCTTGCAGTTTAAAATATATGCATTGTGACCTAATTTGACCTTGGCCTGACCCCTGGCAAGGTTAAAACCTATATTTCACCTCACAAGACCATATTATATATAATTTGATCACGCTTGCTGCGAGGGATCCAATTGTCCAGCTAGTTTTGCTCTACCTTTAACACGCGCATTGACGGGGGGGCGGGTACCCGCCCCTCGGGTCTTTCAGAGGTAGAAGAAAAACGGCGGCGCGTAGCGCCGCCGTACATGGCATACCTTTTCCCTCATCATTTTTACAACTTCTGGGAAAATTTTAAGGTCAGGTCCTATCAGGTCAGGTCACCAGTACAGGTCAAATGACCTTACCTCAAAAAAGTTTAAGATAGCATAAGTCGGAGCAGAGTGAACTTATCCGATTGAAACTCATTCACATAATAGGCCCACCGAGTTCTCTAAAATATGTCCCGGTATTTTTGATATCGATGACCTAAGGTCAGGTACGAGGCATGACCTCTCCATTGGAAATACATGGGAAAAATGTTTTTTTACTGAATAACTCAGTAACGAATGGTGATAGAGCGTTTATTTTAGGTGCATTAGACTTGCCTTGTCTTTGCGGTTCTAATGATATGCATTTTATATAACTTGACCCTGACCTGACCTCAGGTCAGGTCAAATCCTTGATTTCACCTAGCAAGGTCAAATTATATATCATTCGATTTGGCTTGCTGCGAGGATTCATACAGTTTAAGTCGTTTTGCTATATTTTTACTTGTTCAGATGTAATGGCCGAAAAACGTAATTTACATGTTATCCCTATGATGGCATGTTTTGACCTCTCGTGACCTTAAATGTGACCTGACAAATAAACGGTTAAAATATTTTCGATGGAGAAGTGGATGGGCTACCCAGCGCCGTTTACTGTTTTTCGCTACCTACCGTGGTTCTCGAGATCTTAGGGGTGGGCGGGTACCCGCCCCCCGTCAAAGCGAAGGTGGCACAGAACCCCGTCAATGCGCGTGTTAATGGTAGCTACTTTAGCTACCTGCTCCCTTTAATGGTTTAGATATAACGACTGAAAACCTCATTTCTATGTTATCCTCATGATGACATGCCTTGACGTCTAGTTATCTTAGATATGACCTGACAAAAATATGTTTAAATGTTTTCTTTAGATATTTGGATGGGCTATCCAACGCCTTTTACCGCTTATCTAGCATGGTTCCGAGATCTTAGGGGTACCCCCGTCAAAGTGAAGGTGGCTCAGACCCCAGTCAATGCGTGTGTTAACACGCGGCCCGCTGGGGTCCCTGACATGACACACCCCGCTGGGGGCGGATGACTTTGGCCCCCCAAGGTATCTTATTTCCCGGACGCGCTAAAGAAAAACAACGGATGACGTTCGAAAGTTCTTGACGAACCGAAGAGAAATTGCAAGTACTATTTTCATGTCAGGCCAATATTATCATCCGCCTCGGTGGGCCTCCGAGCCATGTTCGCCCTGGTGGGGAGAGTTAAAACACCCCGCCCTCTAACTTGGCTCATACGCGACATAGTGAAAAAGGCGAACGCTGGTGGATAGCTGATAAAAATTCATGAAGAAACTACATCAGTCACTTTTTGGCTCCGGTCAATACTGAGGTCATGAGAGGTCAAAGAAGGTGGTATGTTAGGGTAGAGTTTTTGAACTCTTATGTCTGTTAGAATTGAATAAGAATCATTTTTGATACCATTCGTTTCCTCTCGTTACTGCGTATCGAATGATGTGTAATATAACTATACTAGGTCAAAACATAAAAATAAACTGACCCAATGTCAGGTCAAGGTCACCATCGAACCTAGCATAGTCAACATGCAAATAAACTGATTGGTAATAACAATCCAAAAGTAATTATAACAAAATAAAAGCTTTATTATCATGGTCTGCGAATATATTGACCCAAGTTAACTTGCAGCATGAATCTATTAAGGGGCCTAGAATACCATTATTTGGAGAATACGAAGGTATTCGATGTGGTGTCTACAGTAATATAGCAGTTTTTCGCCCAATTTCTATTTTCCTCCTACATTTCCAATGGAGAAGTCAATCTGTACCTGACCCTAGTAGATCATTGATATGAAAAATAACGGAATATATATTGTAGTACTTGGTGGGCCCATTATGTGGTATAAGGTTCAATTGGATACATTCACCCCTTCTTCACTTATGCCACCTTAACCCTCGCCCCACCGGGGGGTGCCATCGATGGCCCCTCCCTAAGGTTTTTCCGGGATAGCAAAAAAACGACGAGGCGCAGCACCGCAGTTGAGGGTTCTACCTCTCACTGCATCATTTTCCCATCATCCCTGAAATTTTTTACCCGGGTCACCCAAGGTCAGGTCACCAGACGAGGTCAACCAAGGTCACCTCACTTCACTTTAGAGCTCTATAAGAGCTACATTTCAAAGTCAATCGATTTGAAACTTCCTACACTTCATAACCCCTCCAGGGTCTACAAGGTGTATATCCGGGATTTTTCGATTTCGTGCCCTGAGGTCAGGTCACGAGGCGACCTCTCCCATTGGAAAAGCATAGGGAAAAGTTGTTTCATGATATAAAAGCCACAAAAATGATTGCAAATACTCAGACTGCTCAGAACAACGTTTTTGGACACCCTTTCACGGATCCCAGGGGTCATATTTGTCCTTTGACTTTTCCAAGGTCATCCAAGGTCACCAGAGGTCAAAAACAGTATTTTGGCAATAACTTTTGACCTAATTAAGCTAGAGCGGTGAAACAAACACCATCGTGTTTGTCTTGCCACTGGCTTTCATTTGATATACGACAAGGTCACTTTCTGACCTTTCGTGACCTCAGGTCATATTAGGTCACGAGGTGACCTCTGGAGGTCAAACCACTGGCGTGAGGTCTTTACGTTCCGCATAGCGGAAAAAGTACAGGCAATTTGCTATCAAATGTACTTTACCAGGCCTCAATAGCTCTTATGACATAAGAGTTATGCCCAGTTTGCTCAATCATTGCATATTTGAGTGAAAATAGCCGATCTTGACCTAATTTGACCTCTGGAGGTCAAACCATTGACCTGAGCACTAAAACATGCGAAGTAATTTCTTACTGAATTCACGCAAGCTTTCTATTGCACTTTGCAGATTTGCGCTAACGCCCATATTTTCGGAGTTAGAGGGGGGCCATCGATGGCCTCCCGGTGGGGCGAAGGTGGCGCCGGACCCCCGGTGGGGCGCGGGTTAAACATTTCTGGAGTTAAGACTACTTGACCTGCACTGGTGACCTGACCTGAGTTGACCCAACCTTAAATCTTTGGAGAAAGTTGCGGAATTGATGAAGAATAAGATGTGCCAAGTACGGCGGCGCTTCGTGCGGCCGTTTTTTCGTGCCACCCGAAAAACCCGAAGGGATGTGTTCATACATCCCCCACCGGGGCGAGAGTTAAGGTCACCAGAAGTCAAGGAAGGTTTCATTGGCATACAATAGGACAGTGTACATTTTCCTTTTAGATGGTTACTCGGCAAAGCTAGAGAAAATATTCAGGCATCATTGGATTCCTCTCATGGTGGCAAATTGAATGATGTTTAATATGACCTTGCTGGGTCAAATGGTGAAAGTGACCTGACATCAAGCTAGGTCAGGGTCAAATGGTGACCTGGTACGGTCATGATGCATATCAATCGACTCCCCGTGACAAGATAAGCACCATGTAAGCAAACTGGAAGCTCTTACTCAATTCAGGTAGAAGTTATTGGCAAAATAATCACTGTATACTCATGTGACCTCACATGACCCTTGAAGGGTCAAAGGGTAAAAAATCTAAGTTAATGGTCAAGATCGTGGTAAGAATACACTGCATGAGCACTTTCAACTTGATCTATCCAGTATTTTCTGAAAACCAGCCCTTGCTATTTTTCACCACAGACTTATAATGAGGTGACCAAAAAATTGACACCATCTTAGGCCAACCATACGATTATTTCACGTTGCCAGATTTTTAGGCCCTAATAACTATAATATCATGAAGTTTGAGCCTAAACAGTTGGCAGATCTTCCGCCAGCGCCGGTCCAAACTCGTGATTTTTGGGTTTTGAGGCTGGGTCACTTGGCCTTGAATAGCTCCTTGACCTGACACGATGTGACCAAAAAATTGCTTCAGATTCGTGAAATTAATTGGAAATAAGGTGCTGAAAGTTGTATTGTCTGCGTCTCTCCGTTCCTGCGTTGTGTGGGGAAAACCAGGAGGGGGAAATTTTTGACCCCAGCGGGGCGCGTGTTAACAACGGAATATTGTACCAGACAGACCATTTTTAGGCCTAAAAATGGAAATTATAATTATCACAGTGGGACGGTCATGCTTAGTGGCAGTGGAATGGACATGATATGATAGAGGATAGACCTATGCTAAAGGAATACATGATATTAGTGTCATAAAAGTACACATGGCTGCCTTAATTAGCTGCCTCGTGTACCCTCTGATTTGCCTTGGACCCTCCTGTGGATGTCACATGTAAGTACTGTGTGTGTTTGTGTTATATTGCCAATACGTGTCATTGAAGAACAGTTTTATTGGGCGGGTATAGCCCACTTGCAGAAAGCGCCATAAAACACCAATATACGAAGAACAGCCTTAAAGGCTGGAACACGTACCGAGTTGTGGAAACATATTTCAGACTGGGAACCAGCGCCTGTAATTTTGCTACCAAGCACACCTATTAACATACCGATCTCATTAAATGAACTCATGTCTTTCCAGTGCTGACATCGCACACTGCACCAACACCCAACCCAAATATCCATCCACGTGACAGATGGTCTCCTATACCTGTCCCCCTCCCTCAATCCAACAGCAAGCGCAAACACAATCATTCTTAATACCAGGCATGCAGGTTTATTAATCCGCCACGCGACCCTTTTCCACCGAGACTTGAACTCGGCGCCAGCGATGCCCAGCGTGACCTCTCTAACCTCTGTGCCCGCGGGCAAGCGGCACCCAGTGGATGACGGCCGCTGATTGGTCGAGGCAGTTCACTTGTATTGTCAGCAATTTAGCTGACATTTCCCCATAAAAATAATAGAGCTTAAAGCCATGAAGTAGGAGCTGTATAGAAATTATCATTATCAATCATTACCTCCCATACATTGCTCTCTTTTGCCTTGATTATCCACTCCACCATCCGAGGCTGCTCTTCGGTACGGGCGAGACGGCGACAGTCGGCACAGGCTAGCCGGCGACCGAGTTCGCTGAATTCAGGAGTGTCGCGATGGGTTTCTGCAGAGTGAAGAGGAATGGGGCCCAGCCCGAAGGTAGCCAAGGGAAGGAGGAGTAAGGCATACAGACAACATTAATTCAGGACTCAAAACAGTATTGATGATTTAACGGACTTCACAACTCTGACGCCATATCGCGAAAATTAACTCTGTGGCGAGACTCAAACGTCATAGATGACCGAATATATTTGTCTAAGGAGGGCACCCTCAATAGATCCATCATACTAACGTTGATTTTCGAAAACGAAAGGGGTTTCTAAAGACAAAAACCTTCAACTATGACAGCTTTGAGAGAACCATTGTAACATAAATACTGTTTTCGGAACACTGCCACCCTCTTAAACAGATGGCACCAAGTTGCACTGCTTCAGCTGACACAAATACTGGGTGGCTGGGCACCCCACACCCAGAGATTGAAATTCACAATTTAGCCGTGTATATAATTTCAAAACGTGACATTTAGCTGGGCACTGAGCATTTACGTAGGAAACTCACTCATCAATCATAGCAATAGTATGCACAAAAAGATGTAGCCTTAGTGACAGTGGAGGAATGATGTAACCGCCTGTCAGTTGGAGCTTACTGCCAACTGGGAAGACACATCTAGTGGTATCAAATGACCAAAGCAGTTGCAGAATCTAAAAATTATATTATGATGATGATGAGGCTCCTGGCCATTTAAAGGTCAGCGCCAGAAAGTTTCCCTAATCGTACGAGTCAAATTGTGATCTGTACTGTTCTGGCTGTTCCAAAAAATATAATTATGAAATTGTGTGCTCTGCTGAAAACGTGGCAATAAATTTGGTTTAAAACTTTTTAAGAGCCTCCATGATCTAAGCCAGGTCAGGAATTAGGAACAAACACACAATTATTTGAAACACAGGCCCTCAGACCGTTCAATACAATACACAGAACCGGGCCCTGTTTTGTTTGTATCTGAGGTGCTTTATTTGTTGCTGTTAAGTGCTTCATAAATGCAAACATTTATAGGATCTCGTTCAGACTTCCTCCACAAGAAGATATTGGGGGTCGGAGCTTTCGTACTGTATTACAGTGCTTTGTCAGCGATGATCGTTCGGAACATAAGGGCGATAAAAAGACACAATAGAACACACAGTACAAAAGTTGACCTCAGAAAAAACATGCGACATCAATAATCTACATGTGACAGCAATAAACCATTGACTTCCTAGAACGACCTAAGAAATTATCAATACATTAAAAGGTAAGGTTTTAAAAAAACGCATCTTTAACATGGAAACGCTAGAGTACTAGGCTTAGCAAGAGAGGGAGAGGAGTTTAAGACAGCTACAATAAAACACGCAATACTCGCAATACTCACTTATTAATTATATAAAAGAGGGGGAAGCTATAATAAGGGGGATATAGAACAGGAGTGGATAGGAGGGGGGGGGGCTAAAATGTTGCAATAAAAACACACAACAATCCCTTATTTATGGTAAGAAAATTGAAAAGCTATAAACTATTATTACCTATTATCTAACCTATTATTACCACCTTATTACCTAACCTATTATCGATTCCATATAATGCAAACTTTCGCTTATTTATGATATGAAAAGGAAACACTATAAAATACATATTATGTAATCAAATATAAAACACAGTATTATGCAAACATTGTCGAAATATAAATCAGTAAAGACTACGATACATGATGTAAAAATGCAATGAAAACATTAAAAAAACACTATGATTGAACATTCACATTACACAAGATCAAGAGGAGCTTCCATCCTAGGAACAGGCCCGACAAATTATAGGAAGCCATCTATCGTTTAAGAGAGAGCCTGAGTTCCTATTTACACTGGCATCATTAGGAGAGACGAGCAGAGTTTTTCGACGTCCAGGAGTTTGGATGTAGGCCCATTCCATAAGCAAACGCATCTGGTGGTTTGCTCCTCTCTACTCCTGTTCTATATCCCCTATTTTTATAGCTTCCCCATCTTTTATATAATTAATAAGTGAGTATTGCGAGTATTGCGTGTTTTATTGTAGCTGTCTTAAACCCCCCTCCCTCTCTTGCTAAACCTAGTACTCTAGCGTTTCCATGTTAAAGATGTGTTTCTTAAAACTTCACCTTTTAATGTATTGATAATTTCTTAGGCCGTTCTAGGAAGTCAATGGTTTATTGCTGTCACGTGTAGATTATTGATGTCGCATGTTTTTCTGAGCTCAAATTTTGTACTGTGTGTTCTCTTGTGTCTTTTTATCCCCTTGAATTCCGAACGATCATCGCTGACGAAGCACTGTAATACAGTACGAAAGCTCCGACCCACAATATCTTCTTGTGGAGGAAGTCCGAACGAGATCCTACGAAAATCGACTCCACAGTATGGCATTTACAGAATGCAAACATTGAATCCTGTCAGTGTATCATATCCAAATAAGTGTTTATAAACATTTTCCCAAATTATTGCAGGTGCAGCTTTCAAAGGATAGGGTAAGGGCGGGTAAGAGTACGCAGGAGCTAAGAGTACGCAGCAGCTGTTTTGGTTACTTAGCAACCACTGAGATGGTGGATACACTGTAGAAAAATGATGCATTTTATCGCATTTTGTTATGAGCCATTTCCGTATAAAAGAATTATAATCGTACTCCGCAGTGAGTTTTCTTGCGGAAATAATTCCCGCATTGGATACGAGAATACGTTCCGTATGCTGCTAGGAGTATGTTATGAATTCTGCGTTCAAACGTATTTAGCTATACGTTCATTTGGAAATCCGCCTACTGGCACAATATAAACCGTATACTGCCAGGCGTATAGTATGAGATGTGGTTTTCAAATGTATTTTGTTATAATTTGAAAACCATTTGTCATTCGTTTTCCGCCATGTTTTTGTTCACCGACGCCCGCCACGACCGCCATATTGCATTCTGATCGTCGCAACTTCCTTCGTGGTGTCAGGTAAGAGTGATCGTTGGGGAAGAAATATCACTGAATCCTGTTGGTAAGTGTTGAACTTTTGCTACCACGTAACCTTAATTAACACTTAACTTATTAACACTGTATTAGATACTTATTAGCAACTGTATCAATAATGCATATAGATGTCCCGCTGCCGGTTATGAGTGAGGAATGTATAGAGTAATCATTGCCAATTCCAAACAATAGTTAGTAACAATAGCATTCAGTTCAAGTATATTAAATATTATATTTGAAATATTTTCCTCTTCTGAAGCCAGACAGGTTTTGCCCAGACAGGCCAAGGTTTTGGCCAAAGCCTTGAGGGATGCTGTGAACAAGGGTGTATGCCATAGATTTTCAAGAGGGAGGGCCGGAGGCCACATTGAGGGGTGGGGTTTGCGGTAGCTCCTCCAAGCCCCTCCAAACTGTTAGTTTCCAATGTTTTTTTCACTGCACAAGTGGGTGGGGGGAGGCGGTGAACCACAAGTTTACAACAGTGAGGGTCTGGCTCAACATGGGCTCCTTTGCAGTGTGGTGACATCCCTGGCTGTGATGGCTCTGATAATACTGGCTGTAAGATTTGCATGAGAAGTTGAAAATTATTTACTGCAATTCAGTGATAGGAGTACATTTCTTTCGCTCTTGACGTGACCTGAACGTTTTGAACGTCTTGTGCGTTTGAAAATTTCATCCGAATAATGCATAGTATCCGGATTTTAAAATACACGGGTTTTCTGCATTTTGTTTTTCGGATACTGAAATCCAGATTCCAATATCCGCCGTGTATCCGGATATTTAAATATCCGGATACACGGCGTATACTGGAATGATGTGCAAAATTCATCCGGATAATGACCGATATCCGGATAGTTGAATACGTTTCATCCTTATTTTAGTATCCGGATACTGAAATCCGGATTCCACTATCCGCCGTGCATCATAATCCGGGTGTTTCAGAATCTGGATAATGAACGGTATCCGGATATCAGAATCCGTTTTTTTCATTCTGGAGGTCCGTTACCTACTTCAAGGATACGTCTTCGCATTCAATTATGAGGATAGCAAAATGAACCGTTTATTATCCGGATAAAATTCGCACATCATTCCACTATACAAAACGTATACTCATTTTTTTACAGTGTATAACCTAGTATAAGAAAGCAAGGTCGGTGCCTAGGTTGCACATAAAGATTAAACGTGCTCCTGTTGTTTCCGCGGGAGTACAGAGCAAAACAAGTTTCTGGGCACCCTTGATGTAATATTTCTTAACTAGGTAAACTTGTAGACCATGCCCCAATTATCAAAAGTATTGTATTAAGGTCTGTCATCAGGAAATAAGCTGAGCTAGGACTGTGCTGCAGGATTGAAACTCACGTTATTATGAAGACTTTCTTCCCAAGAGAGCATGTCCGGCAAGAGTACGCAGTAGACCATTGTGCAAGAGTGCGCATGCTTAAGAGATAGGAAAATTCAATTATCCCCCGGGGCAGAGTTCGCAATTCATATTTAGAAAACCAAACATTGCAACATAGTTCTTGTATATTCAGAACGATTTAAAATCATACAATCGCCTAGTTTGGCAACAAGAAACTTCACTACCTGACCTATGCACCTAAAGCACAGCGGGGCATCAATGCGTACTCCAGCCCCCTCTTTTGCGTACTCTTACCGACCCACTCCGGCAAGAGTACGCACTTGACTGTATATTTTTGATGGGCTCGTGGCGAGATCCTTTCAGAGACATCGAGCTGAAATATGGACCATACATAGACAATTCTTAAGGCTAACAAGCATATACAAATTTTAGCTGTTAGGCATATATGAGAAGAGCGAAAGCCTTTGGAAAGTTAAGTGCGTACTCTTGCACGGACTTCCCCTATGCCACGGAAACTCCGACTCCACCATACAAACGAGCATTTCCCGCAATGATGAGTGAAGTCAGAAGTTAAATATTAACGACCCATGAAGCAGGGATGCGGAGCCGGAGCCGGAGCCGAAGCCGTCAGAAGGGGTCCGGCTCCGGCTCCCAAAGAGCTCTAAAATTACCAAAAATCAAACGTGAAATGGTCACATTTTACCCCTTGCGATGTCGCATGGAAACACATTTATTTACCTGAAATATTACATTTTCTCAGTTTGTTATGTATATCGAGATTAGTGAAATATTGCAACTAGGGCGTTCCGGAGACGACCTCACTCTCGGGCAGGGGATGCACTCCGGTCATTTAGCATGGGCAGAAATTGGCAACAAATGAAAGCATTGGCGGAAACTGGCGAATCCATGGGGGGAGGGCAAAAAAGCCATTTGCCCCCCAATCGCCCAATTTTTGGCAAGTTTTGCCGATTTTCTTAAAAAAACATATGTTTTTCACGATCTACCCCATACCGTCGGCCTGCATCCGCCCCTGTTGGCAGACGCAAGGGGAGGCTATTCCAGCCATGCCCCTCCTAAAGCCCTGGAAGGGGGCCAGACTATCTTTTGGCCCCTCAAAGGCCGAATAAATTTTTTGAAAAAGGTGTTTACACTAGGTCTGTCGAGCAATAAAAT
Organism: Lepas anatifera; assembly: GCA_034440635.1. Classification (NCBI taxonomy): domain Eukaryota; kingdom Metazoa; phylum Arthropoda; class Thecostraca; family Lepadidae; genus Lepas; species Lepas anatifera. The sequence continues at coordinate 1,041,796 of JAOTON010001956.1, forward strand.
CTTTGCTCCCAAACCCCCCCCAGGAGAGCTATCATGTACTCGGAGAAGTATTTTATACTAGGTCTGTCGAGAACCGAAATCGTACGTCCCGTTCCCCTCCCCCTCCCGAAAGCGGGAGAGGCAGATTTGGTTTTACCCCCAAAACTCGGTTCTGCGTCCACCCTGGATTATAAAAGTGTATGGTTCTTGTTTCTTAAATTATTGCCCAAAAATTTACCTATCCAAAAACCTAAGTTCCATTGCAACCATGCCTCAAACCTACCCATCACATCCGTTAGAAAATCAACATCCCGAATTTCCCGTCCATTCTGGACGGCAAGTTGACTACGCACATGGTTGCAGTGACGTCATCAGCGACGCCGCAGCAACGGCCGTGTAAATTGTGTTGTCATGTTCTGCGATGAAGCTACTGCTTACTGATCTCAGGTCCAGACTAAGAGCAGACATACTGGAGGCAGACATACTGGATTGCTGCTCCGCTTCAATCGCGATTGGGTGGTGTAGTGAGCGAACCAGCTGCTGGGCCGTGGGCACTGGGCAGTGGGGTGGTTGGTTTCGATTTTTCTCGAAAGGGAATTAGGCCATCAGCCTATCTGAAGTGTTTTTCGATGTTGAACACTGTTAGCTCATCGAAGTTTTTCTTTGCGGGCCGGCCAAGCTTTACTTGATCGTTGTATCTTTAATTTTTGTATGTGGGTTTGCGGGCATGTCCGACCCATATTTCTGTTTGCCATAACAGTGCAGTGCAGTTTTCCATACGAATACACTGCAGTGTAGGTTGGTCCAGTTTTGAGGTTCACTGACATTTGGCGCCTAGTCAAGAGCGTTCGTTCATCCAGTCGCCATTTTTCATTCGTACAAATACATAATCACTTTGTATCTGATGGAGCTATCATATAGTTGTGTGCTATCATGTGTCTGTTTATCCCTATGTCCCACCTGAGTGTCTGTTTATCCCTGTGTCCCACCTGAGTGTCTGTTTATCCCTGTGTCCCTCCTGAGTGTCTGTTTATCCCTGTGTCCCACCTGAGCGTCTGTTTGCTCCTGCGTCCCACCTGAGTGTCTGTTTGTTCCGGTATCCCACCTGAGTGTCTGTTTGTTCCGGTGTCCCACCTGAGTGTCTGTTTGCCCCTTTGTCCCACCTGAGTGTCTGTTTATCTCTGTGTCGCAACTGAGTGTCTGTCCCTGTGTCCCATATGAATGTCTGTTTGCCTCTGCATCCCACAGGAATGTCTGCTTGCCCCTGAGTCCCACCTAAGTGCCTGTTTATTCCTGTGTCCCACCTGAGTGTCTGGTGTCCCACCTGAGTGTCTGTTTGTCCCTTTGTCCCACCCGAGGTTCGTCTAGCCCCTGTGTCCCACCTGAGTATCTGTTTATCCCTATGTCCCACCTGAGTGTCTGTTTATCCTTGTGTTTAACTTGAGTGTCTGTTTGTCCCTGTGTCCCACCTGAGCGTCTGTTTGCTCCTGCGTCCCACCTGAGTGTCTGTTTGCCCCTGTGTTCCACATGAGTGTCTGTTTATCCCTGTGTCCCACCTGAGTGTCTGTTTGTCCCTGTCTCCCACCCGAGTTTCCGCTTGCCCCTGTGTCCCACCTGAGTGTCTGTTTATCCCTATGTCCCACTTGAGTGTCTGTTTGTCCGTGAGTGCCACCTGAAAGTCTGTTTATCCATGGGTCCCACCTGAGTGTCTGTTTATCGCTGTGTCCCACCTGAGGGTCTGTCCCTGTGTCCCACCCGAGTGTCTGTTTGTCCCTGTGTCTCACCCAAAGCTCTGTTTATTCCTGTGTCCCACCTGAGTGTCTGTTTGTCAAGGTGTCCCACCTGAGTGTCCCTGTGTCCCTGGGACACAGGGATAAACAGACACTCAGGTGGGACACAGGGGAAAGCAGACGCTCGGGTGGCACACAGGGACAAACAAACACTCAGGTAAGACACAGCGGCAAACAGACACTCAGGTGGAACACTGGACAAACAGATCTTCATGTGGGACACCAGACACTTAGGTGGGACACCGGGATAAAGAGACATTCAGGTGAGACACAGGGGCAAAGATACACTCTGGTGGGACACAGCGGCAAACAAACACTCAGATGGGACACAGGGACAAACAGATACACAGGTGGGACACTCAGGTGGGACACAGGAGCAACCAGACACCCAAGTGAGACATAGGGATAAATAGACACTCAGGTGGAACACCAGGACAAACAGACAATCAGGTGGGACACAGGGATAAACAGAGCCTCGGGTGAGACACAGGGACAAAAAGACACTCGAGTGGGACACAGGGACAGAACCTCAGGTGGAACGCAGCGATAAACAAACACTCAGGTGGGAACCAAGGATAAACAGACTTTCACGTGGGACACAGGAATAAACAGACACCCAGGTGTGACACAGGGGCAAACAAACACTCAGGGGGGACACAGCAGCAGACAGACACTCAGGTGGGACACAGGGGCAGGCAGACACTCGGGTGGGAAGCAGGGACAAACAGACACTCATGTGGGACACAGGGATAAACAGACGCTCAAGTGGGACACAGCGGCAAGCAGACACTCGGGAGGGAGACAGGGACAAAAACACTCAGGTGGGACACAGGGACAAACAGACACACAGGTGGGATACAAGACACTCAGGTGGGACACCGGGACAAAGAGACACTCAGGTGGGAAACAGCGGCAAACAAACCCTCAAGTGGGACAATGCGGGAAACAGACACTCACTTGGAAAACAGGGACAAACAGATACTCAGGTGGGACACCAGACACTTAGGTGGGACACCGGAATAAAGAGACACTCAGGTGAGAAACAAGGCAAACATAAACTCTGGTGGGACACAGCGGCAAACAGACACTTAGATGGGACACAGGGACAAACAGATACCCAGGTGGGACACTCCGGTGGGACACAGGGGCAAACAGACACTCAAGTGTGACATATAGATAAACAGACACTCAGGTGGGACACCAGGAGAAACAGACACTCAGGTGGGACACCTGGAACAAACAGACACTCAAGTGGGACACAGAGACAGACCCTAAGGTGGGACACAACGATAAACAGACACTCAGTTGGGACCCAAGGACAAACATACTTTCAGGTGGGACACAGGGGCAGACACTCAGGTTGGACACAGATATAAACAATGAGGTGGGACAAAGGGACAAACAGAAACTCAGGTCAGACACCGGAACAAACAGACACTCAGGTGGGACACCGGAACAAACAGACACTCAAGTGGGACACCACACACTCAGGTGGGACACAGGAATAAACAGACACTCAGGTGGGACACAGGGGCAGACAAACATTCATGTGGGACACCAGGAAAAACGGACAGTCATGTGGGACACCGGGACAAACAGACACTCAGGTGGGACACAGGGGCAAACAGACACTCAGGTGGGGCACAGGGACAAACTGACACTCAGGTTGGACACAGGGACAAACAGACACTCAGGTGCGACACAGGGATAAACAGACACCCAGGTGGGACACAGCGGAAATCAACACTCAGGGGGGACACAGCGCAAAGCAGACACTCGGGTGGGAAACAGGGACAAACAGACACTCAGTTGGGACACAGGGATAAACAGACACTCAGGTGGGACATAGGGACAATAAGACACTCAGGTGGGACACAGGAGCAAACAGACACTCAGGTGGGACACAGGGACAAGCAGACACACAGGTGGGACACAGGGATAAACAGAACCTCAGTTGGGACACAGGGAAAAACACACTCAGGTGGGACACCAGACACCCATTTGGGACTGCGGGACAAAGAGACACTCAGGTGGGACACAGGGGCAAACAAAATCTCAGTTGGGACAAAGGCGCAAGCAGACATTCACGTGGGACACAGAGGCAAATAGACATTCATATGGGACACAGGGACAGACACTCAGGTGCGACACAGGAATAAGCAGACACTCAGGTGGGACACAGGGGCAAACAGACACTCAGGTGGGACACCGGGACAAACAGATACTCAGGTTGAACACATAAATAAACAGATACTCAGGCGGGACATAAGGATAAACAGACACTCAGGTGGGACACAGGGATAAACAGACACTCAGGTTGGACACAGAGGGAAGAAAACATTCATGTGGGACACCGGGACAAATGAACACTTGGCTGGGAAACAGCAACAAACAGACACTTAGGTGGGACACAGGGATAAACAGAACTTTGGGTGTGACACAGGGACACCAGACACTCAGGTGGGACACAGGAATAAACAGACATTCAGTTGGGACACAGCAGCAAACAGACACTCAGGTGGGACAGAGGGACAAGCAGATACTCAGGTGGGACACAGGAGCAAAGAGACACTCAGGTGGGTCACAGGGGCAAACAGACACTCAGGTGGGACATAGGAATAAACAGACCCTCAGGTGGGACACAGGGCAAGCAGACACTTGGGTGGGACAGAGGGACAAATAGACACTCAGGTGGGACATTAGAAACTCAGGTGGGACTCGGGGACAAACAGACACCTAGGTTGAACACAGGGATAAACAGACACTCAGGTGGGACACAGGGATAAACAGACACTCAGGTGGGACATAGGGACAATAAGACACTCAGGTGGGACACAGGAGCAAACAGACACTCAGGTGGGACACAGGGACAAGCAGACACACAGGTGGGACACAGGGATAAACAGAACCTCAGTTGGGACACAGGGAAAACACACTCAGGTGGGACACCAGACACCCATTTGGGACTGCGGGATAAACAGATACTCAGGTGGGACACAGGGGCAAGACGAACCTCAGGTGGGAGAAAGGGACAAACAGACAATCAGGTGGGACACCAGACACTCCAGGTGGGACACAGGGGCAAGCAGACATTCCTGTGGGACACAGAGGCAAACAGACATTCATATGGGACACAGGCAGGGGCGCAACTTTATGTTTTCGATTGGGGGGGCACCCGGCTCGAAAGGGGGCCCGTACATGATGAGGGCCCGTACATGATGGGGGGCCCGTACATGATGGGGGGCCCGTACATGATGGGGGGCCCGTATTTTGTCAATGAAAATGTGACCGAAAAAACGTATTTTCGACCGTTTGTTGTCGAAAACTGACTGCAAAGGTTAAATAACAATTTTTAGCGCACTATTCGTCACTGTTCCTGATTTGCCCTATTTAGCCTAAAAAGTAGACAGAAGACCCAATCTTTTGAACGAGCTGCCAAACTATGTGAGGATATTGGACAAGTAGGTGTCTACTTACCGTCTTCGTCGTCCACGCGGATGCTCTCCTCCGGAGGTACAACGGGATCAGCCCCGGACGACGCAGGAGGGATGGATGCTGGAGGGTCTTTTAGCAAACGGGATCCAGCTGGTGGCCTGGCCGAGGAAGGCAATGATCAGGAAAAGAAGGATTGGAATTACAACCTTACTTTACCGTTTTGCTGGAAACTTTACACATTGCACTTTTCCGAGTTAGTTTTAAATTGGGGTTTTAATTTTTGCGGTCGATAAATGAACGTAGCTTGCAAAGTACCAAAAATAGTAGTGATATGAACTACTTTAAGTGGACGCGTACGTTGCTAGAGATTAAATACAAATATGATCGGGGTCATTTTGTAACAGTTTGCAAAATAAGCAAGACGATTCTAGATTCATAGGTTACCTGAAAAAGAACAAAGTTTCGGTAGTTTTGCCAGAGCAGCCCCTCGGTATTGAATGTTCTTTGTTTTACGCTTTTGTGCACCCGACTTATGTTTATACTGTCCAACCATTTTAACATTCACACCTGGAACAAAACCGCATTATCGCGAATAATTTGATACAAATGAAAGGTAGAGATCGAAGTACGAAATTCCTTTATCAGCGGGGAAATCGAACCTACTGATATTCATTTTACATGATCAAGACACCTTTTTCTGATCCATTCACCTTGCCAGTTCATGACATTTTACAACACTGGGTACTGGTCAAGGGGTACTATGAATAGGTGGTACTGCCTATTTCCCTTTACAATCCTCATGTAGGATCAGTACAAAAGGAATGGGGGGCCTGACATTTTCCCCGAATGTTCCAAGAGGCATGGGACCGGCCGCACGTTGCCCGGGAAAACCACAGGGGGCCCGCAAGCATGGCAGGGGGCCGGTTTCGGCAACAGGGAGCACGGATACACCATCTGGGGCACGAAACTGCTAACAAATAAGGAACTCCTGCAAATATGCGACTAACACAACAGCTTCAGTTTCTGCGCGATATTCTTAGACCACAAGGGGGCCCAGACAGACCACAGAGGGCCTGAGTACACCAAAGGGGCTGGGCAGACCACAGGAACCCAGAAAACCCAAAGGATGCCGGTATGCCCACAAGGGGCCCGAGCAGACCACACACAGCCAGCAATTTGGCTGGACTCTGCCAGATATATGCTGGGCGTTGACTGGGCAGAGCCCGCGTACATGGGCTCAGCCCAGGTCCGGCTCCGCTGCGCCTGGGCAGAGCCCATGGTCAAGCAAGACCGGGCTCTACCGCTCGGGCAAGTTGTCATCCCCCCGACCTAATGTCGGGCTCAGCCCGAGTCTATGTGGCTTAGCTATGAGTCTTAAGGCTCGGGCAGGGCCCGGCCCAGCCCGCTCTGGGCCCGGTCGGAATTGCTGGCTGGGCAGCGGGCCCGGGCAGACCACACGGGGCCTGGACAGATGAAAGGACCCGGGCAGACCACAGGGACCCGAGCAAGACACAGGGGCCGGGCTAACCACAGAGGGGCCCCAGTCTGGAAAGTATGGCAGCAGACCCGACGAGTCCGCACCAGCCTTGTAGATTTTTCGCACCACCAGCAGCCTAAAATTCACACCCAGCATTGGTGAGAAATTTCACTGACCCGGAAATTTCGATGTTTTTACCAGTTTCTCCCTTCTCAGACCTCTGTGGGTGTTTGAATTGAGCTCCCTCGCACCATACAGCAAAAGTGGGCATTTGTTTGCTCCAAAGTTCGAACCACCTGAAGGGTGTCCGCACCACAAGATCTCGCCAAAAGTGCCATACTTTGCAGACTGGGAGGGGCCCGGGCAAACCACAGAGGGCCCGCGCAGACAAAAGGGGCCCGAACGGACAAAAGGGGTCCGCAGAGGCCACACAGAAGCCCGGACAGACCAAAAGGGTTCCAGGAAAACCACAGGAGGCCCGGGCAGACCTTAAGGGGCTCGATCAGAACAAAATGGGCACTAGCAGACAAGGAGTCCGTGCAGACCAAATGGGACCCGGCCAGTCTGCAAAGTATGGCAGCAGGCCAGACGAGTCGCACCACCAGCCTAAAAAATTCGCACCAATCTGCCATATACCAGGGAGAAAAACGCACACATTCCTACCCACACGATGCAATACTACCTCTTATTAGTTAGTTAAGGACTTTTTATAAGGCCTCCTCCTGTGTCTTCCTAACTATTCAGTCATTTTTCAGTGTCAACTTCCTCGCACCAGTCTTGCAAATTCGCACCAGGCTGATAAAATTCGCACCACTCGCTCCTGTCTCCAAGGGCACTCGCACCGACGAGATCTCATCGAAAATGCCATACTTCGCACTCTGTGGCCCGGGCAGACCACAGGGGCCCAGGATACCACAGGGGCCCGCATGGCAAGCATGGCAGAGGCTGGTTGCAGTTACACGAACCGCATCCATGGCAGGCCCGTCTGCATCCACAGGGTATTACCTACTGGGAGTAGGGACCCGGCTGCAGCCACCAGGGGCGGGGCGAATGGGGTGGCCACCAGGGGGGGCGAATGGGGCAGCCACCCCTTAAACCCAAGAGCCTCTGAGGACAAAATGCCGCCCACAAACTCTCCCCTCCCCCGGGATGTGACGATTGGTCACCCTTTGGGTGAAAAGTGCGCCCTTCGGGTGGCTAAGTGTCACCCTGTCCCCTGAGGCTTTGCCCTTCCCCTTCCCTTACCCAAATTCTAGATACGTCACTGGCGGCCATAGGGGGCAAAATATTCTCCAAGTCTTGGTATTTAGCCATCAGGGGAGCCAGACAGGGGATCATCACTCATTAGTGATTTAGCCCGACAGGAGCTAATAGCAAACAATCACTTCACTTGCCATTCAACACTGCGCATCGGAGCACGATTTGGATTGACACGAAAAGCCCAAACGTAAAATCAAAATCAGAGGCTAACGAAACTTTTCCAGAGTAGACACAAGCCGATTGAATCATAAGCATGCCAATTTTACTGTTCAAGGCAAACTTTGTGCAAATCATTCGCCTCGGCGAATGCGACAAGAGAGCCAGGAGCATGCCTCAGCTTCCTTCGCGCTACGCTGACAAGCCCGGGAAATTAAGAGGCTACCATTCGCCGGCGGACGCACATTATTTGACCCAGATTTGACGACAAAATATGATACACTTTTTGACAGACAAATTTAAGAGACTTAAATTTGTCTGTATTTAAAATTCCACTAGAACAAACAAAAATGGAAAACTTTATGCACATTTCTGACAAAAATGCCTAGAAATATATCAATGAAGAAAAGTAGTGCCGGCGGAGAGATGCCAAAATAACAAACATGTCAATTTATTAAACCAGTACTTATCGGAAGGGGCCCGGCTGCGTACGGTGGGGGCGGGAGGTGGTGAACTACGGGGGGTCGTAAGCAAGGCAAGGAGCCCGGCTAGAGCCAGAGGAGGCCTGGGTAGCCCAGGGGGAGCCTGAAATTATAGCACGGGTTCCCGAATACAGCGAAGTGGGAGGAGTTGAATCAGGGGCGGATTCAGGCCGATGGTAGAGGGAGGGGGGCAACGGGGCCCCAAATCGTGAAAAACATAAGGTTTTTGTTTGAAGAAAATCCGTAAAAATCGGTAAAATCGGCGGATTTGGGGAGGGCATCAAATCCCCCGATTTTACCTTTACCCCCCCGTGGATCCGCTAGTGCTGTGGTTCCTTGCAGACCACAGAGACACGGACAAACCATAGGAGCCCGGGCAAATTGCAAGGGGCCGGGCAGACCGCAGGGGGCTGGGTAGACCACAGGGGGTCCGAGCAGACCACAGAAGGCCCGGGCAGACTAAAAGAAGCCCAGACCGCCCACAAGGGGCGCAGGCAGACCACAGGGGCCCGGGCGGACCACACAGGACCCAGGCACACTACAAAAAGCCCAGACCACCTACAAAGGCCCCGGGAAGACTAAAAGTGGCCAAGGCAGAATACAAGGAGCCCGATTTCAGTCACAGAGGAACCAAAAACGTCCCGAGACTGCCAGAAATAGGGCCCCGGATGCAGTCAAAATGGGTCTGAGAATATCGTTAGGGGCCCGTTTGCAGACACAGCGATTATGGATGGCCCTAAAGGGGACCGCACCCAAGCAAGCATGCCAGGCAAGCATACCAGGGAGGCCGGCCGCAGCCACAGCAAGCCCAGATAGACCACGGGGCCCCGCACTCATGGCAAGGGCCCGTCCGTGGCATTAGAGGACCCGCGCCTCCTGGACCACAGGGAGCCCGGTTGCAGTCACAGGTCCCGGTTGCAGTTACAGGGGGCCCGGGTGGATCACAGGCGCCCGGTTGCGGTGACAGGGGTTCGAGCGGATCACAGAGGGCCCGGTTGCAGTCACAGGGGCCCGGGTGGATAACAGGGGGCCGGGTGGATCACAGGCTCCCGGTTGCGGTGACAGGGGCTCGAGCGGATCACAGAGGGCCCGGTTGCAGTCACAGGGGCCCGGGTGGATAACAGGGGGGCCGGGTGGATCATAGGGGGCCCGGTTGTAATTACAGGGGGCCCGGGTGGATCACATGGGGCCCGGTTGCAGTCACAGGGGGCCCGAGTGGATTACAGGGGGCCCGGTTTCAGTCACAGGGGGCCCGGGTGGATCATAGATGGCACGCTTGCAGTCACAGGGGCCCGGTTTGCAGTCACAGGGGCCCGGGTGGATAACAGGGGGCCGGGTGGATTCCAGGGGCCCGATTGCAGTCACAGGTGGCCCGGTTGGACCACAGGGAATCCGTTTGCAGTCACAGGGGGCCCGGGTGGATCTCGGGTGGCCCGGTTGCAGTCAAAGAGGGCCCGTGTGGATCACAAGGGGCCTAGGATGGATCACATGGGGCCCCGGGTGGATCACAGGGGGCCCAGGTGGATTAAAGGGGGCCCGATTGCAGTCACAGGGGGCCCGAGTGGATCAAAGGGGGCCCGGTTGCAGTCACAGGGGGCCCGGTTGCAGTCACATAGTGCATGGCTGCAGTCACAGGGGCCCTGAGTGGATCACAGATGGCCCGCTTGCAGTCCCAGGGGGCCCGGGTGTATCACAGAGGGCCCGATTGCAGTCACAGGGGGCCTGGTGGATTACAGGGGGCCCGGGTGGATCTTAACTGGCCTGGTTGTAATCACAGGGGGTCTGGTTGCAGTCACAGGGGGCCCGGATGGATCACAGGGGGCCCGGTTGCAGTCACAGGGGCCCCGGGTGGATCACAGATGGCCCAGTTGCAGTCACAGGGGGCCCGGTTGCGGGTGGATGACAGGGGGCCCGGTTTCAGTCACAGGTGGCCCGGTTGAACCACAGGGAATCCGTTTGCAGTCACAGGGGCCCGGGTGGATCTCAGGGGGCCCGGTTGCAGTCAACGAGGGCCCGTGTGGATCACAGGGGCCCATGATGGATCACATGGGGCCCCGGGTGGATCACAGGGGGGCCAGGTGGATTACAGGGGGCCCGGGTGGATCAAAGGGGGGCCCGGTTGCAGTCACAGAGTGCCTGGTTGCAGTCACAGGGGCCCCGGGTGGATCACAGATGGCCCAGTTGCAGTCACAGGGGGCCCGGTTGCAGTCACAGGGGGGCCCGGTTGCCGTCACAGGGGCCCGGTTGGATCATAGGGGCCCGGTTGCAGTCACAGGTGGGCCGGGTGGATCACAGATGGCCCGGTTGCAGTCACAGGGAGCCCGGGTGGATGACAGGGGCCCGGTTGCAGTCACAGGGGTGCGGGTGGATCAAAGAGGGGCCCGGTTGCAGTCACAGGGGGCCGGATAGATCACAGGGGGCCCGGCTGCAGTCACAGGGGGCCCGGGTGGATTACAGGGGGCCCGGTTGCAGTCCACAGGGGGGCCCGGGTGGATCACAGAGGGCCCGGTTGGATGACAGGAGACCCGAGACTGCCGGAATTAGGGACCCGGCTGCAGTCAAAGTGGGCCTGAAAAATATCGTTAGGGGCCGGTTGCTGACACCGAGGTTAAGGGTGGCCCACAGGGCACCCGCAAGCATGGAAGGGAGCCTGGCCTCAGCTAAGGCTAGCCCAAGTAGACCACTGGGGCCCGGAATCGTGGCAGGGGCCCGGCTCTGTCCGCAGGGGCCCGCAACTTGGGATTGGGGGGCTCGTCGGGTCATTGGGGGGGCTTCTCCGAGCATTGGGGGGGCTCGAGCCCCCCAAATATATGGAAACTTGCGCCCCTGGACACAGGGACAGACACTCAGGTGCAACACAGAGATAAACAGACACTTAGTTGGGACAAAGGGACAAACAGACACTCAGGTTGGACACCGGGATAAACAGACACTCAGGTGGGATACCGGGATAAACAGATACTCAGGTGGGACACAGGCAAGACGAACCTCAGGTGGGACAAAGGGACAAACAGACACTCAGGTGGGACACAGTGGTAAGCAGACATTCATGTGGGACACCGGGAAAAACGGACACTCATGTGGAACACCGGGACAAACAGACACTTACCCAGCAAACATGACCATGTGGGAAATATGCGTAACCGAAGGCGATTGTCAATGGTCAAAATCGCTATGCTTTAGCATTGTGATTTTCCATTGAAATGGTGCAGGTGGGCTGCCCACTTGTTCTATGTGAGCCCTACATGGGTTGACCATGTGGGGATCATATGGGAGTGGCCGCGGGTTCCACATGAGTTCCATAATGGCCATGGAAGATGGGAATGAAATGGGCTCCTGATGGTATGGAGGTGGGTTCACAGCGGTAGATAGTATATGGTTTCTATATGGTGCCAATGCGGGCCAATACGGATACTTTCCAAATGGTTTCTAGGTGGTATCTGTGTGAACCCCTCCTCCCAAATGCTGGCGATATGGTTTCCATGTGGTATCCGATGTAGATCCGTACATATGCATGTCGTTTGGTTTCCAGGTGGTGCTGATGTGAGTTTGTACGTATGCATCCCATATGCTTACCATATGAATTCCGTCATGATTCCTCTCCCATTATGAAGCCCCATACTTAAATGCACCAAAAGGCAAACCTGTCGCATGAACACCTTAAATCAGAGTTTCACAACAAAGTTAAATGCACCTAACTACATTTGACCAATATTTTGATCATGTATGTACAACTCAGGGATCAGTGTTTTACCTCACACATTTTGTGAACGTTCCAGCTCATTACATTCAGTGGCAAGTCGTTAAAGGGAGATACGCGAAAAATTCAAACGTTTTCTATTTTGTTATTTTTACCTCACTTATAGCAACTAAAACAGTAAAAATACTGCTAGGCATTTATTTCAGAGCTTTCTGTTCTTTTATCTCCTAGGCACTTCCAAATATCAACGTTCTAAGCAAACATGCACAAAGATGCCAACAAGTAAAACTATTACACGATAAAACATGGATAGCTCAAAACAGAGAATAACCGGTGCTGCATGAAATTATCGAAATTACTCTTGAAGGAAGGATAAAGGGATATCTATAAATCAAGTTACACAAAGGACGATGGGATCCACACGCGATGTCATCAAGCTTAACATATGACCGATGGGTGACAAAGAGCCTGGGAAGAGAGAAGGGGATAAAAGCACAAAATTTACGCTGCGTAGTTTATGGAGGCAAAGCTGGAAATCCCTTCTTCATTCAGGGGGTTCTGGATGGGTTAACGCTGGCACTGCGATGCAATTCAAATACAAAGTAAGTGTAAGACCAAAACTTCAGGGGTCCTGACCTCCCAGCAATCCGGGATTCTGCATCTCCACAATTATACACGTGTTCTCACTGGATTGAGATACAGAGCAGGCAATAGCCCGACTGTAACCACTGATGGCGTCACTATCGATGCTGCCACTGTGGTCGCTGGTGGCATTACCATCGAAGCTACCACTGCGATCACTGGTGGCGCCACCATCGGTACTCCAATCCCGGTCACTGGTGGCACCACCGTCGATTCTTTGGCGCCGGCCGCCGTTGTCGCTGCTTCCACCGTGGCTGCGGTTGTTGCGCTAAACGTCTTGGTCGCGGTAGTTAGTGAGCCAGACGGTTACCACCTTGTCGACAACTCCCTCGGTGCTCGTGAGGCCGGGCTTTTGTTTTACAGATCCTGTGGAAAAATGGACTGTTTTACGAATGTACGAGCGAAAATTTGTTTGCATAGTTTTGATTAAATTGAGAGCATCGGGTTGACGGAACAAAACAAAAATCAGCTCAGTGTATGGACGCAGAGGCGCTGTAGCGCACTCGGCTCTCACGCCACTAACCCAGTTTCAAATCCCCGCCGGGAATAGCAAGAAATGAGGTTTTGATCCCCGTATATGACACCCAATAAATAGCTTAAATATAATTAATTGTTAAAAATATTAGCATTCTGTTTGCGGCATGTTCACTGGGAGGCCATGAATGGATCCCGAACAATGATTTCAAACATTCTTGAAAAAATACGAAACTATTAAGACATGGTTTTTTAGTGACTCTGGGGCACGCCATTTGCTACCTCACCCTGTATCTGTGCATTTTGTTAACACAAATTTAAACTCAATAAAAAATTGGGCTCACCAAATACAACGTTTTAAAGTCAATATGTCTCCTGCGATATTCATAGATGAGTGAAAAACCCTGTCATGTTTGTGGACCTCTTTCGAATAAAACTTTGAACTTTAAGACAGGTGCGGTAGTCCTGAGCCAGGAGCGGTCCGAATCAACGTAAAAGTGATAAACCGGCAGTGACAGTGATGAGCCGGGGGTGACACTGATAGCCAGAGACGGTAATGCGAGACAATAATGGTAACGATAACAATAATGTGTGACATAGTCAAAAAAATTCAAAATATCTTGCTGCCTACTTTACTTTACTTACGCATTATTTGGTGAACATTCATGTTGTGTAGTAGCACACATATCTTACACATATCCTAGCGTTAAAAATTGGGAAAAAGCACGTTGTAGTGTCAATACAACACGTTTAAACTCCCCGCGTGTGTCAGTATTTCCGTCTCACACTTGTTTCCTGTGAAGATGTCAGAAGATAAAACGGCAATTTTGTGTCAGTTTTAGAGTAAAAAAAACGTTGGCATTCCCATTTTACCAGGTGATATTTACTTTCAAACTTAAGTTCAATATCAATGGCTAAGCAAGCTTGTCCAATTTTCAAAATATACATGTGCGCCATCAACAAGCAGAATTCAGATCTTTGACACCATATTGCTATGTTGGTTGAGCCTTCACACATCTGACTGGTATTTTAATTTGGTACCATTCTTGAAGAGCACAGCCGTGTTGTAAATTCATTAAATTTTCAACTCAAACCTGTGTTGAGTATCTACTTCATTAAACCGCTCAACGGAAAACACATCCTCCTTGTGTTCATTTTTTTCCAGTGTATTACTTAAGAACATTCATTCTGAAACACTCTGCAGAGTAGCTATGCAGGCACAACCAACAAAAACAAAGGAATCTGATAAAACAATGAAAAATCGAACAAGAGAAAAATACTAACTGCGGATAAAACCCGACCATTAAACAGACTAACCATTAGGATCGCAGCTCGAAATGTTTTCACACACTTACCAATGATGACATGAAGGTGCTGTCGGTGGAGAGGCGCTCACCAGGCAGGCGGAATTCCTTCATAGTGGTTGCCGGAAACCATGAATCCTCGCAACACCCGGTCGTTGCTCACGGGGAACAGATGGCCTGCCTTCTGCGTTGCGTGCTACCCTGTTGATGGCGATGCTTGGAGAGGCGGAGATTCTCTTGATGTGTTCCGGCTACCTCCTTCACTGTTTTAAACAGTCTTGTCATGAAGGTCCACAAGCTCCTGCGGTCATAAGGTATTTTGATACGTATCTATAGGCATGTGTTAGAGCTCTTCACGGGGTACTGAAGCGCCAAAATGTATTTTTAATAGCTGCACGTGTCCTAAAGCAGCAGCTAAAATTAAAATTTATTGACGTGTAAGCATGAGCATCATATCTTTTTTTAATCGCAATTACTGCTCCCATCAGATTATCATTATAATATTTTAGATATAACAGGTCTGCACATATTCAACCCATTTTTATTTTCTTTCTGTACCTCATAACTTGATAGAAATATGCAGGCAACGTGAATAGCTACAATAGGAAATACTAAAGTGGAAATATGGCGGAAGGATAGCTGCAGTTGCGACATTGGTTTTAAATTGTTTGTACCTACTTATGGCCCTTTGTCTCAATGGTAAAGATTTTTAATCATTTCTTAGAATTACAAATCATTGAATGAGTCCACTTATTTACTTGACCTGACAGTTTCTTTGATAAACCATTACCACAGTGGCATGCAACAACAAGTAATCACACGACATACAGAATACGATTTTTGTTTTTGCTACTTCTAGTGTCATTCGTTTCGTTACAGAGCGTCTTGTGATCGGCATGTCCTTGGTTCAATTCAGCATTCACCAAGATGATTGTTGAATGTTAATCCCGATTTTGTTTTATCCCGTATTTCCAAGGACTCGTAGATCTTTCACTTCCGGACGTCATGTATTTGATTTCTCAGGATCTTCACGCCGATGTTTTTTGGCTTGGGATTAGTGTTGTGGTGGTGTACTTTCAATGTTTGCCTCAGGCGGTCTCTTAACTCTCATATCTTGCCCGCGCCGGGTCTGATGACTCATCATGGTATTGGTAGTGTTGCCCGACTCATCTTCTTACACATTCTTTATTTGTTATGCCCTGCCTTCCGCACATACTCAGATCCAGGGGTCAAAGGGGGGGCAGGTGCCCCATACACGATCGACCCTCGGCATCCTTAAAAAGGGCGCCGAGTTCCTTGTGAAGCCAATTGCTGAACGTGGACGTTATATGGGCTTTAAATGGTCACGTTGCCCCTGAGAGTTCGATGGCACCCTCTGAAATGTAACTTCCCACTCTCACCCTTCTACACACAGATAATTTTTTAGTGCCCTCTGTACTACTTGAACTCTTTTTATAATCATCATCATCATCATCATCATCATCATATTTTTATTGATTTTCTCAAGATAAAGACAAGAAACGAGGGAAGAAAGAGCAGACATAAAAACACAAACTTCATCAAAGAGGAATAATGGCAGTTGAGAGCAAATAAAAGCAAAAAAACAAAAAACAAAAACGAAAACAAAACCAAGCGCAGCAACGTAAGAGATAACACACAATACAATGCAAATAATGTGACACAAAACAAAAAGACAGAATAGTTCATACTGCTTGAAACAAGTAATACAGCTAGATGATCATAATAATGTAAGTACATGCACGAGGCAAAAATAATAGAAATAACAAATCCAATTAAGAACAAAACAAGCTCTGCAGAGCAAGAACTTTCCTAGAAGGCAAAATCAGACAAACAAAATAAGGCAAAACAAAATCAGGTTTAGAAAACAAAACAAAACATGCACAGATTGCCACAGAGCGAGAACCTAACAGGAGGCAAATAGACAAAACAAAAATATGACAAAATAAAAGTAATGAAAGAGACATGGGAGTGGTTGCTGAGAAAATATTCGAGTTGAGAGTCCGTGTTTTACGTTTATGTTTTAAGGTTTAAGGCCCACATATTCGGCAGAACAAAGACAACAAAAAGTATACCGAAATCATAGACGAAAACGTTATATGAAGCAAGCAATAAGACAAATGTTCGCAAAAAACGAACACACAAATCGCGAACACAAAAAGGAAAAGTCGTAGCTTTGAGGAGAAAATATGCCAGGCCCTATGACATGGGACGGCCGGGTGTGCGGCAGCCGCGTCGGCCGCACTCAGAGTACCGCTCTGTAAGCCGGGCCGCAAGACACAGTTGACACGGGTACTTGGTGAGTCGGAATGCGTGCAGGAGGGTGCAGGCCCTACTGTTGGTGCCATAGTCCCTCCCCCCGAGCAGTTTACAATAGAAGAAGGGATGCACAGCACAGTCCTCGGTCAGCTGCAGATACTGGGCGTCTCCGAATATCCTATGTGCCATGTAGAACGGCCGAGGGACGTCAGGAGCCCCGTGACACCAGTCGGTCGTCATTTGTAGCTCTCAGGGGAGACGGATAGCTGCCAGAGGTTATCCGCAGCTTTGCCAGCTTGTTTACGGAGGAGCACATTAGGTCGCTCAGGTCCATTCCGCCAGTAGTTCTGGTACCCACAACAACAGTGCCATATACCACTCATGCCGTGCGCTGCGCACAGGTACCGCGTCATATGCCACGCGTACTGAAACGGGTTTAACAAGCGGCACCATCACAAGAGACGCATGCCGCCAGTAACCCCCCGCGATAACGTCGCTCTCACACCATTCCCGAGGCCCGGCGGCAAACTCAGCGCCGCTCACCACTCACGAATAGAAGTGCGGCTACATAGCCCACTCGGCCTTGCAGCAGCTTGTCAGGCCAGCATCGAGCTCCAGCATCAGCTTCAAAGTCAGCACCTCCTCCAGCATGCTCCAGGCCCAGTGCACTTCTTCACTCCATCCCGTCGGCGTCAGCCCCCGTGGTAGGCAACTGCCTCCAAGGCCAGCGGCGCCGCAAGGTAGAGAGAGCCAGCGGCGAGGGTCGGGCAAGGTCAGCCCGGTCCGAGACCAAAGGCAGCTCAGTCACTGCGTTGGTGCCTGCCAGCACCATGTCCTCCAGGTCCAATGAGCCAGAAATTCTGCAAGCCGCAGCAGCCATCCACTTCCGGACGCTCAGGCTGCGAGCTGTGCCCAGGTAAGGCTCATAACGCCACACGTATGGTACCGACCACCACAAGAGCCGCCACCGCAAGGATGCATGCCGCCGGCTGCCACCTTCTAAAACCGTCGTTCCATCGCTCACCAGACCAGGTGGCAGACTGCACCATCTAGGGCAGCAGCGCGGCCAGGTAACCACGCCGGTGACCGAGCCCCGAAGATCACGCACCGAGTGCTGTACTCTCTTCAGCGTGGCAGGATCATCTGCAGTCTGCACTCCGCCCCGTCGAGGTGTCCGCTCCTGTGAATTGGCGAGTCTCCACGGTCAGCAGCGCCGGAAGGCAGGGAGAATCGGCGGCGACGGCCGGGCAGGCAGGCAGCCCATCATTCAGTTCCAGATCCCTCTGTAAAAGGATATCCAGGCCAGTGAGCTTGTGAAGTTGCAGGCAAAGCATGACGATCCTCACCATGTCAGAGATAGCACTTCCAGATTCCTAGTCTTGTAATGTTTCAGTGAGGACCCTAGCCGGTCAAGGTCACTTCAGCCCTCCCGCAGCCGGACCCAAGGCGCGGCCGCACTCCGACGGAGGTCATCACCGCGCCCCTTAAGGATCGAGTCTTTTGAGGCTGAGACGAAGTCCGTGAACGGCTCCCGAACGCTCGGCCGTCGGCACTCATTTTGGTGAAGGTTTCGGCGTGCATATTCATATGATGATTAAGACAGACAGATCACTGCGAGACACATGTCAACAATACATCGGCTATAGCTTTAGTTGAGCCTCGCACAAAAAGGAAGATGCTCCGACATGCTCGCATATGTGGGCCATAATATTTAGTGAGAGAAGAATGAAAATGGAGGTAGAGAGAGAAAGAGGGAGATAGAGGAGTCATAAGAGAGGTGTTCGACGAATATTTGAATAGGAATTTCAGACGGGAGAAGGAGCAGGTAAGGTAGACCTTGACATAGCTCCTTGACATGAAATTCGCTTTGAGAAAGACAAAAGTTGCTAGGTCAAATCAAGGATTCGAACTGACCTGAGGTCAGGTCAGGGTCAAATAAATGCATATCATTAGAACCACAAAGCCGAGGCAAGTCTAATGCAGCTAACATAAATGCTCTGTCACCATCTGTTACTGAGTTATTCCGTCAAAAACCATCTTTCCCATGTATTTTCAATGGAGGGGTCACGCCTCGTACCTGACCTTAGGTCATCGATATCCAAAAATACCGGAACATATTTTAGAGAACTTGGTGGGCCATTATGTGATATGAGTTTCAATCGGGTAAGTTCACCCTGCTCCGAATTATGCTATCTTAAACTTTTTTTGAGGTCGGGTCACTTGACCTGTACTGGTGACCTGACCTGAGATGACCTAACCTTAAAATTTTCACAGAAGTTGTAAAAATGATGAGGGAAAAGGAATGCTCAGTACGGCGGCGCTAGCGCCGCCGTTTTTCTTGTATTTCCGAAAAACCCGAGGGGGCGGGTACCCGCCCCACCCGTCAATGCGCGTGTTATATTCCCGGACCTTCACGAAAAGGTAGCGCGAAAGTACGCGGTGACGAGGACACACATGCGGGTGAAGTGGCTGCAACGGTTGTATGCGGAGGGGAAGCGAAAGGCAAGGGCAGAACAGAAAAGTCGTCGGGAAATGAAGAGAATGCGAATGAATGAGAATAACTACATTTAGTAAAAGTGATTGAGTAGTATCCTCAGGTAGCCGGCTATTATTGATAATACTGTATCTGCACCCAGTTCGTATACTAATCGGGCGTTTACCCGCTGTAGGCCGCGTCACAGGTACGAGTCGGTGATTGATAAAGTATTATTTATATATTTTAGAAACGTGCATTAATATATATATATATCTATGATAGAAGTGATAACAGTTGTGTGTCCGTTTGGTTTTTTACATGTTTTTTTGTGATTTGGATGTCCCTTGCGCAAAAACATTTAAAAACCTAAAAAATAGCGGGGAGTGGTGAGGCCCATAATATTTGCAATCCATTTTTCTTCTTTGTTTTTCTTCGTAAAGTAAATGGGCACATGGGAAAGGGAAGGGCACTCCTGCATACCCAACAATGGGCAGGGGCAAAATTTTATGCATGATCTGTACATTTTGTGTTGCGTAGTTTGTTGCCGCCATAAACTTATCACTTATGTATGCTAGTCAAATAAAACTGTTGGCTTCCCTGTTATGTATAGTAGTGTGACATTTGTACACAGTGTCCTATTTTTGGTGCATCTGAACAAGAAGTGAAGTATTCGTCATATATTTATCATGAAGAACGGCTCAGTGGCTGAGACTGCGTTAGTGCGCAAACCATGCAAGAATACGTGTGGAAATGGACGCGACACCACACAAAACATGTGCACGGCGTTACGATTTCGTTTAGCGTTTGTATACCATCGATTCTCTGCTCACCTATATCATGAATAAATGTATGATTATGGATTGCGATATTTCATTTGGAAATTTCTGCCGAGATGGTGCTGAATTAAATAGTCTTTCCGAAAAATTGCGCTCAATGTGATGTCAAAGGAGCTTCTTCGCTGCCGTGATGGATATAAATCACTGCATTGGTACATCAATGTTGTTTCACGGTATTTACCTGAGCATTTTAACACAAATTAGATCGTTTTCGGGTGAATTTGCTAGATCTTCGAAAGAAAATACCTCCCACGTTTGTTGTGTTACGCCCTGATTTAGCTTGACAAATTTGAGAAAATGCCTGAAAATAAATATCCATGGAAAAATGTTCCGGCTGAACATATGGCTGGTAGTTATGTTAACACGCGCATTGACGGGGGGCGGGTACCCACCCCTTCGGGTTTTTCGGAGACGGCAGAAAAACGGCGGCGCGTAGCGTCGTAGGCATACCTTTTCCCTCATCATTTTTACAACTTCTGTGAAAATTTTAAGGTTAGGTCATCTCAGGTCAGATCACCAGCACAGGCCAAGTGACCTGACCTCAAAAAAGTTTAAGATAGCATAAGTCGGAGCAGGGTGAACTTATCCGATTGAAACTCATGTCACATACTGGGCCCACCGAGTTCTCTAAAATATGTTCCGGCATTTTTGATATCGGTGACCTAAGGTCAGGTACGAGGCATGACCTCTCCATTGAAAATGCATGGGAAAAATGGTTTTTACTGTATAACTCAGTCACGGAGAGTGATAGAGCGTTTATTTGAGCTTCATTAGACTTTCCTTGACTTTGCGGTTCTAATAATATGCATTTTCTATAATTTGACCCTCACCTGACCTCAGGTCATGTCAAATCTTTGATTTGACCTAGCAAGGCCAAATTATATATCATTCGATTCGGCTTGCTGCGAGGATTCATATAGTTTAAGTCGTTTTGCTCTATCTTTATTTGTTCAGATGTAATGACCGAAAAACTTAATTTACATTTTATCCCAATTACGGCATGTTTTGACCTCTGGTGACCTTAAATGTGACCTGACAAAAAAATGGTACAAATATTTTCGATGGATAAGTGGATGGGCGACCCAACACCGTTTACCGTTTTTCTCTACCTACCGTGGTTCTCGAGATCTTAGGGGAGGCGGGTACCCGCCCCCTCGTCAAAGCGAAGGTGGCTCAGACCTCCCATCAATGAGCGTGTTAATTTATATGTTATCCCTAGGACGGCCAGTGTGCAAAGTATGAAATTTTCGACGAGATCTCGTTGGTGCGAGTGCCCTTGGAGACAGGAGCGAGTGGTGCGAATTTTACCAGCCTGGTGCGAATTTGTGAGACTGGTGCGAGGAAGGTGACACTGAAAACCAAACAAATAATGGCTATATGGTTATATAGATACAGGAGGGGCCTTATGAAAAGTCCACAATTAACTAACTAATAAGAGTGGTAGCATTGCATCTTGTGGGTAGGAATGGGTGCGTTTTTCTCCCTGGTATATGGAAGATTGGTGCGAATTTTTGGTGGCTGGCGGTGCGAGAATTTTTGATGGCAGGTACGACTCGTCTGGCCTGCTGCCATACTTTACAGACTTGTAGGACGCCATGTTTCAACCTCTCGTGACCCTAAATGTGACCTGACAAAAATGTTTCAAATTTTGGCGATAAAAAAGTAGATGGGCTACTCGACGCCGTTTACCGTTTTTCGCTACCTACCGTGGTTCTCGAGATCTTAGGGGGGCGGGTACCCACCCCCTCGTCAAGGCGAAGGTGGCTCAGACCCCCGTCAAAGCGCGTGTTAAAATAGGAGGCATTAAAATTGCAGTGAAAATTCCCCGCAAGGTCATTTTCATTTCCGCTGGGGGGCTAGAGGGTAAGATGCTCCAACGACAGAACACTTGTGCCAATGAGCTCCGCCACGGCACCTAGAATTAGGGGGGGACAACCCCATGTCTGCCTCTCCTGGGTGGGAGCGAAATTTTTTTGCTCTACAGACCTTGTGTAAACATCTCTTTCAGTGCTCGTCAGACCAAGTATAAAGCTACATCTTCAAGTACATGATCGCTCTCTGGGGCGAGGGGGAGCAAATATTTCTTACTCTACAGACCTAGGGTAAACAATTTTTTCCAAAGATTTCTCCGGCGTTTTGGGGGCCAAAAGATAATTTGGGCCTTCTCCAACGCTTTGGGGGGCAATGGTCCCTCCGATACACATTTCGTCCCTCCGATACACATCAACTTTACAGCACAACCCCTGGCCATCCTCAGCGCTCATATATTCTGATCTAAATGCACCTTTTTCCCCTACAATAGAAAACCTGGATCAGCCATTGTATGTTTCTGTTCAGAGCATCATAGTCTACACACTTCAAACATTAAAAACGGGTCTTCACTGTCCTTAACACGTGCATTGACGGGGGGCGGGTACCCACCCCCTCGGGTTTTTCGGAGATAGTAGAAATACGGCGGCGCGTAGGGCCGCCGTACTTGGTATACCTTTTCCTCATCATTTTTACAACTTCTGTGAAAATTTTAAGGTTAGGTCATCTCTGGTCAGGTCACCAGTACAGGTCAAGTGACCTGACCTCAAAAAGTTTAAGATAGCATAAGTCGGAGCAGGGTGAACTTATCCGATTGAAACTCATATCACATAATGGCCCCATCGAGTTCTCTAACATATGTTCCGGTATTTTTGATATCGATCACCTAAGGTCAGGTACGAGGCATGACCTCTCCATTGGAAATACATGGGAAAAATGGTTTTTACGGAATAACTCAGTAACGGATGGTGATAGAGCATTTATTTTAGCTGCATTAGACTCGCCTGGGCTTTGCGGTTCTATGGGAAAATGGTTTTTACTGTATAACTCAGTAACAGATAGTGATGGAGCGTTTATTTTAGCTGCATTAGACTCGCCTTGGTTTTGCGGTTCTAATGATATGCATTTTATATAATTTGACCCTGACCTGACCTCACGTCAGGTCAAATCCTTGATTTGACCTAGCAAGGTCAAATTATAAATAATTCGATTCGGCTTGCTAAGAGGATTCACACAGTTCAAGTCGTTTTGCTCTGTCTTTACTTGTTCAGATGTAATGCCCGAAAAACTGAATTTTACATGTTATCCCTATGACGGGCATGTTTTGACCTCTCGTGACCTTAAATGTGACCTGACAAAAAATGGTTCAAATGTTTTCGATGGAGAAGTGGATGGGCAGCCCAACGCCGTTTACCGTTTTTCGCTACCTACCGTGGTTCTCGAGATCTTAGGGGGGGGTACCCGCCCCCGTCAATGTGAAGGTGGCTCAGGCCCCCGTCAATGCGCGTGTTAATTCACCAAGCCGAGCCCATTACAGCCTTCGGGGTCCCGCCGGACAGATTTTCATCTCTAGTTGAGTTTTGAAGTGAGTCAACGGCAATTTGCATCACTCCCGGCCAGCTCCTGGGTTTGTTTTGCAAAACTCGAACAGAAGTGTGTTGGACTGCTGGCAACCTACAAATCGTCACCGGTTCTGACTCTTTTGTGGTGCGCAGGAGCAATTCTGCATATTACGGGCTGGCTACCGTCTGCATTCTATAAAAATACGATATTGCGCATGCGCATTGCGGAAAAACCTGCCAGTCCGCCTGCGGCCGAACACATCTCCGGTTAGGTCGGGTCGGACGGTAGGTAGAGGTTGAAATCTTTTTTTCAAATCTTCCTTATAGGATAAACCTGTAAAATTAATGACTAAAAAAAGTGTAAAAATACATTTGAACACAAATACATTATATCAGTAACATCAAAACACAATTTTAGTAACCATGTCAACGAGAAAAGACTGTCCCTGGCTAGTGATGGAGTGCTGGGTTTAATACTCTCACTGCTATTTATAAATATTTCGATAACTGTGATGTGGCCTCCCAAAAAAATTGGTCGGAGATACAAAAATGATTATTGGTTTCAGGATCAGGATTTTCCAAATATCAAGAAACCACAATAAAATTTTTCGCGTATTTCCCTTTAACCATTGACCACAACGTGTTCACAGGACAGAAACAACTTCAGAATGCACCTCCCCAAATATTCTGGACGTCATAGGCGGATCCAGGGGGGCAAGAGGGGACACGTGCCCCCCGATCGACCCTCGGCGCCCCCTGAAAGGTCGATGGCGCCCCCTGAAACGTCGCTTCCCACCGTCCCCCTCCCAGGATACGAAAGTCGGCGCCCACCGACAGGATTTGGCGCCCACCTGATAAGTTTTGCCGGTCATAAGTGGCGCCCCCTGGTCTGGATGGCGCCCCCCCCGGAAGGTGCCCCCCGATCGGCAATCCTGGATCCGCCTATGCTGGACGTTCCTACACCTATGCAAGGTACCACGACAAACTTGTCCAATAATTATCTATCAACATTGCCAACGAAATAACACACCATCCTGTCGTTCGTACGTTTGAGGGCCGGGATAAAGTATGCTGTATGATCTTTTCACACTTTTGAATGGCCGCAGTTGCGGCGCCATGAGGTTGGGCAAGGGGTTGAGCTGCCCTCTAAGATTTGAAAGGAGACAAAGGAATTGTTTCGTCTTCCCTAAATTTTCACGACAAAGAAAAAACTGCTCCGTCTTTTATGGGAATTTAATATATAAAACTATGTCTTCATGCAATACAAATTCATTTCTTCAATGTGTGGAAAATTCAAACGCTTTCCCTATTCGAGAAATAAAGGAGCAATCACCAAAAAATATTCCACAATAGGACCCGTCCCGGAGGCACCTTTTCTCGTGCAACCTGGCAGGGAGTGTAACGTCATCTGCCAAGAAAAATCAGACTGTGAAGGGCATCAGAGCGTAGTGAGATTGAGTACTTATGCACAATCAAGGAGGGTCTGCCCTGGTTCCTTGCCCCCTGAATCCACCTGTGTCCATGATGTTTCGGCATATTGAGCTAAGGCACTTTCCCCCCGATCCTGTCACCTAATTTTACCCGATTTTCCCTAAATAAGTTTCCGCGTTTTTAAGCCGTTGTTCCCCACCCGCCCGAAGACTCAGCTTGCTGAAAGTGTCGTTGTTTACCCCTGATTCCCAGAAAATTTCGAACATGGAAAATTGCTCCACTATCAATCGGGCGCACATTGGAGTGCAGATTTAACCTACAAACATCAGCATCGCAACCCACAAAAAGTGAGGGAGTCAGTCAAACTGACTGACTCAGATTGAAGATGTTTTGAGTGAGGGGCGTAGCCAAGATTTCACTCAATGGGGGGGCGGCCCTGAAATGGGCCCCTGCAACAGCGCTAAAAGGGCCCTGATGGGTAAAAAGGGCCCTGCTTTTTGCAGAATAGTGCTGAAGAGGGCTTAAGAGGGCCACCTCTGGCATGAAGTTTCAAATTTGGTCACAGAGCATAGTGCGGGCGAGCTACCTTCTCACGCCCCGTGTCCTCTGGGGGACACTTCGGGCCCTCAGGGGGGGGGCGGCTATCCCTGCTGCCCCCTTGGCTACGCCCCTGTTCTGAGTCAATGTTAAACCTACTGCTAACACGAAACTTTCACCTCTGAAAAAACTCATCGGATTGGGGCTCTTAATGAATTCCACACTTCGGGAACATATTTCCATTGGCGGACGCAGGGGGGGGCATTCCGGCCATGCCCCCAAAGCGCTGGAGGGGGGCCAAACTATCTTTTGGCCCAACAAACGCCGGACATTTTTTTCAAAAAAGGTGTTTACACTAGGTCTGTAGAGCAAAAAATGTTTTGCTCCCAACCCCCTTCCCCCGCCGGAGGGCGATTTGGAGAGGTAGCTTATACTAGGTCTATCTAGCACGGAAAAAAGGTGTTTACACTAAGTCTGTGGGGAAAAAAATCTTCGCTCACACCCCCCTCCACGAGGAGAGGCAGACATGGGTTTGCCCCCCCATCCCCCAAACTCGGGTCTGCGTCCGCCCCTGCATATTTCCCCGCCTTATTTCTCTGTAGGGGCGACAAACTCCATGGGCTTAGCTTAACCACGACAATGACACGTATGTACAGGGGGCCTCGGCGATATCTGGAGACCGTTCCCAAAATAGATCTGGGGAACTCAAGTGCCACCCGAACGTTGGTTTCAAGACTCCCATGAGACGTCTCTCCACCCCCCCCCCCACCACCCCCCCAGGGCTTGTCTCCGGGTGCCATAAGTGTTGTTTCCGGGGCCTGTAAAGTGTTTGGCTCATGGGCCCAAGAGTTGGTTCCAGGGGCCCCAGATTGGTTTTGAAGCCTCTCGAGTGCTCGTAATATATAATTATTTATTTTATATATATATATATATATGTATGTGTGTGTGTATATAATTATTTGCATGTACTGGCACATTTCGTGGCCCAATGCCCGTATACACACTGACTGTACGAATTATTTTACGTCCTCTTCTGCAATAGCATTGGGGCATTATTGCACAATTTATTGTCGGATCTGGGCCGATTGTTTGGGCGTGGAGGCAACGGGTCCTGAAATCACGACAAATGTTTCTTTCAGAAAATTGCAAACACAGTAAAGTTCGAGCGAAAACTGTCTTTTGCCTCTCCTTCTACTGGACCCACGCCAATGCGAACAAAACGTCTGAAAGCACATTTTTGAGCAGGCAATATTTTATGGTGCAGAAATATATGTTCTTTATCCGCCTCGAAGTCTATCCGCGGCTATTCCTCCCTGAGACATCTTGCGAGTAGAACGGAACAATGCACGTGTTTGATTGCACGTCTTTAATACAGTATAGATTAGGCTCTCCTGAGATCGCTCATGTTTTGCACGGGATTGATATAATAATAATGTTTAAATGATAGCATTATAACTTAGTAACAGAATAACATATATAATTGATTCCTGTCTGCTCCAGTTTTTTATGCATATATTTTACTCCTTTACTTCATCCGGGGAGCCTTAATAACAGCGCAGGTTTCTCAGAGTGACATTTTTGTGAATTGTTGTGTCGTGTTACCATCGTTCGGTTTGCAAAGTGTGATCAAGAGAATGGGACTCCCCGAAATATAATTTAAACTGTGTCAGTTGGCAAAATACTTTTCTTTTCATTATCGATATACGTCCTGAACTGATATTTTGCCCCTGCAGCGTTACTTGCTCCTGTCTCAGTTTCAAACTCTTGTAGCTTACGGTTAGTCATTTTCACTCATTAATCTAATAGTAAACATCTTCTGGCTTTATTGGCTAATATCAAAGTGTAAAGTGTAGTATCAATCGATTTGCAATAACAATCCAAACGTAATGGTACCAAAATACAAGCTTAATAATAATTTGCTGCAAAGTTATTTACCCAAGTCTGAAAACCTGCTTAAGTAGCCCCAGATGACCTCTCATAGGTCACAGGTTCAAACGTGCAACATGAACCTATAAGGGGGCATAGGATGCCATAATTTGGAGAATACGAAGGTATCCAAAGCAGTATCTACAGAAATAGAGCAATTGTTGAGCCAATTTTCGTTTTCCCCACGCGTTTCCAATGGAGAGGTCATGATGTGTACCTGACCCTAGGTCATCGATATGAAAAGTCCCGGAATATGTTTTTATTACTCGGTGGGCTAATTACGTGTTATATGTCTCAATTAGATAGATTCGCCGTTTTCTTACTTATGTCACCTTAACATTTTTGGAAGTGAGGCCACTTGCCATGCACTTTGTACCTGACCTGAGATGACACAAGTCTACAATTTTCAGGGGAAAGTTGCGGAATCGACCCAGAATAAAGTGTACCAATTACGGCGGTGCTTCGCCAGCGGGGCGAGGGTTAAGTTGCGCCCGTGTCAGTCACCTTAGCCCACGCCCGTAAGAGGTCAACAGAGGTCAAAGAAGGTTCCACAGAGATGACATGAAAATTGCAGTCTTTTTTCTTAGCTTCTGAGTTACCAGAGGTGGGCGCAGTAGTGGAGGTGGTCAGCGTAGCTCGCTTCCATTCAGCCGACCTGGGTTCAAGGCCCAGCGGCTTCCCTGAACAAGGAGCAAGCTGGCTCCCCGAGCAACCTTTCCAACAGGGAAAGAGTTGGCGACGCCATATGACCCTGGCAGTTGGTGCGTCGATAAGCCCCAAAAATTATCGAATTATTGAGTTAGCAGAGCTGCGGTAGTTATTGGGGTGTTCTTCCGTCATCGTCGGGGGCAAAAGAGTAACAATGGCCATGTTTCTTCGAATGTGAATTTGACCTGACTCAAAGCCAGGTTGAGACTGCATGTTGAGCTCCTGTGATCATAATAACTTCCCGGAAAACGTACGGAGCAGAATCAAAATAGAGGCTCTTTTCTCGTCAGGAGCGCTGCTGGTACAGCACTAACGTTGCCTCATAAGGTCCAGCAATTGTCTTAAAGTCCCATGAAGACTCTCAATACGAAACTTCTGGAACTCCCCAGCTGAGGGCGCGATGAAGTATTTCAGTGGGAGTGGAATAGTCGGAGGGTATTTGGCCGGGGTCGTGGGGTTCCTCCCGTTTTATGGGCATTTCTTCAAACTGAGCTCTCACCCGCCTCACACTCCGCAGTGCCCGCCCCACCAGGCGGGCATTGCAGCACTGATGGAGTTTTGCACCAATAGCAAATGGTGAACGGGTTTCCGCCCATTGATGACTGGAGAAGTCCCGCCTTCCCCACCCTTCTTGCTCTGCAGATGGTCTGAGAAGGGACGGCAGTGCCTGTTGCGAGCCGGTCTGCGAAGCGATTCTCCTGCAACCGGGCCCGTGTCATCCATCAGGAGAGGGGCTGATGTGTTCTGTTTTGGTTTATTAGTAGTGGTGGCTTCGTCAGAACGTCTGACGCTAGATGGTTGTTTTTGCAGTGTGATATAATGAGTTGCTCGGCTAAATAGAAATTCAGATTGTGAAGAGGCGCTGAAGACGGAAACACAGCGTCGGGGCTGTTAATACTTGAGAGACAGGTGGCGGGAAACATTTGCGACGTGATTTCTGATTCAAAAGGCCATCTCCTTTTCAAAGCCGTACCGGGACCCATCCGGTCGAGAATGTGTTTTGAAAACCGGCACGCTTGGTACGACAAGACTCTTCGGTAAAAGTAAACAGTGATATTTCACCAAGAGCTAGGTCGTCTCGAGTTTCGATGACAGAAGAAATCTGCTGGCTGCTTGTGCGCGGTGCCGAACACCATGTGGTCACTCCGATCCCCCAGCGACACCAGCAGCAGCTGACTGGGACCTGGTAGTCATGTGGCTGCTGGTCGTGAGGCTTCTGCTCCTCAGCGACACCCTGCTTCACTCAGCCTCCGGTATCAGATGGTTGTGAGTACCGCCGTCAATGTGAACATTCTCTTTTCATTGAACGGCCTGCTTCAAGCTGGGTAGGCAGTTGGGAGTAACACCGCCAGGGCGGATCCTTTCTGTGGTGAAAACACGGTGAGGAGTGATCTCCTTCGGGATAACGGAAACCGGCTGTGGGGGCCACGCAGGCCTATAAATCGACCATAAGCTAATTTAAGACAGCTTGAAGCAGCTCCCAATGATTTAGAACTGACAGATTCGTGACACCTTGCCCAATACACCGCCACGAGTTTTCCATTCGGCGGCAGACCGCGGCGGGAGGATGACCGGGGGACGGGAATGACAAAACAGATGAAGCCAACATTGAACAGCTGTCTCGGAGAGCGTTAACGAGGCAGCAAACCAACACCAAAACTGCTTACATATACGCAGGCCTAAGTTGGGGGAGTGGAAAAAATGTCAAAAGACCCAGGTCGAGCCCCAAATGTTTTGGGCGGAAGTCCCTGCTGGTTCACAAGTGATGATGATGTGTGATGATGATGATGATGATGATCATCATAATCATCACTCATAGTTAAGTTGGGGTACAAGTTGGAGGACCCGTCCCCTCGTCTACCTACGCTTTAGACGGACACGCTACCTTCAAAATATATACACTCTCAGTCGTGACTACATTTCCAATTATGAAGACATATAGCAAAATACGCAGGATTCTTCAGCTTGAGGGCTTAATAATCGTGATCCATATTCTAATAAAAACCCTGTCCATGTTTTATTCCCTGGGATTCGAGTGAAATTCTATCCTTTCCTGTAATGTCCTAAAAAAGGCTGACAGCATATCCGACCACGTGTGTACCAGTCAGTGTAAGGCTGGCTTCTAGATAATTGTGGTCAACACAAGGCAGACTGAGGCTATATGAATCTCAACATAAATATGTCCAGTGCACTTTCTTGGTAATAAATGTCAAGGTTGATCATTTTTCTAGGCAAAATTGAATAAAACTAGGCACGCTCTCCATCCTGTTCTTCCCTGCCAAAGGCAACATCCAAGAACAACCATACGTAAATAAGTCAAGTAATTGTATTTTTTCCAATAGTAATTGTTTTCCAAAGTTAAGACATCCAAAAGCAGTTACTCCCATCTACCCCATAAAATGGTATTTCAGGAACGGGGCTTTATTTGAAATGAACGGCAGAATTACCATGGAATAGTCGTCAACGCCCAGCCCCCTCCCTCCAACAGCAAGCGCAGACCACCGGATGTGACGCCACACCTCGTAGCATATAACATGGGAAAATTAAATGATTAAATATCCAAATTTTTGCATAAAGAGGCCCAGAATCGAAAATGAAATTCTTATTCATTGCATTTGGAATAAACTTGATTATCGTGCATTCTCACAAATTCGTAAGTGGGCAGTGCCATCAGCAGCAATTTGACACACGGCCCGAAGGTGAAGGAATTCCTCTTGAACGTACCTTTAAGTAAAGGTATCTTGGTCCCCACCTACGACGCTATATATAATTATGTCATACAAACCATGACCTCATAGGTTATATGTCTATTAAATGCATTTCCTTCCAAGCAAATATTCCTCAAATTACGTTTTCTCTACGAGAAAATGGTGCATTATCATAACAATGACCCCTTCAACACATTCATTTTTATCTTGAAGAATTATATATATATATATATATATATATATATATATATATATATATATATATATATATATATATATACATATATACAGGGGCGTAGGAACGGATTGAAAAGTGGGGGGGGCCAACCTTAGAGGGGGCCCACCTCAAGGGGGGCCCAGTCCACGGGGTCCATAATTATAAAAAAATCAGTTAGCTCGTTTGGTGTCAATAAGGCACGCATGCACACTAGGATTTCAATATGTGGAAAATTGAGAAATTAAATGTTGCCCTATGATTTCGAGTTGTCCCTATTATGATCTAATAAATCATAGTCAAGCGCTAAAAGATCATTTTTGTTTTTTTACCTAGACTCTTTTCAAATACGAAATACATTTTTAAGCTCCTTTGGAGGATTTCAATCATGTTTTACCACGAGCGCGTTTTTATATTGCTGAGGCCCTTTTCATCACATTTACAAAATTAAAAACTTTTTAGAAAACTAAAGACAATGCTTTGATACCAAATAGCCTCACTTCGCTATGCCTAATCAACTCGTATTTGCTTATTTAATGACAAAACGGGGAAATTTATTTAGGTTATTATGGATCCCTTTTTTCCATCATTAATAAATACACCTAGCTATATTTCGATGCCTAAAATGCAGAGTTCCAGCATGACTGCAAATGCAATGTAGGTACTTGATGGCTAGCTTTGCGATGCCGAGGAGGTTTGGGCATGGTGTTATACTGGTTAGCAACCTTCCCTTCCACGCGACCAACCCGGGTTTAAGGCACGGCAGATTTCTTGTACAAGGAGCAATTCGACTCCCAAGAAACCCCTCCAACAGGGAAAGAGTTGGCGACGCCATATAACCCTGGCATCGAAAGACTTTCGATGGCTCAGGGACGACTGTTGCTCGGCATTTGGTGCGGGGTCCGTGATCCAATTCATGTTTTGTGTTGGGATTGATATGGGATGGAGCTTGATTGGGCCCAGTTCTCGGGACTCATTTGGAATCACTCGGGTAGTAGGTGCCTTGGCTTTTTTACGAAGCGCTCCTCCTCTAGGGGCTTGCAGGCAGCGTACTACCGAACTTGAACATTCCCAGACAAGCTATCAGGCCCGTTTGGGGTTTCTTGTTCTATATTACAGTTGCTGATATTTGTATATTCGTTGCGGGGGCCCACCTCAAAAAGGGGGCAGTATCCCCTGACCCCCGGTTCCTATGCCAATGCCGCCCAGGGAACGCCAAATTATCTCGGAGGGCCCCAAGGTCCAGACCATGGCTCAGGAACCCAGATCAGTCAGCTCAAGGGCTCAGACCAGTGCGTTAGCCTCGGGACCAGCTTATCAAGGGACCCTACATAAGCGCACGACCCCTAGAAGCTCATCACAGGGGAGCCCCAGATTCGCACAGGGTGCCATATTAGCTTATGGGCCCGGTTCAGCTCGGAGGTCCCCAGGTCGACTTATGTAGGGTCTCAAAACAGCTCAAGGAGCCTGTTAACCCTCGCCCCACCGGGGGGCCATCGATGGCCCCCCTAAGGTTTTTCGGGATAGCAGAAAAACGACGAGGCGCAGCACCGCGGTTGAGGGCTCTACCTCTCACTGCATCATTTTCCCATCATCCCTGAAATTTTTTACCCCGGGTCACCCAAGGTCAGGTCACTAGACGAGGTCAACCAAGGTCACCTCACTTCACCTTTAGAGCTCTGTAAGAGCTACATTTCAAAGTCGATCGATTTGAAACTTCCTACACTTCATGACCCCTCCAGGGTCTACAAGGTGTATATCCGGGATTTTTCGATTTCGTGCCCTGAGGTCAGGTCACGAGGCGACCTCTCCCATTGGAAAAGCATGGGGAAAAGCTATTTCATGATATAAAAGCCTCAAAAATGATTGCAAATACTCAGACTGCTCAGAACAACGTTTTTGGGCACTCTTTCACGGATCCCAGGGGTCATATTTGCCCTTTGACTTTTCCAAGGTCATCCAAGGTCACCAGAGGTCAAAAACAGTATTTTGACAATAACTTTTGACCTAATTGAGCTAGAGCGGTGAAACATACACCATTGTGTTTGTCTTGTCACTGGCTCTCATTTGATATACGGCAAGGTCACTTTTTGACCTTTCGTGACCTCAGGTCATATTAGGTCACGAGGTGACCTCTGGCGGTCAAACCACTGGCGGGAGGTCTTTACGTTCCACATAGCGGAAAAAGTTCTGGCAATTTGCTATCAAATGTACTTTACCAGGCCTCAATAGCTCTAATGACATAAGAGTTATGCCCAGTTTGCTTAATCATTGCATATTTGAGTGAAAATAGCCGATCTTGACCTAATTTGACCTCTGGAGGTCAAACCATTGACCTGAGCACTAAAACATGCGAAGTAATTTCTTACTGAATTCACGCGAGCTTTCTATTGCACTTTGCAGATTTGCGCTAACGCCCATATTTTCGGAGTTAGAGGGGGCCATCGATGGCCCCCGGTGGGGCGAAGGTGGCGCCGGACCCCCGGTGGGGCGCGGGTTAAAGCTCACGGATCCCAGCTTAGCTCAATGACTAGAGCATTTCAGGGGCCCCAGACCAGCTCAGGGCTCTTGTTCACCACAAGTCAGCTCAGCTCAGGGGCCCAGATCGGCTGATATAGGGTCCCCTCTCATACCATCTCAGGGGGCTCCATTCAAGCTCACGGCCCCCAGCTTAGCCCAGGGACCCTAGAAGAGTTCAGGGCCCCATACCAGATCAGAGGCCCCAGTTAAGCACAGCGGTACCCAGATTAGCTCAGGGCTCTAGCTAGGCTTAGGGGTCCCAGGGTGGCTGATATAGAGTCTCAGGAACACAGTGGCGTAGCCAGGATTCGCCCAAAGAGGGGTCCGACTACCGTCGGGGGGCCCAGGCTGGGGTCCCCTTAGTAACCAGGGCCCATCTCCTATATCTTTTTATAGTATTTTAACATTATAATATTCACACAAAGAAAATTTTGTTGTGCCTTTTTAAGCATTTATTCTTATTTTGCTTATAGCTTGATTTTTTCGATCCGACCAATTGTTGGTAAACTAAGGTCACCAAATCGTAAGGATGGTCCATACCTTATAATGTAGCGTGGCTATAATAATAGCTTTGTGCCATATTTCGGGAAGTATAATGTTGATGCGTGCATAACCTGAGTCTACCTCAATTCACTCAGGTAATCAGACATGCAATTGGAGGTCAGTCGTTTTGAGTAAGAAGAAATGATCTTCTACGGGAAATGATTAGCAAATATTTCCCGGTGTCGAATCCATGATCTCCTTAATCAGGGAAGTTCCAAAGAAACGGAAAAAAACCAATAAAAATTTAAGAGATATGGTGGTGTGTCCCGAACGCTACATAGCCTCTATTCTGTCGACAGATCCTGTTGAGATCCAGTTACTTTCTTACCCTTGGTATCTAGTAAACCAACAAATTACCAAGACAAAAGAGCCCACGATATCGTTGATAAGTTTTGAAGTGCTGCGGCGAGGAGCATGATGATGAGTTGTTAAGATGTTCCCTGGCCTCTCCCCTCGAATCCGGAACTGTAAAAAACACTGAAGATTATATATTCGGGCACAGCCCTTCATCAGAATCGTGGAGTAAATATCAATAATTCTCAGTCCTAGTATAGCCAGAACTCGAATTGAGCTTCACACAAAATGCCTTTTAGAATGAATCATTAAAAAGTAAGATTGGATGTCGTGACAACAACCATATTGGTACCTCTAACCTAAAAGTAATGCCGACAATACGACAAACCTAGAGCAGTATTTGTGACAGTCTTTTCTATTATTTCAGCCAAACACTAGCTTTTGATTAACAGAGAAAAAACTCGCTGAAATACCTTAATCGGTTATTTGAATATTTCTGTTCTTCTTACTTACTATTTTTCCGTCGACTGCAGCTAAAATGCTAACCAAAAACTACCTATTAAGCACTAGTAGACGTGATACTAGATCGGTGTAAAGACTGCATACTTTCTCCTTTAAGATGATGCTATATTTTTACAATAAAAGCCTCCCTCGAATTATTTAGTTAAGATTGTACCTAGTGGTCAAGGTCAACTTTTTTGTAATTGATAAACCCATTTTCCACAGCCTGCTCCTCTGGCCCAACGTTAAGCGTCGAAAGAGTATACGTGTGGCTGTAAAAAAAACAACATTATAAATTTTACATTATACTTATTCAACAACCCTTGCCCTTAGTATGTACCTCTTAAACAAATGCAACTTTTAAAAAGTTAGAACTCATCATTTGCGGACAAATCGTAGCGCAACCCAGCTTCAACGGCCCCACGGCGGTTCCAGCTATCACAGAACAGCCGTCGGTGGTCATTAGGCGAGGGGAGGGGAGGCGTAGAGCGGTGCAATAACAATGTTCCAAACAGGCGCCAGTACTCCAAAACCGGTGAGGTCTACGAGAAGTGAAATACTAATCCTGGGTTTTTTGGTATGCTGTACGAGTCTCATGGGGTTCGTATCCCATGAAGGTATTATATTCCCCTCAACTGGGAGACTGGGAATCTGGGTGACGAAGTCGGTTAGCGCACGCACCCGGCCCGGCTGTTGACATGCTGTATGTGCAGGGTGTCGTGGGTTCGAGCCCACCCAGAGGCAGCATTTGGCGTCCGGCCCTAGCTCATGCCTAGTTCATTCCCCTTCCCCTCCGTCGCCAATATGACCTTAGCAGCGGGTGTGTCGTCAAAACCCCAAAATTATCAGCTAGAAGAGTCTTAAAATCGTAATACATAATTACATTCATGTGTATATGCACATAGCTACACCTCCAATAGACTGACCCAGGATCAGTGAGTTCATTAATATGCATAAATATGCTGCTGAGTACCATTGTACTCACGATGTGCGAATTACTATATAGCAGAATGCCGTGTCTTCCCTTGGAACAAAAAATCTGGAACACGGCAAAACTCGCCAGCACGGTACCCAGACAGGTAGAAGTAGGCGTTGGGAGATTTATGGCACTCCTTGAGCAATTCGAGAGTTTGGGCTCCGTGTTGCAAATTGGATGCTAATGAAGGGATTAGTTTTGCGGTAAGAATGCTATTTTACTAATTAAGAATTGTGAAGTCAGATATTGAAAGCGGTATTCATGGTTTATCATGCCTACATGAACAATATCTGAATGACCAGTATCACAAACTATCAGGCTGCAAAACCTTAAGCACATGAAAAATATGGAAAACTGTCACACCGTTTGTGTATCTATTTCCACTTATTAGCTGCGGGCACTTCCACGCATGGGGCAGCTTTTCAAGCGCCGGCATAGTGGGCGTGAAGCAATGGAAGAAGACGGTGAGGATAAGGATAGATGGGGGTTAAGGAATATAGTATACTACCTGGAGGGCTAATATCCTGATACCTTGACAGAGGTCAATGCGCGATCTGCTGTTGTAAGACTGGTTTGAAGTCCTGCTTTACTATTTGAGTTTACCATTGGTTTTTAAAATAGAAAGGTCTATTCTAGAAAAGTTTTATGTCAGACTTCCACAATTTTTTAACACGCGCACTGATGGGGGGCGGGCATCCGCCTCCCTCGGGTTTTTCGAAATAGCATAAAAACGGCCGCACGTAGCGCCGCTGTACTTGGCATAGCTTTTTACCTGGTCATTTTTACAACTGTTGTGAAAAACTTAAGGTTACGTCTTCTCAGGCTAGGTCACCAGTACAGATTAAGTGACCTGACCCACAAAAATTAAGATGGCATAAATCAGAATAGTGAACTTATCCATTTGAAACTCATAATAAGCCCCCCGAGATTTCTAAAATATATTCTGGTATTTTTATATCGATGACCTAAGGTCAGGCACGAACCACGACCTCTCCAATGGAAATGTATGAGAAAAATGGTTTTAACTGAATAACTTATTAATGCATGACAATAGAGCGTTTATTTTAACTGTATTATATTTTCTCCGTCCTTGCAGTTCTAATGATACGAATTTTAACTAATCCGGCCTTGACCTGACCTCAGGTCAGATCAAATCCCATATTTGATTTAGCGAGATCATATTATATATGATTCGATTTGCCTTGATGAGAGGATTCCAATGGTTTAAATTGTTTTACTCTATCTTTGCTTTTTCAGATATAATAACCAAAAACCTTCAGTTGCATGTTATCCTTATAATGACATTTCTTGACCTCTAGTGACTTTAAATGTGACCTCACAAAAGAATAGTAAAAATATTTAGGATAGAGAAGTGGATGGGCTACCCAACGCCGCTTACCACTTTTCGTTACCTAGCCTGGTTTTTAGATCTTAGGGGGGGCGGGTACCCGCTCCCCGTCAAAGCGAAGTTGGCTCAGACCCCCGTCATTGCGCGTGTTAGCCTTTCACAAGAATTTTGTCGGGCTGCGCATGAGCAGGCATGGAGAGGCATGCTTCTACGCCGCTGACTCGAACTCAAATCCCGAGCGAGAACACTGAGGACTTAACACGCACAGTGGGTGTTCTGGTCTCATCAGGGAGACACCTGAATTCCCGATGTGCGGTTTATTGCGGTGGAGGCAGCGGCAGGCCGGAGACACGCACACACACACACTGCTCCCCTGACCCGTGAGGCGGGTCAGGACACGGCTCTAGCGTGACGTCACGCGCCAGCCGGCCCTGATAGGGTGGCGCCAGACAACCGATGCAGCCGACCTAGTGGCGTCAAACGAAACCCCACACGCCCCTCATGTTCGCAAAGCGGGTTACATGCGAACACAACATATCCCGAACACGTACGGCCACGCAAGTCCGTAAACACTTGGATCGCCCGCACAGTTTTACATGCACTCGATGAAGCGATCGGGTCGCCTCCGCGTGCGCTGTGATCGGCGCGGTCCCGTTGTGACGGGCGACGCTGCGTTGCCGGCCGCACCCGGGAAGTGGCAGTGGGGGCGCGCTTGTCATGTAGCGGCCGAAGGGACTGATGAAGGTAGTGAGACGTTGACTCTGAAGTCCAGGGGGCACTGGTGATATCCCTTCAGCGTCGAAGACGCCAAAGTACTTGGCTTCCTCCGACACGATGGAGTTGACACACTCCAGAGGTGTGTTGGACTGGTACCGCTCGCGTAAGACGGAGTCGTTCAGCTTCGAGAGGTCCACGCAGAGACGGACGCCTTCTCCGTTCTTCTTCCGCGTGACCACGATGGGAGCGCACCAGTCAGTAACCTCGGTGACTGGTGTGATGATGTCATTATTTTCCAACTTCTTCAGCTCTTCAAGGAGAGGCTCGCGTAGAGCGAAGGGGATCCGACGAGGTGCGGTGACGGCGTACGGGGTGGATTCTGGGCGAATCTGAATCTTAAATTCTTCCCCAGGCATGACTTTGACGACGCCGTCGAACACGTCGGCGAACTCGAGAAGATGGCTCTCTCTCTGGGTTCAGTGGTGTTGCTGTAGGCGATGTAACAGCCGGTGTGGGAAGTCCACGTGCAGTAGCAGTACTGGCGAAAGCCGTTGCTGAAGGCGCTGTCGAAGTGCATGTTGAAGCGGCTGCTGGCAGTGCTGTGGAAGCGCGCACTGGGCTGGCGGCTGGCGGCACAGCACGGGTGCGCACTGGGAGATCTTCTGAGGTCCCGGCGGGAGCGCATGCTGAAGCGCCCGCTGGAGGCATCGTTGGAGGCGCAGTGGGAGCACGCGCTGAAGCGGTCGCCGCACGCACGCTGGCGTGCGTGGTAGAACGTGCCGCTGAGGACTCGGCAGGGGCTGTCACTGCATATGCTGAAGGAGCTGCTGGACGAGTTGTGGCAAAGGTGGTGCCACGTGCTGACGTAACAGGCGAAAACCGGTCCGGAGCGTGGCGAACCTCTGCAGGAGTTGCTGACGCTGACGGCGGGATCTGAGCCGGGTAACCTGTAGGCAGTATGCGGAGGTCACGAGCCACTCTCCATGATAGAAGAAGACCGCTGACTCCCTGTAGAAAGTGGATGTCGTCGGCAGCGACGACGTTTCCGTACTTGAACTCTGCTGGTTTCATGCCGTAAACTCGGATGGTTCTGCCGTCAGCAGCTCTGGGCTTCTCAGTAGAAGTCTTCAGGTTGTCGACGTCGCCACCGATGGCGGCCAGGAAGTCTGTGCCGGCCACAGTGATGTCGGCGCCGCTGTCTGGGAGGGGCTGACACGGTCACAGCTGTACCTCAATTAGGTCTGTGACACGCAGCTGGATTTTCGGAGCGCCGTTCCGAGAAGTGGATGCTATGATGGCTGAAGTGTGGGAACCTGCGTAGCTTCCCGCTGTCTTGCCAGAAGCAGGCTGATAGCTGTGCCGGGCTGCTTGCGTCTTACTACTACGACAGACGTGCTTGAAGTGGCCAAGTTTTCCGCAGCCGTGACAACGCTTGCCGCGGGCAGGGCAATCGGACGAGAGCGGGTGAGCTCGGCCGCAGTTACGGCAGGGTTTCTCCTCGCCGGGTGCGGCTGATGACGTCATCTGATGGCGTGGGTGACCGGCAGCACGTGTCACCCTGCACGCTGAAGTTGCAGCAGGCTCACCGACGAGAGCGGCAAGGTCGCGCTCGGCAGCCTCTTCTGCGCGACAGATCTCGATGGCACGAGCACAGGTGAGGTCTGGAACTGCACAGAGTTTCTTGATGACGGAGGTGTCACGAATTCCCACGACGATTCTATCACGGGTTAGACCATCACGGCACGTGGGGCAGAAGTTACACGTTGAAGATAACTCGTGCAGTGACACCAAAAAGTCTTCAAATGTCTCGCCCTGCGCCTGACATCTCAGGTTGAAGTTGCGTCTTTCCACCACTTCGTTCACTTGGCCCAGAAAGTAAACACGAAGTTTTTCCAACACAGTATCGAGCGTCTGCTCTTCCTCTCGTATTTGCAGGTTACGAAGCACTCGCAACACGTCATCGCTTAAACTCGCACGAAGTTTTGCCATCTGCACAGGCTGCGGTGCTGTGCGAAGGCCGGTAAGCATGACGTAATCATCCCATCGCTGTTTCCAGGTGACCCAGCGTCCGCTCCGCGGTCGAGTCCAAGGTCGAGCCTACCCGGAGGCGACGGTCGGTCGGTCAGCTGGGCGGCGGCCGGGCGTAGGGGTGGGGGCGGGGTAGGCAGGCGGCTGACTGGCGGCAGGTTGCTGCTGTAGAAGCTGTAACTGTTCTCGAAGAGAGAAGTTCTCCTCTGCCAGTGCTGTCGCTGCTTCCGCGGAGATCTTCTGAGCAGGCTGCGCCATGTTCTGGTCTCATCAGGGAGACACCTGAATTCCCGATGTGCGGTTTATTGCGGTGGAGGCAGCGGCAGGCCGGAGACACGCACACACACACTGCCCCCTGACCCGTGAGGCGGGTCAGGACACGGCTCTAGCGTGACGTCACGCGCCAGCCGGCCCTGATAGGGTGGCGCCAGACAACCGATGCAGCCGACCTAGTGGCGTCAAACGAAACCCACACAGTGGGGGGTCCTAAAGTGTCCCCACCTATTTGTCCGAGGTGAACGGAAAACTGTTTGCAGCCGGAAAAAGCTACCATGGTATATTTGAAAGAATTCATGAGCGCGTCGATAAGTGAGAGAATTTTGAAAATCGGTCGATAGTTTTCTGACTTATAGACTTCCAAGGTCAGGCCTATAGTCTGAGACCGTCACAATCGCGCGGTCGTGCAAGTTCACCTGCAGTGTAGGCCGAGTGCTGACGTAATGACGCCATATAATCGGGATCAAACGTGAAGGTCACTCCCCAAATTAAGGTAAAGGTCAAAGTACAGGTCAAGATCATAGGTTAATAGGTTGTAATAGGTCATAGGTCATTGGTCATAATAGGTTCCCAGCACGGTCCAGATTTGACACTTACTACCTCATTTGACCCCTAAAATATTGACCTAAGTCAATAAAAATATCCATAATTTAGATCACCATCACCCCCACACATCTCCAAACGGATGTTTTTCTAACCCTCTTAGTTTTTGAAATCTCGGGGGGGGGCGGGCACTTCAGGACCTTCTCCACAGTACGTTGACGTCAGACCCCTCTCAATTGTTCGTGTTGATTTTCCCCAATACGCCCTTCGCAGGGCAAAAGTTGGTCACTCGATAGATAAGCCCGGAAGCGAGTGCGTTGTGAAACGGCAGATCTGCCTGCGGGCGCGCTCCATCCCTGTTGTGCCGTGCTGCAGGGCGCTGCAGCACCTGGAGGCTGCCTCGTGGGACGCGCCCGGCACGTGCCGCGTGGCCCGTGAACGGCACGGGCTGAGCCGTCGGCAGCACGCCCTCTGCCGCCGCTACAGGGACGTCATGCGACACGTGCACGTGGCCAGCGCCGAGACGGCCACCACCTGCCAGCTGATGATGGTCAACAGGAGGTGGAACTGCAGCAGCCTTCAGCAGGCGCCCCAGTTCGCCAGGGACCTCCAGCAAGGTGAGAGCGGGCCAGCGTGGTGGCCACGATAGCTTCTGAATATATATTGTTCCGGTACTGAGGCGAGACTGGGTTGGGCCGTGGGTCCAATGGTGACTCCGGTGTATTTTACGGGCTGTGGGTCGTGTTGCTGTATCCTTCGGTCACTGGAGCCCGTCGCCAGGCACGCGGGAGCAGG
Organism: Lepas anatifera; assembly: GCA_034440635.1. Taxonomy (NCBI): domain Eukaryota; kingdom Metazoa; phylum Arthropoda; class Thecostraca; family Lepadidae; genus Lepas; species Lepas anatifera. Next base: position 1,083,520 of record JAOTON010001956.1, read on the forward strand.
CGCTGGTGAGGGCGCTGAGCAGCGCTGCCCTCTCGCGTACGCTGGCCAGGGCCTGCAGCGCCGGCACCGTCTTCAGCTGCGGCTGCGGCAAAAACCCTGCAGGTAAACAAAAGCCACTCCAGATGTCGCAGCATCTGCGTTACTGCACTCGAAACCGATTCTATGTGAGGGCACGTTTTGAAAACAAGCTGGATTTGCTTTTCAAACAGGTGTTTCGATATATGTACTGGTTGTATCCCCGAGAATGTTTCGCTCCCTATAGAATGATTTCGTGGTATGTGTTTATCATTACTGGTTATTATGATTTGAGAGGAAAGCAAATATAACACTCTCAAGCTGCTCAGTTATTGTATCGCATTCCTATGATGTTCACAGGGAAACAAGAAGCGCAGTACCAGTGGGGAGGTTGTGCCGACAATCTCAAGTTTGGACTCAGCTTCGCGCGTCGATTTGTGACGCAGCAGAAGCAGCCAGCGCGCGCCAAAGCGGTCCGGCTCTCAGCTAAAGCCGACAGACACAACGACAAAGCTGGTAGAAAGGTGAGCAAGAATGATCGTGAAATCTGCGTGATACATCAGAAGTCGCTCTTCATGACCTGTAGGCACCACATACCTACATTAAGATGAGTGCATTTTTCTAGTTAAGCAGCGTTTTACAAAACATCTGCAATGGTACATGCCGTAAAATCATGCCATAGCCGCAAGGAAAAATTATTCTTACAAGTTGGATTTGAACTCACAACCTTGGAATAATGGGATCACTTTCCTCCACAAGATAACATCAAAGATCGTGTGGTATTCTTTTTATGCATTTTGTCAAGAAACTATACCATAACTGATAGTCACAGTGCATACAAAGGCAAGACATCTGTTACAGGCACACAGTAACTGAGATTGGGTCGTCCAAAATATAATTAAATCCGCTTAGGTAATCAGTAAGTAATTCCATCAATTTGCACAATTTTCTATGTTAACTGGGTCAGCTCTGCGCACTAATATGTGTGCCACGTTTAGTTACGCAGCATCTCTGTCACACGTGTAAATGAGGCGAGACACGAGCCTTCAGATGCTCTTAAAACTTTTCAGAAGTACAGGAAAGTTTAAGTGTATTTTTGGAATGAGACTCTGTAGCCGCACTATGACGTCACAGCCAACTTGCAGGGCTGAAATACCTCTATTCTGACGTGAAGCGTTCGTGTTTGACAGGTGGTGTAAATGGCTCCAATTTGAGTGATAGGCAAAGCTGATAAACTGTCCGACCAACGTTTCCAGTCACGAAGCTTTGCTGCCGGGAAAGGCCTCTCAATACAGTCCGTATCAGCCTCTAGTCCAAGGTACAACAGGAAGAGCTAGATACTTTGAGGAGAGACAGCAAGCGCTGATGCTAGCAGAATAATGTAGGCGTTTATATAAAGGTAGAATACAGCTGTTCATGTTAGTTTAAGACCGAAAAAGTAGTTAATTTGTAAGTGTTATACTTCTAGCTCGGCTCTTTATCAAACACGAATCACTTTTAGATTCGACACATTTAAACACTAAGGTTGTATCCTGCCATTACATTTATAATTATGTTCACCATAAGCCCCACCATAAACCAGTTGAAAAATATAAAAACGTTGTTCTGGCCTAATCTAAATATTGCTTAACCTCTTGAAGGCCCCGGTGTTCACACACAAGCTAGGGTGAACAATAGTCACGAGCAGAAGAATTTCTCTTCTCCATTCGTTTTAACGTCATCTTGATGCTGTCGCTCGGGTCGACGGTCTCTTGTACTACCACAAGAAATAACTCGAGGATCTCGCGGTGAGGATCGAGCAGACGCCAGGTGACCATAGCGGTTGGCGCGCTCACAGACTCCAATCACTAGCAAACTAACCAGTCACGAAACCCACCATGTATGAAAGCTAGGAAGGGAGTCGAACATGAACGGAAATGCTTGGCTGCGCTGACTTAGTTTTGAATCGGAAATATCGTATACGATTACAGGTCGAATTATGAAGCAGTGCACGCCAACGGAGCATGACCGCAGCCCACGCTATTCTAGGGCAAGTACTACAAATTTTACGTTTACAAGATGTTTAATGGCCTACCTCCGCGAATCCTGGATGCAAAATATATCTAATGCACTGAGATGTAATCTCAAGGAATGTTTTTTTATCATGCTCCTTGCCTCAGCACCGCAAAATATGTCAACGTAAAACATGTTACTTGAATGTATTCTAATTCGAAGAGCAACGACAAATTTCAAATAAATTAGCCCACAATTACAACAAAACTGACCCCTGTTAAGCCAAAATTTTCATCCAAAAATGGCTATGACACCGATTTCAACATACTAAATACGTTAGAGTTTCGTTTCGACCGAGTGTGAATGCATGATATCCATAGCTTTGCCATTTGGCATGCCACCCCCCGCCGTAGATCATCAGAAAGCTGTGTGTTCCATATACACATATCTCGCCGGGATGAAGCTGTCAATGTTGCTGAACGGCGGTGTAGGCAGGAGGAACATGCAGTGGAAATATGCGAGCGGAGAAACCACCGCACGAGGGAGGGGCATCCGAGGGATGCTGGCGGGTAGAGGTCCTCTGGAGGATACGGCGGGTAGAGGTCCTCTGGAGGGTGCGGCGGGTAAGGTCCTCTGGAGGGTGCGGCGGGTAAAGGTCCTCTGGAGGGTGCGGAGGGTAAAGGTTCTCTGGAGGGTGCGGCGGGTAAAGGTCCTCTGGAGGGTGCGGCGGGTAAAGGTCCTCTGGAGGGTGCGGCGGGTAAAGGTCCTCTGGAGGGTGCGGCGGGTAAAGGTCCTCTGGAGGGTGCGGCGGGTAAAGGTCCTCTGGAGGGTGCGGCGGGTAATGGTCCTCTGGAGGGTGCGGCGGGTAAAGGTCCTCTGGAGGGTGCGGCGGGTAAAGGTCCTCTGGAGGGTGCGGCGGGTAAAAGTCCTCTGGAGGGTGCGGCGGGTAAAGGTCCTCTGGAGGGTGCGGCAGGTATAGGTCCTCTGGAGGGTGCGGCGGGTAAAGGTCCTCTGGAGGGTACGGCGGGTAAAGGTCCTCTGGAGGGTGCGGCAGGTATAGGTCCTCTGGAGGGTGCGGCAGGTAAAGGTCCTCTGGAGGGTGCGGCGGGTATAGGTCCTCTGGAGGGTGCGGCGGGTAAAGGTCCTCTGGAGGGTGCGGCGGGTAAAGGTCCTCTGGAGGGTGCGGCGGGTAAAGGTCCTCTGGAGGGTGCGGCAGGTAAAGGTCCTCTGGAGGGTGCGGCGGGTAAAGGTCCTCTGGAGGGTGCGGCGGGTAAAGGTCCTCTGGAGGGTGCGGCGGGTAAAGGTCCTCTGGAGGGTGCGGCGGGTAAAGGTACTCTGGAGGGTGCGGCGGGTAAAGGTCCTCTGAAGGGTGCGGCGGGTAAAGGTCCTCTGGAGGGTGCGGCGGGTAAAGGTCCTCTGGAGGGTGCGGCGGGTAAAGGTCCTCTGGAGGGTGCGGCGGGTAAAGGTCCTCTGGAGGGTGCGGCAAAATCGCGGTCGGTAGAAGCCGAAATCAGCTCTCCAGGCTAGAAACGCCGCAGGTCACAACGCTCAAGCAAAAACGGCTAGGCACAGATTGCTTGGGTCATAACAGTGTAGAACGGTGAGTTAGAATGGCTGAAATATCCCATGTCATTGATAAAATGCTAGAACTCAACATCCACAGAACGGTGAACCCAGAAAGGATGGTAACGAATCTGAGGAAATTTTCTATCTTAAAAGGCGCGAGCTTGGAGGAGAATGCTTGGTTAAAGAGAGCGATTGCACTGCAAGTGAATGCAAGAACTAAATCATGTTGCCAAACAACTCCCGCGATCAGCAGGTCAACTTAGACTCAATTCCTTCACATCAGTGGAAAATTAATGATATTGTAAAGCACGCAAGCTTGCCACATTCCACCCCGGTTTGCATTGGAACGATCACGATATTTACTTTATACCCATATTTTTACTTTTTATAAATTTTGTTTAAGTTGTTCTCAGTTAGAATGCTGGAGTCGGAGTCTCACTTAAGTCATCAATGGACTTGTCACGGAGACCCCCACCCCACCACCCGAACGAGCAGCACCCACAATGAAGGCTTGATTTAGAAGCCAAAGTTTAACGTCCCACAAATCACAGGGACGGCCGCCCCGCTCAGGTCACCCTCTCACCAATCAGTTGCCAGCCGACCTGTATGTCGGGTTAACTATTGAGCGCCGGAGCGTCTCAGGGGAACCGATCCCAAGCCTGGACATGCACTGCCACTGCATGCTTCTGAGCAGCGGGCCGGAGCCCAACGCTCTACCAGCTGAGGTACCGGGGTGGCATTTTACTCATGAAAATAGGAACACATATAACTTACAACTGCGAAATCATATTTTACCCGGTTTGGATTGGGGAGGAATGAACAGTCAAACACCTGTGGAAGTTATTCACACCTTGAGTTCTCCCAATATCGATTAGTTTGTCCATATCCCTATTTCTGTAATAGGGCTGGCACTGTTTTTGTTCCTGGCAGTAACTGTTCTTCTCAACATTCGTGGAGAGCAAGAATGAAACTAATGAAAAAGTGGCAGGTATTTTTTTTGTAATCTGGATCCAATATTAGCTACTTTCAGCTGTTGGGAGCCAGGAAGAAGCATTCCCCCTCAAAAAGTGTTCGACACAGAGACCCGCTGCTAATCGTGGCCGACCACAAACCTGATGGCCAGACGGGCCCCGTCTGAAGACTGCATTACCCAGCCGTAGTTGCGTGGGTATAACGACCTTGCAAGTCACCGCACCCACTAATGGATGTCGCTGTGCATATTTATCGGGGTACACACCAACGCCCTGGCCGCAACTGGACCACCGACACTGAGCGGACCACCGGCTCAGAACCAAACACGCCACTGGGAACCACCGGCTCAGAACCAAACACGCCACTGGGAACCACCGGCTCAGAACCAAACACGCCACTGGGAACCACCGGCTCAGAACCAAACACGCCACTGGGAACCACCAGCTCAGAACCAAACACGCCACTGGGAACCACCGGCTCAGAACCAAACACGCCACTGGGAACCACCGGCTCAGAACCAAACACGCCACTGGGAACCACCGGCTCAGAACCAAACACGCCACTGGGAACCACCGGCTCAGAACCAAACACGCCACTGGGAACCACCAGCTCCAGAACCAAACACGCCACTGGGAACCACCGGCTCAGAACCAAACACGCCACTGGGAACCACCGGCTCAGAACCAAACACGCCACTGGGAACCACCGGCTCAGAACCAAACACGCCACTGGGAACCACCAGCTCAGAACCAAACACGCCGCTGGGAACCAGGGTGACAATCTCCACACCAGCTCTGCGTTATGGGGGTTGAGTGTTTTCTCTCATAGCCCATACTAATGTGAGAAATTCACCGATATGCAACTCTGCGGTAGACATGAACAGCAGACAATGAAGGTGCTTTATTACATTGCGAATAAATCGAGATCTTGTTAAATGTATACACAACGCCACACAAATATGCGTACGATTACACAAAAGCTTCACAGCAGCCTTCTGGCAGCGAGGCTGCACGCTCTGCAACCAATTGCACTGTATTTTCCACCTTCTCAATTGTGTGGTGTCACGCAGCTGAGGGAAAGGCGAAAGAAGCCCGAGTCTTTGTTCCGCCGCCGCTTCGCTGTTTCACCACGTCACCACGTGCGATGTGGTCAGAAAGAAGGATGCTGCCGAGCGTGGGAGGATATCCACCCAATGGCTCCGTGTTTAACAGCACTTCAATTTTACATAACTGATCCGAATCATTTTCAGTCCTCAGAAGCCGCTTTTCTTCGGAAGTATCAGCACTAAACAACCTAAGATAACAGGTTTAACGGCGGCATTTGAGCCAATGCTGACAGCTCTGTGATAACGCGACGCATGATTTTGAACTAGGAGTTTTGCAAGTGTGTTCGATTCCGGTCCACCACCACAGGCCGTTCAGAGGTCGATGCGGACGCGGTGCAAATGTCACGGCGCGTCGGGCTCGTGCAGTCTTCGGACCTGCTGGAGATCGCTGGCCGACCTCCAGGTCACGGGCGAGGAGCTACGTCGGCGCTACCTCACTGCTACCGAGGTCAGTCTCTTCCCCCTTGCTCCTGCTCTCTTCCTCTGCTATCATGCACACTAAAGATATCATATGAATATCCAACAAGCACATCAGTCCGGAGACAATATTCAGGTCACCGCAGAATGTTTAGTGCTGGAGCCAGAGCCCGGACTGGCGATAAAGGAGGCAGAGTGGGTACAATAATTTTGAATAAAGGTATTGACTGCCCTTGAAAACGCTTCCCGTGGACTTCACTAACACTATGATGGGGGAAATCTACTTAACCCGCGCCCAACCGGGGGTCCGGCGCCACCTTCGCCCCACCGGGGGGCATCGATGGCACCCCTCCCCTCTAACTCCGAAAGTATGGGCGTTAGCGCAAATCTGCAAAGTGCATTAGAAAGCTCGCGTGAATTCAGTAAGAAATTACTTCGCATGTTTTAGCGCTCAGGTCAATTTTTTCACCTCCAGAGGTCAAATTAGGTCAGGATAGGCTATTTTCACTCAAATATACAATGCTTAAGCAAACTGGGCATAACTCTTGTGACATTAGAGCTATTGAGATGTGGTAAGGTACATTGGATAGGAAAATGTCAAACCTTTTCCCGCCACGTTGAACTTAATGACCTCCCGCCAGTTGTTTGACCTCCAGAGGTCACATCGTGACCTAAGATGACCTGAGGTCACAGAAGGTCAGAAAGTGACCTTGCTGTATATCAAACGAAAGCCAGTGATAAGACATACACAAGTGATCGTATGAAGATTGTAAAATTTACGTGACCTTGTAGGAAAAAAAAGATTTTAAGCCATTTTCAATTTTTGTATTTAATAAGCTTTTCCATGCTTGTAATAAATGAAAAAAAATATGAAAAAAACTGAGACCCACACCGAAATAAGCACATGGTGCAGCAAGAGGTAGAGCCCTCAACCGTGGTGCTGCGCCTCGTTGTTTTTCTGCAATCTTGGAAAAACCTTAGGGGGCCATCGATGGCCCCTTAAGGGTTTTTCAAAATAGCAGAAAAACGACGAAACGCAGCACCGCGGTTGAGGGCTCTATCTCTTACCTCATCATTTTCCCACCATCCCTGAAAATTTTTACCCCGGATCACCCAAGGTCAGGTCACCAGGCGAGGTCAACCAAGGTCACCTCACTTCAACTTTGAAGCTCTATAAGAGCTACATTTCTTGGTCGATCAATTTAAAATTTGCTACACTGCATGACACTTCTAGGGTCTACAACGTGTATATCCGGGATTTTTTCGGTTTCGTGACCTGAGGTCAGGTCACAAGGCGACTTCTCCCATTGGAAATGCATGGGGAAAAGCTGTCTCATGATCTAAAAGCCACAAAAATGATTGCAAATACTCAGACTGCTCAGAACAGCGTTTTTGGACACCCTTTCACGGATCACAGCGGTCATATTTGTCCTTCGACTTTTCCAAGGTCATCCAAGGTCACCAGGGGTCAAAACAGTATTTTGACAATAGCTTTTGACCTAATTAAGCTAGACCGCTGAAACAAACACTATTGTGTTTGTCTTGTCACTGGCTTTCATTTGATATACAGCAAGGTTACTTTCGGACCTGTTGTGACCCCAGGTCATATTAGGTCACGAGGTGACCTCTGGAGGTCAAACCACTGGCGGGAGGTCTTAACGTTCCACATAGCGGAAAAAGGTCTGGCAATTTCCTATCAAATGTACTTAACCAGATCTAATTAGCTCTAATGGCATAGGAGTTATGCCCAGTTTTCTTAAGCATTGCATATTTGAGTGAAAATAGCCTATCGTGACATTTCTTGACCTTTGGAGGTCAAACCATTGACCTGAGCGCTTAAATATGCGAAGTAATTTCTTACTGAATTCACGCGAGCTTTCTAATGCATTTTGCAGATTTGCGCTGACCTCCATATTTTCGGAGTTAGAGGGGGCCATCGATGCCCCCCCCGGTGGGGTGAATGTGGCGCCGGACCCCCGGTGGGGCGCGGGTTAATAGATAGCAAATTTGAAACACCTAGGTCGTGTCACAAACATGTTTGGGGACGCCCCCTATGGCTCATCAGTTATGAAACACGTCCCCCTTTCAACCTCTTTTCGACACTCCTGCCTTCATCACATCAGTACATATCCTTTCCAGACAACCATGTCTCTGCACCTCCCAGTTACAATCTTCAACCTCTTATCGCAGGTGATCCTGAAGAAGAGCGGAGCCAAACGGAGGCTGGTGCCGGCTCACAGCGCTATGGCTCCGTTTACTTCCAGCGACCTCGTCTACTGGGCCAAGAGTCCCGACTACTGCCTGCCGGACCAGCGCTTCGGCAGCCAGGGCACTGTTGGCAGGTGAGGTGGGCAGCCAGGGCACTGTTGGCAGGTGAGGTGGGCAGCCAGGGCACTGTTGGCAGGTGAGGTGGGCAGCCAGGATACTTTTGGAAGGTGAGGTGGGGGGCCAGGACACTGTTGGCAGGTGAGGTGGGCAGCCAGGGCACTGTTGGCAGGTGAGGTGGGCAGCCAGGACACTGTTGGCAGGTGAGGTGGGCAGCCAGGGCACTGTTGGCAGGTGAGGTGGGCAGCCAGGATACTTCTGGAAGGTGAGGTGGGCGGCCAGGGCACTGTTGGCAGGTGAGGTGGGCAGCCAGGGCACTGTTGGCAGGTGAGGTGGGCAGCCAGGGCACTGTTGGCACGTGAGGTGGGCAGCCAGGGCACTTTTGGCAGGTGAGGTGGGCAGCCAGGGCACTGTTGGCAGGTGAGGTGGGCAGCCAGGGCACTGTTGGCAGGTGAGGTGGGCAGCCAGGGCACTGTTGGCAGGTGAGGTGGGCAGCCAGGATACTTCTGGAAGGTGAGGTGGGCGGCCAGGGCACTGTTGGCAGGTGAGGTGGGCAGCCAGGGCACTGTTGGCAGGTGAGGTGGGCAGCCAGGGCACTGTTGGCAGGTGAAGTGGGCAGCCAGGGCACTGTTGGCAGGTGAGGTGGGCGGCCAGGGCACTGTTGACAGGTGAGGTGGGCGGCCAGGATACTTCTGGAAGGTGAGGTGGGGGGCCAGGGCACTGTTGGCAGGTGAGGTGGGCAGCCAGGGCACTGTTGGCAGGTGAGGTGGGCAGCCAGGGCACTGTTGGCAGGTGAGGTGGGCGGCCAGGGCACTGTTGGTAGGTGAGGTGGGCAGCCAGGGCACTGTTGGCAGGTGAGGTGGGCAGCCAGGATACTTCTGGAAGGTGAGGTGGGGGGCCAGGGCACTGTTGGCAGGTGAGGTGGGCAGCCAGGGCACTGTTGATAGGTGAGGTGGGCGGCCAGGGCACTGTTGATAGGTGAGGTGGGCAGCCAGGGCACTGTTGGCAGGTGAGGTGGGCAGCCAGGGCACTGTTGATAGGTGAGGTGGGCAGCCAGGGCACTGTTGGTAGGTGAGGTGGGCAGCCAGGGCACTGTTGGCAGGTGAGGTGGGCAGCCAGGGCACTGTTGATAGGTGAGGTGGGCAGCAAGGGCACTGTTGGCAGGTGAGGTGGGCATCCAGGGCATAAAGCATTAGGGCAGCCAGGACATTAGGCGGATGAACATCGTTACTGGGGCCAGGAAAGGGCCTGACCCAATTTTGTTGAGATGTGCTCGGATTGCAGTTAAATTGCAATAATATACGAATTTTGTCAGCGGCATATCAGCAATAAATAACAGTGAGCTGAAATCTAACGGCTTTTCAGCTGATGACTGTACAGATTTTTAGACGTGAGAGGCAAAAGATTCACCCGCACTCTTTTTTACGTGATGAGGGCCGGGCTGTTCGCCAGCATGAAACTGCTGTACTCCTTGCCCTAGTGAAGATTCGTCACCGTGTACTTCACCGAGACAATGCAAACGTTTTGGATTCCTGGTCTAGCCGAGATTCAGCATTGTTCCCCTCAAGGCCAGGATGGGAATTTTCCGCCCCTGCGGGCTCCGTGCTTTGGCGCGGTGTGCGTTTGCGTGGCTGAGACGGGCCGGGTGTTAGTGATTACACCAGTGGTTAGTGCGTCTCCAGCAGACCGCGCCCCCTCCCTGCAGCCAGCAAAGGTTGGCTCTGCTGTCGTGCCGCGTGCTGTCCGACAATTACCCCGCCGCAGCCCCAGCTCGAATGGCTTTTCCAATGATGGGTAGAGGTGGCACCGGGACGGTCGTGACCACTAAATTAGACATATTCATAGAAGCACGTCGTCTGCCTGGTTGGGCACAAGTGGCGCGTCGCCATTACCGACTAATGACGACGGCGGCGGCCGGTGCGTGGGCCCAGCGGCACCATCCCAGCACTGCACCTCTGCCGCTTTCCGGGCCCGCCGGCGCTAACTGCACAATTACAGACGGAACTGGCATCATTCAGCGAAATGTTTGCCTGCCTGTTATTCATAGTCTCTCGGGACGACGCTATGGTTCTCCGGTCACTGCGACTGAAAGGATTGCGGCATGCAACAGAGACATCGCAGCATTGGCAGATTATCTGAAGGTGTAAGTGAAGACACGAAGCAGCACCCCTGCGGCGCCAACGCTGGCCTATGGCGTTCTTTCATTGTGAGCTAGCATGAATTCTGAGAGCCAACCTAACCTGAATCTGTTCCAGATAGCTCTGACCCGGACTAGTACAATAGGCATACAATGGAAACAATGTCCATGGGAATCGCCTACTTAGAAGGCCTGCACCTTGAAAACCAAGCTATTTGTTCTGAGCATAGCTACCATTGGTGGATCTGAGAAGACTGAGGTCATACTTGAATCTGCTGCCCAGCCTGTATCTTTCACTATATGTTCCTCTCTACATCTGGCTCACTTACTCGCTTACTTACACTATCAGCTTCTCTCACTATCCATCCATCCATCCATCCATCCATCCATCCGTCCGTCCATCCGTCCGTCCGTCCGTCCGTCCGTCCGTCCGTCCGTCCGTCCGTCCGTCCGTCCGTCCGTCCGTCCGTCCGTCCGTCCGTCCATCCGTCCGTCCGTCCGTCCGTCCGTCCGTCCGTCCGTCCGTCCGTCCGTCCGTCCGTCCGTCCGTCCGTCCATCCGTCCGTCCGTCCGTCCGTTCCGTCCGTCCGTCCGTCCGTCCGTCCATCCATCCATCCATCCATCCATCCATCCATCCATCCATCCATCCATCCATCCATCCATCCATCCATCCATCCATCCATCCATCCATCCATCCATCCATCCATCCATCCATCCATCCATCCATCCATCCATCCATCCATCCATCCATCCATCCATCCATCCATCCATCCATCCATCCATCCATCCATCCATCCATCCATCCATCCATCCATCCATCCATCCATCCATTCATCCATCCATCCATCCATCCATTCGAGTACTCATTTCAATCTCGGCTCCTGAGGAAGGATACGAAATATCGAACGACAGTAGTCAGTCCTTAATTGTCAAATTATAGAGAAAGAAACTTGGGCTCAGGTCAATATTGAGGTCCTGACAAGGTCGAAGGGAGCAAATAGGAATATTAGTTTTGGTTCTACCTTTCTGATTTGCTTGATTTCAAGTCAATGTAGTGCATATGGATGGTAAGACGTTATTATATTTATCTCGTTACGGCGAATCTAACTATGCATAATATAACCATAGTAGGTCACCAGGTAAAAAAACATCACGACCCAAGGTCAATTCAAGGAATTATCTGACCTAATATGTTTATCATACATATCAATTGACTCGCAGATAATACAAACAAAATGACATCAAAATAAAGTTTTCTTTTGGAATGCTTCCCATTGGCAGCGCCTCCCGTGCACTTCGAAACTGGTTGCTTTTCAACGTTCCCTACGCCAGAACTAACACTGTAAGGTCGAGCATGTTTACCAGAATTCCCCGTGTCTGTAACAGGTTTTTAAATGCAAATAGGGACGTTGATATCTGGCACACGAGCTTAGGAGATTTTAAGAAGCGAGTGATCGCCTTTTCCTTTACTGTCTAAGGTGTATACAGTGTGCTCGACGAGAGTGGATGTTTTTAGCGTTATTTACATTTTATCGTTTTGTTTGTTTGATCCAGTGTACTGCTTTTTATCTTATCGACTTCATCTATAAGTGGGTTTTACTGACCCGTTGGTGATATGTTTAATAAACTAAACTAAACTAAACTAAGTTCCACCACAGTTCCTGGCGAGGTTGAAGTCATTACCGTGAGTTTGAAAATTGTCTTCGTTGGTTGCAGATCACCTCTCGGCAGTCACAAATCGAAAGTTGTCCTTGAAACTCGGGAATGACCTAGCCTACCAACCACTGTTTTGAAATATCATTCTAAGCCATACCTAGAGAAATTCAGCAATGTTTTGCCCATTTTCATTTTCCTCTACAATTTTAAGCACATATGGGCTGGGGGATCCAGTTGCGCGCAGCTTCCACCCGCGCTCTCCCTACGCCCGCGCTGATTTGGGCGCAAGTTTGCGCGTAAGCGATTTGGAGGGATGTTCGGGAGAGAGTGATCGCGCGGAGCTCCGCGCCGGTGGAAGTTAGCGCGTATCATCTGGGGCAATCCGAGGCGGCGGTGAATACTCTTGCGACCGTCGTAAATGGACGCTAAGGGTGAAATTCTCATAGAATACGGTGCTTTTCTCGCCATAGTAAACTCACGTCATAGGTTACAGCCTGCTGACTGCTGTACGGTGTCGGATTTCTGGCCGACTGTGGGGGAGGGGATGGGAGGAAGACACGGCCCCCGCGCTGGGAGGTGAGGTGATGATAAAAGTGCTCGGATGGGATAAGGGGAAAAACCTTATCCGTAAACGACAATTTATAAGTGGGATTTCCAAGTTAATGAGGCATACATCTGAAACCGATATGATTTGGCTTACTCCGAATGCGTTTTTATGTTAAGCCTAACTCAAGACAATTTATCTGGGCAGGACACGGGCTCCACGAAACACACTTTTGCTCGTTGTACTACGGTGTCATTGGTTTAGTCGGAGCACTGGGGAGAGATGAGCCGGGCTGGCTCCAAAAAGCCTGGCTCGGCGAGTGCATTTAGTGCCGCTTTTGCATTCCGCCTATGAATTTGGCCCCATTTTCCTTATCTTTCTGCCTTTCAAACAGCACCAGATATTTAAGAATCCTCATGCTCACAGTTCAGGAGAACTGCTCGATCTCTGGCGTTCCAGCCTCGACGAGACCGCTCGGGGACGGTGAGTAGTACGAAACGTGAGATACGTCCTGGGGCGAACAACATTGTTTATTGGAGGGCAGTTAGCATTACGGCTGGTGATTCACTGGCACAGCTGCAGTAATCTACGTTTCTCTTCGCCTGTGTCTCTTCTGATGATTTTTCCCAGTGAGATGTCGGGAGTTTGTGGGCCTCGATTATTATCATAAATACATGTTTTGTCGAACGCAAGCCATTTAACTTTGATTCACTAACATTTACAATACCTTTTTGTTACTTTAAAACAATCATACAGCCTTCCGCGCTGTCTTCCGCGCTGTTGAGAAGACGCGGAAAGTTAGCGCGTAAGACGGCGAGTTACGACACTTCTTCCGCCACAACTTAGCTGCGCGCCGATAGATCCCTCCAAAAGCCCCTGCGCGCTTACTTACGCCCCCGCGCAGCTGCGCGCTGTCTACCGCGCGTCCGGATCCCCCAGCCATGGTATCCGTAGCGGAACCTAGGCTACCAATGTAATAAGTCCTATTGCCACAGACCTGTGGCACTTCATTGCCACAGTCGCAACTATTTCTTCCCCACCATCGGAGTCACTGCCTCTGCCTCCGCACCGCACACTTAATTGCCACAGCCGAAACTGTTTCTTCCCCGCCGTCAGAGTGGCTGTCACTGCTTCTGCACCGCACACTTCATTTCCATAGTAGCAGATATTTCTCTCCCCTGCCGGAGTCGCTGTATCCGCCTCTGCACCGCACACTTCATTGTCACAGCCGCAGCTATTTCCTCCCTTCGTCAGAGTCGCTGTATCCGCCTCTGCACCGCACACGTGCTCGGTGGAGCGCCTAACCGGAGAGCACGCAACGTCAGCCACAAGTAGCCGGCTTTAGGAGTCGAGTGACTGACTTAGGGCGCTGCCTGTCAGCACATGCCGGCTGAGGCAGGCTCCAACGGTGCTGGAGGTGTTGCCGTGGCGGTAGGTCCGCTTATTTGGTGGTAGTGATCAGTGGTAGGCATGAGATAGTTCTGCAGCTTATCAACTGCAGCCGTCCAATACATCCGTTATCCCTGGTATATAGAGCTCTCAGCGCTGAGAAGACCAATACGATGACTCATTGCTCTCATTCGTTTGTTTTATTTCTATGATAGCGTATCTGGTTACACCTGTTAAAATTTGTTTCCGTTTCAACTACACGCTCATTAAAATTGCCCGAGTGCCTGGCACCAATTTTTAACGACATTTCAGGATGATTGGAATTCCTCTTCCAACCACCATAAATATTGAGAATACACAGTAAGCCAATTCCCGGTACCAACTGCCTGCCGCTGCGGGATTAAATCGCACAATAATGCAGAAGTCCCGCAATCAACAGGTACACATTTTGTTGACTTCAAGCATCCAAGCAACAGATTCGCTATAACTACTAAACCAGTCAAAAGTACCCACCGGAAAACCGCAGTGCATTTTTCCTGCATTTTTCTTCGCCCCACCCCCCTCTTCCGACAGCCAGGCGTAACTAGTTGTCTGACGGCCTATTGCGTCGTAACAGACCATTTGCTCTGAATGCACTCGTTCTCTGTACGCTCCAAGATTCCGGAGTATGATGCAATATTTCTCCCGTGCGAGCAGTTTTGATGGGTATTCTTGACACATTTCGCCATAGCCGACAAGCGCTGGTTTTCTGAACAGTTCACATCTGAGGCTGCCCCAATTGAACTTTACGCTTGCAAATATGCAATTAAATTCAGTACATTCTCATTGACTGACCGCTGGACTCCGAAATGTATCGCAGAGAGCTCCCGCTTAGCATGCAGTCAGGGCAGAAATGTGGGGAGCAGTCACGCCGACAAGTCCAGACCGAGCCCAGATCCGCTTTCCCGCACGGAGGATAATCTGGCAGACTCGCAGCTCCCGCAGAAGTTCACCAATTCCCTGGAGCCAGGTTTGATGCAACTGACTGCATACGGACACGCTGATTTTCAATCAACGGGGCGGAATGCTCGGGAGGCTTACTTCTGATTACATGGTTACATACTTAACATCGATGGATTTTCTAGACGTCAGATACGATGAAAGGCATCAGCAATGTCAAAGCTTGTCCGGATAGACGCCGGAGCGATTCAGTCCAGACAGGGTTTAAACTTGTTTTGCGTTAAGAGCAATATATCCTTAATGCAAATTAGAAAGCCATTAACACACCTACTGTTCGTACAAGTTTCGAACATTCTGGGCATCATGAATGTTCCAGGTTTTACTTGTGACTTCAACAGCCACTCACTATTTTGGGAGTCTCGTAACACATAATTTATAAATAGTATTAGGTATGCTCGGGATTCAGGAAGAAAAGAGGGAGGAGATCATGAACTTTTGAGCCCATTTCTCCCCAGTCAACACCATATGGATAATATTAAAATTATGTAGGCTTGTTTGGGGGGAGGGGGAGAGGGGTGGGCATCTCGGATCGGTGCCCTTTCCTACCCCGTTCACCATCTGTGCTCATATCGTTAATTTTTCACATTAGGCTTTCCATTTAGTAGCCTTCGAGTACCATGACTGAGAAAGGCCGCCTATACCTTACCTAACACTAGAAGGGCGGGGAGTCAACCACAGCGTAACACATGGACAGGGGCGTTGCCACGGAATTTTTGCTGGGGGGACGGACCCCGGACTGGCCATGGAGTCAAATGCCGATAACTTTGGCAGTGTATAATAAACACACTAACGACGATGGACTTCAACAACACATTCAAGTAGATTCACGGAGGTAACAGGGAGAGAAGGTAAATACATGAAGTCGGGGTCCAAATGTTTTGTTGGGGTATGAGGTCCTCCTGATTCACGTAAGAGGGACGCGAATCCCGTCCCCCGCTTTCGACCCCACTAGACATGGCTGTCGAAAAGCGTTACATGAGAGGAATGGTAAAAAAATCCCCAAATTATACGCAACGTCATTTATGAACGGCCCTTCACGTGAGGACATTCACCTCTTGAAGAAAGATCAGACATGGTGGACGCAATATATTGACGGAGTGAAAGGCCTTGACATACAAAAACGTCTTCCATCGTTAAATTTGTACTCGTTGCAAGGCCGGCTGCTGGTAGCTGACCCAGTCCAATGCTGGAAGCAGAACCATGAGTAGCCATGCTACCCTCTGAAAGTTCTTGGTCTTCAGCCGGGCGCTATATAGCCGTAGCAAGTTGGTGCTACCTAAAGTCCAAATAACTACCTAGCTGAACTTAACATAACCTGAGTTAGTTTAACCGCACCAGAGGTCATTGTTACAAATTACGAGCGCTCTCTGTTCAAGCACAGGAAAAATGTTCGCTTTCTGTTCAAAGAGTGTCTATATACAATTCACATTTATGGAATTATGAAAATCACTAAGATCTACGAAATCCTTGAGTCTCATAATTGCTTTACCGCAGAGTGTGCAGAGTGACGCCTCCGCTCTGCCCTGCCGCAGAGTGTGCAACTCCAGCTGACCTCTCCGCTCTGCCCTGCCGCAGAGTATTGTATTGTATTAGTTACGAACACTTCCACACATACGGTGGCTTTTCAAGCGCCGTCGTAATGAACGTGAAGTGATGAAGACTATGAAAGGAGACGGTAAGGATTAGGATGGATGAGGTTAAAGGAAGGTGGGATACTACCTGGAGGGTGTGCAACTCCAGCTGACCTCTCCGCTCTGCCCTGCCGCAGGGTGTGCAGCTGACGGCTCCGCTCTGCCCTGTCGCGTAGTGTGTGCAAATCCAGCTGACGGCTCCGCTCTGCCCTGCCGCAGAGTGTATAACTGACCTATCTGCTCTGCCCTGCCGCGTAGTGTATTACTGACCTATCTGCTCTGCCCTGCCGCGTAGTGTATTACTGACCTATCTGCTCTGCCCTGCCGCGTAGTGTATTACTGACCTATCTGCTCTGCCCTGCCGCGTAGTGTATTACTGACCTATCTGCTCTGCCCTGCCGCGTAGTGTATTACTGACCTATCTGCTCTGCCCTGCCGCGTAGTGTATTACTGACCTATCTGCTCTGCCCTGCCGCGTAGTGTATTACTGACCTATCTGCTCTGCCCTGCCGCGTAGTGTATTACTGACCTATCTGCTCTGCCCTGCCGCGTAGTGTATTACTGACCTATCTGCTCTGCCCTGCCGCGTAGTGTATTACTGACCTATCTGCTCTGCCCTGCCGCGTAGTGTATTACTGACCTATCTGCTCTGCCCTGCCGCAGAGTGTATAACTGACCTCTCCGCTCTGCCCTGTCGCAGGGTGTGCAACTCCAGCGCGTCAGCCGAGAACAGCTGCCGCTCGCTGTGCTGCGGCCGTCCCTTCAGCACCAGCTCGGTGCAGCGCGTGCGCCGCTGCCGCTGCAAGTTCCGCTGGTGCTGCGAGGTGCGCTGCAGCACCTGCAGGAGCTGGGAGGACCAGAGCACCTGCACCTGACCTCCGCCGCCGCCCGGCCACTCTAGAATCGTCAGATTGTGGTTTATGTGTAATGCCGCGTTTTTCTCTAGCAAAGTATCTATTTCCATACAGCTTTTCTGTTATTCGTGTGACATTAGCTATGAAGCTAGACATCACGCTAGACACAACAAATGATGGCAGTTCTAATGCTGGACCAATCACACCATTGTAGAAAAAGTCTATAAATCACCTATAGCTCTGCGCAGACCATTCATTGCGAAATTGTTACCTGCGTGTGTTTGTGCGTGAGAGACAAGATAAGTGCAGGAACATGCAAATGCCTCAGTCACGAATGCCGCGCATTCCCCGAGAGAAAACAACGGACGCCGAGGTGCGAGATAACACGCTCGGAGCTGAATAAAACGTGGTTTGTGATGGAAACAAAAGTGGCGAAAAACATTCCTTGAAAACAATGTGACTAAGTCCAATAACGTAGCTACCCTGATCTATCGAAGCTCTTTGCGAGTGGGAAGTCTGGAAATGCGACCAACTGATCATATACAGTGCCTGTCACAGATTGTGACTGTGTGTGTTCACAAGTGTGTGTTTGGCTGTGTATATGTGCATATGTATGCATAATTACACACTTACAACAGGGGTTTCAAAACAAATATTAATCCCAGCACAAATTCAAGAACTTCCGGCTAATAAAATGTCTCAAATTCTTTTTCACTAAAATTCACAAATTGTGTCTCACTAGCATGCACGCACCGATTGATTTTCAGACGTTAGATGAAAGCTTAAGAATTAGAACAGCAGTGTGAGTGTGTGAGCTTCCTAAGCTACAGCACAGCATAAAGCCATCGAAATCCACGATTGCAGCAATATACGAGCACTGAATGGGATGCCATGCTTACATGGGTAGCGAGCACTGAATCATACACTTCTCGTGCCTTCATAGCTACGCCCAAACTAAGCATCAATGTATGCACTTAGAAGGACACTTGGGTTCAGTTTCATGACCCCCCCTCCCTGACATTCTTATTCACGTCCATGCCCAGAATATGTTAGCACCACAAGCAGCCCAGAAGCTTAATTTAAAGTCAACATTCGGATTTTTTAATAAACTTTGTCCAAGTTGTTCTCAGTTCGACTGTTGGAGTCGGAGTATCACTAAAGTCATCAATGGACTTGTCACGGAGACCCCGAACCCATCACCCGAACGAGCAACTCCCACAATGAAGGGTTGATTTAGAAGCCAAAGTTTAACGTCTAACAAAGCACAGGGACGGCCGCCCCGCTCAGGTCACCCTCTCACCAGTTAGCTGCCAGCCGGCCTGTACGTCGGGTAAACTTTTGAGCACCGGAGCGTCTCAAGGGAACCGATCCCAAGCCTGGACATGCACTGCCACTGCATGCTTCTGAGCAGCGGGCCGGAGCCCAACGCTCTACCAACTGAGCTACCGTGGCGGCTATTGTTCAGTGATTCATTACTAATCACAGCCGACGAAAATGTTCTCGTGTGGTTTTATCTGCCTAGCCTGTATTCCAGTTTGTGAATTATAAAAAATAGATCGAACATTAAGAACGAAATTGCGAAACTTAGTCACAAACCCGTTGAGTATTTCCCTGCTGCAATTAGGGGCCGTTCATAAATCATGCCACGCTCCAAGGGGGAGGAGGGAAGGTTGGCCAAAACGTGACGTGTCGTGCGGTGGGGGGGAGGTGGACCAAGGGTGACGTGCTATCACACGGGGTGATGTTTCCCACCGGCATTTTTGGGGGTTTTGTTTGTGCTGTTAAGTTGGGGACGGGACAAATAACAGGGACGAAACAAGTTTATTAAGCCATCGAAAACCCACACAATCGTTAGGGTGGCTGTGTTGCTCCGGTTTCCTTAACCTTCGCCCGGGTGGGGGGTCTTTTAGACCCCCTCGGGTTTTTCCGAAGTGACCAAAAAACGGCGGCGCGCAGCGCTGCCAAACTTGGTCTAGCTGTTCCTTCATCATTTTTACATCTTTCCTGAAAATTTTGGCTCAAGGTCATATCAGGTCAGGTCACCAGGTCAGGTGAAGTGACCTCACCTCAAAAAATACTTAGGACGGCATAACTAAAAGAAGGGTTAATCGATCAAGTTGAAACTCATACCACATCTTGGGCCCACCAGGAGCTACAACATTTGTTCCGGGATTTTTGATATTGGTGACCTAAGGTCATGTGCAGAGCATGACCTCCCCATTGACAATACATGGTGAAAATCACGAAATGAGCTTTTCTCAGTAAGTATGGATGGAATCAACTTCAAACATCGGTTGCGACTTGTTCTTAGCCCATTTCTGAAGCTGATACCAAAATTTTTGACTTGTGACCTTTAAAAGGTCACCTTAGGTCAAATAAGCATGTTTTTGTGTTTTTCTCTATAAATTTTGAATAAACTAAGATAGAGCTTTTTATTTTGTCACCAAAGTGTTTGTATAGTCACTGGAAGTCAAATGATATACATCATGACTATACCAGGTCAAGTTGGGTCAGACTGTTGACCTGGGTCAGGTCAAATTCTTAAATTTGACCTGGCATAGCAATATCATATATCATTCGATTCGTATTGACGAGAGAATTGCAATGGTGCATAAACTATGGCTGTATCTTGTTTGGTTTGGAAGATATTAGCGAAAAAGTAAACGCCCTTATGCATGGGTGGCTATGGACATTCCCAAGAATATGCCCAATATGTAGTGACCTGTAGCTCCCTAGGCTTTGACCTGACACGAAAATGAATGCCACTGTAATGAAAGCACATCTCAAGAGCTTTCGAATGGTGTTAGAAAAATGTTTCTAGCTATCATAGTTTCTGAGATATAGGAGGTTTTCTTAGTACACCTCATATTAGCGATTTTGACCTATTTTGACCTCTGGTGACCTTGATATTGACCTGACAAGAAAAATGACTGAAGTATTTTCGATATCATTTTCGAAGAGCTTTCGATTGCCGTTTTGCGCTTTTTTCTAGCTCTCTTAGTTTTTGAGATCGTGGGGGGTCTTTTTAGCCCCCCCACCAGGGCGAAGGTGGCTCGTACCCGCCACCGGGGCAAGGGTTATGTGAGAGGTTTATTAAGTGACACCATGACATGGAGGGGTTCCATCAACAAGTGACGGTGCGTGCCGTGGCAGGGTCGAAAGCACATCGAAAAATGGGAGACATAATTTTTGTTCATACATTACGCCACCCTATGGGGAGGGTTATCCAAAACGTGAAGTGCCGTGACGTGGGGGAGGGGGGGGGTCGAAAACAAATTGAGAAAGCGTGACGTAATTTATGAGCGGCCCCTTGCGCTCAAGCCCAATTTGATCAGCAGCGCCGTCTAACTCAACTGAAGTGTGGCCGGAAGATAAGCAGCGACATCTATTAGCAGAGGGCACTGCTACCACCGTCTGATAATGTAGAGTCGCTCGGAATTTATTGGTAAATACCCAAGCCCCGGCCTGAGGCTTGGGATACACCAACAGAAACACTGACATTGTTCAGGTTATATAATTTTGACGAGAGAAACACCATCCCTCCGAAAATAGGCAGTTGAGAAAACATTAGTGAACGCCCAGACCACTGACAGTGGAACTGGGGGAAGGGGGGCACCGGGGCACGGTGCCCTCCTTAAGTCAGAAATCTTAGCACTAACCCTTTGTCGTTGACTGGCAGAAATGACACAACCTTAAATTCGGACGTTCCGCCGTCACTGACCCCGACCACTATATCGGTACAAAAGGCCTCATTTCGTAAAGCAGAAACACAATAGCAATCGAAGACGATCTGTTATGCATATGAAATTATATAAATATGGTGCACAGTGAAGATACATAAGGAAGAACAAAAACAAGCTTCATGGCTTTCTTAGAACCTTTGAACCTGCCTTTTCTTAGAACCCACCATTTGAACGGGCTGCCCATGCACCTCCCGCTATTTAACCACAGAGTGGAGCAGCATCCATTAAGCAGAAGGGTAGAAACCGATGTGCAGGGGCATCCACTAATCAAAACTGTAGAAGCCGATGTGCAGCGGCTTCCATTCACGCCCGGCCCAGTGAGCCTCCCAGCCACCTTCGCCCTGGTGGGAGGGGGGTTTCAAACACACCCCTCTCGAACTCGGCTCCTATGCGGGATAGCGAAAAAACGCGAACACTGTTGGAGAGCTCGTACAAATTCACGAAGGAACTACATCGGTCACTTTTTGGCTCAGGTCAATATTCAGGTCATGACAATTCAAAAAGGTGGTGTGTCAGAGAAAAGTTTCCGTTTTCTGGCGTCTGACAGATCGGCAGATTGACAGAATGATATCAAAGCAAAAGCTTTATCGCCATTCTCTGCAAAGTTATTGACCCAAGTCTGAAACCTGATTAAGTAGCCCCAGATGACCTCGTAAAGGTCACAGGTCGAAAATTGCATTGTGTACAGCTGATTGGTACGTATTTGGCCGCGGCCGTTTTTGCAAAATATGTTTCAAGTGATGTTTCCTGCCGACACCATTGTTGCCTTACCTGCTACGTTTTAACTGGATGCATGAACTGACGGGCAGAAATGTTTCATCGTATCCAAAATTCGGAAGTTATTGAGAAAAGATACAGAAAATCATCGGGATCGGTGAAAACAGCTATTTGTGCATTATTTTCCAAATTGACGTCTCATCCAGTTCGCAGGGGCGACATTTAAAGAGCTCGTCAAAATACATTACCAGAGACGCAAACTTTTGAGAGAAGTGCAATCGTTTTTAAGATACTTCATAAAACAACTGACACTTCCACCTACCAATGAGTGCGGAACCGGCTGTACCTGGAAAGGGGCCCAGGATACTAAAATTTGGAGAATATGAGGGTATTCGCAGCTATATCTACACAAATACAGACCAATACCTGTTTTCCCCGTGCATTTTTTAATGGAGCAGTCATGATCTATACCTGACCCTATGTCATCGATATGAAGAATGCCGGAATATATTTTGTAGCACTCGCTAGGCCCATATGTGGCATAAGTTTCAATCGGTTAGATTCACCCATGTCTTACTTCTACCGCCTTGGACATTTTTGGATGTGCGGTCACTTGACCTGCACTGAGAACCTAACCTGACATGACTAAACCTTAAAATTTTGGGGTAAGTTGCTAAATTGATCAGGAATAAGGTGTGCGGAGTACGGCGGCGCTTCATGTTGCCGTGTTTTATACCGCCGGAAAAAACCCGCGGAAATGTTCAAACACGATCCCCCTCCCCCACCGGAGCGAGGGTTAAACACAACATAATCAGTATACTGGGCCTCCGTCAAGCAACAGGATAGAACCGTAAAAATAAATAAAGGGTCATCCACTGGCTGACCCAAGGAGGCCAAAGGGGCAATGGCACCCACCAAAGCCTAATATAGAGTCTATTTCCCCTCCCCCAAAAGGACCAAATTGCGGCCGTTTTTTTAAATACTGTTTTCGCGGTGTTTCTCAATTAACACCCAAAACGTTGGTTTGGCCCCCTCCAAAAGATACTTCTGGATCTGCCAATGTGGGCACCCTTCAAGCAAAAGGGAAGAATCAATACGCAAAGGCATCCAACAGACAGGCAACAGGCAAGCGACAGGCAGGGTGCAATTCGATGTGCACGGACATCCGTCAAACAGTTAAGTAGATGTTTAATGTTTAATCGGTACTTTTCCCATTACTGCGTGACAAATCAGAAGACTTAGCAGGCAACCATACGATTTACGACGGTATCTGTCAGTGGCCAGACGGTTATTGTGAAAGTGACACAGTTGTGCTTTTCAATGGAAATTATAGTACTTGCACTTGTAAATTCTGTTTTCCTATGTCTCTGCAACAGTGTGACAAGGGCACGAATACAACTAAAATAAGTATAAATTCTTTTTTCCTGGTCAATACGTTCATAATATATTAATTTAAGTTCGAACTCTCAATTAAAAACCAGAAAATAAAGTGATTTTTTCCATTACATTAACCATTTAGGGCACGAGAGAGGTGATTACAGGTCAGCTTGGAAATAAATTTCTGCGGCTTTTCGGGGAAGCTTCCCAATTTTCCCCGACAGAAACTGAATTTCATTGGTCATGACGTAACTGTAGTTAAAATCAAATAATTAGTGCTGAAAATAAACCATCCAGGCTCTATCGCTTCCCCCGTAGTGGCACTCCATTGCAGAGTATTTCCTGCAGTCGGTAATTGGGGAGATCCCGGCTGCCAGCAGAGCCTATATATATATATATATATATATATATTTATATATATATATATATATATATATCGTTATGTTTATCATTCCAGCCACAGGCGCTGCCGGGCGGACGTGTCCGTAGGCCGCAGCCGGGCGGCAGCGGCGGGAGCTGCGGCAACAGCTTACCTACTCCAACAGAGCACACTTCTGCAGCGGCCCCGCACAGGCCACCTCTGCCACGCCAGGGGGCTTTTCCAGTCACTGCTGGCCAGACGTTGAGGAACGGTCGTGCATTTCACATGTCTCCGATACATCCGTTATAACACATTCCCTCGTGTGTGGCACCGGGTCCAGACGCACGTCCAGCGTGCTGATCTGCCCTGGTTGGGCGTTGACTGCTGCGATGCGCTGACCCCCAATTCCGTGATAATCACCTGGCACCGCCTGGGTTCTTTTCGTACGAACCACTACCTGGGGTGGCGGCCCGATCGACCCCCAGGCGGTAGTAGGTATGTACTAAAAGAGCCCACGTGGGGTTGGGTTAACGTGCACAGTGGAGGACAATCCTAAAGTTCCCCCCTAAATTTTTTCCAAGGTGGCCGGAAAACTGTTCCCAGCCTAAAACGCTGCCTAAGTAAATGTTAAAGAATTCACAAGCACGTAGATTGGTAAAAAATGTTGAAAATCGGTTTGTAAATTTTGCACATATAGGCTTTAAAAATCAGACCTACCTTTTTCAAATCGATGCAATCGCACGGTCGCACCAGTTCGCCTGCACTGTAGACCGAGTGGTGCCCTGATGACATTTTATAATCGGATTATATGTCAAGGTCACACCACATGACGGCCAAGGTCAAGGTTATTGACCCTAACATTCCGGTAAGATGACATTATTTATGGCGTATGTCATGCTATGACTTTATAGTTAAGGATTCTCAATGTTCAGGTCAAGGTCACAGCTCACAGATCAAGGTCAAATGTCATGTTTCAAGGACAAACTCTCATTTCCCGCCCAAAGGCTGCTATAGTGTCAGCTATATTGTACATTCTTGGGAATAGCTATGTCATATTGTTACATCATAGATCAGTGACCTTGAATGACACTGACCCCCAAACTCTCAGAAAACATTGTGTGAGACCTTTCCTCTATGATCGTAGTCTCAGCTTTTTGTGAATTCCCGGTGTATTCCCGCATCGTCAGGATATTTCCCAATATGTCTCCGGCACGGCCCAGGTTTGACGTGTACGACCTCGTTTGATCTTAAAGATACTGACCTAGGTCAAGAAGCTTGGCTATGGTGTAGATCAACATAGCCCCACACTACCCAAAACCGGTCTTTTTCTTGTCCTCTTGGTTTTTTATATCTAAGGGGGTCACTTTAGGAGCAACTCCACCGCACGTTGACGTTAAACCCCTCTCACTGTGTGTGTTAAGAACTGAACATTCCAACGAATGTTTTTTTTTCAGTTTCTAGTAGTGCAAAACTTGAGGGTAGGTATACCGTGATAATGTGGATTTTGCTTGTGTATGTGCAATTTGCATTTTTGGAGTGTTTTTTTCAAGGCTGCTTTGTGCACATACCTAAGCACAGGAGTTCAGCGCAGGACAGGCATCTCAAAGCAGCCTTGAAAAAGTACTGATAATGATGATGAACAATTACTCCAAATGCGGAAACCCATTCCGGATACAAATATAAAAAACGTGACTGGATTTATGAAAAACGTGAAATTTACTGCATGACCTGGAACGCAACTGCAAAAGCCAGGAATGCATCACTTCCTCACGCATAAACCGAAAAGCGGTATCATTTCACTGCCCTAGTCCTAACGCGGGAAAACAGACTGCAATCATATAAACAGAGCCCACAGTATCTCACTATGGTTCGTGTGTATATATGGACCCCCGGGAACGAGCTAAGACCAGATCACCTCCGGCTCGCCACGGGGTCTGCCCTGTGAACGTGCTCTGCACCTACTGACGGCTACTCCCGCAGCACGCTGAACATGTGGTCGGCGTTGTTGTTGGCCCTGCTAGTGACCGCAGGACGCGAACTCGGAGCCCACCAGGCGTCGTCAGCCTTTCCTCCTGCGCACACACCAATCTCCAACTACCGAGCCGCCGGAGCAGACTTCGCAGAGCCGGAAGACAACGTGCCCGCTGAGGTTGACGCGGTGTACCGAGGACCAGCCGCGCCAAGGACTGACTTCAACGCCCCGGACTCGGCGTTGAGTGACGATACGACTGCGGCGATGCTAGATGGTGGAAGAATGGACGTGGCGTCAGCACTAGGCGTTATGATGTCTCAACTGGTGGATATTAATGTAACCACGGCTTCAACGGAAGAGCAATCACCTGAAGCAGGTACCAGAGCTGCAAAAAATCTCAAATCTGTCGGGCACTTTCGCAAAAACCTCCAAATCTGTCGGGTGGTTAGGATAGGACTATTAAAATTGTCTAAAACCCATTCAATTGGTAAAGTGTTCCTACTCTTTTTCCACATTCTTAATAGAAAATACTAAAATTAGCATAAAAAACTTCAAGTTTGGCACCAATGGATATCATTATTCTTATTTTTGTGCTCTGATCCTTATATGTGTGATATCCTTATTTTTCGTGCTCTGAAGCCGCCTATGGAAAATCTAAGTGGAATGACACAAGTCTATTAATTTTCAAAACTCTAGAACTGAGACTGTTCTTCGGGTTTTCAATTATCAGACACGCTCAGGAAATTAAGGTTATCGGCAGAAACCTATAACAAATTGAATACCGAACCACCAATTCTCATTTTCTGGAGTCACCATTGGTAAAGGAAATTTATTATTGGATGTAATTTGAGATTTGCGGACGTACAGCATACAAATAGTGTGTCAAAGTCAGCTCGACTGGGTCTTGAATAAGACTCAGTCTTGAATTCAGATGATTTAGGTCACAGGTGGAAATATACAATAACATGAAAAGCAGCCCCCCTTTTTCAGTCCTCTGCAGCCGCCATTGACAAAAAATGCTGCACTAGAATGAGAATAAGTGATATTTTGTTATTATGTTACATAGTCCAGCCCAGAATACTTAAAAAATATAGTTTGCAATGGAAGAAAGCTGACCTGGTTCCCATACCATGCTGTTACTTATGCCAGCTTTTGCAGATTTTCATGATTTCAGTTTTTGGAGGTGGGAGGGGGTAATTTGGAAGGAACCCCCAAAATTTATATATGGATTTTGCTCTGATGGCCAGACAAACAAGATTGGAGGGGTACTTTTTTGATATTCGAAAGTGTTTTTTTAAGGATCATGGCTACTTGTAGTTGAATACAAACATGTAATATTAGCTTTCCATGACTTTAAATGCATGTTTACATGAAAAATCCTAAATTTTGAAGCTGTTGGCTATCTCAAAGTTTTTCATGCATTGCCGTGCTCATTTCCATGAGGGTACGTGGTTTAGGATCTGAAGTTCATGAGGCTAATAAATAACCTTAAGTCAGTTAGATAGTAAATGTCAAATAAATATCATGTTTCCAAGGAAGTTAAGAGTAAAAGGAATGAGTAAAGGTTGCACTAGGCTGTGTTTTTGTTATATCTTTGTCCCCTTGACATAGATCATAGGCATATTTAGGTAAGTGAATAAAATGAAATAGGAGAAATAGTTTGGTACTTAAAACTCAAATTAATGTGGAAAGGTGAAGAGTTTTGTTTCTTTGGCATCTACAAATCCACTGCTGAAGGTATGCAACTTTTGTGGTTAATTCTGGACAAACAGGCATTGGATTTAAAAGAAGACGGAAGGGAAAATCAAATGTTTTAGTCTAATTTGACCAGTCTGCTGGTAAAATTCATTTTTCCCTTATTAATATCATTTAAAATTATTGATCAACAGTGAGCATAACATACTGTGTGGAAATAAATGTAAGCTGCCGAAATTATAACGAACACCACATCACTTACTTGTTTGTTTTCTCCCCACACTGTTCTGATCTGCCCGCTGTTTGATCCATGCTTCAAAACGACCTCCTTGGCCAAAACCACTGTTCCTGAACTTGCAGGGCAGCCCAGAATGCTTGATTCGCTGATGCTCCTTAAAAAAACGTTTCTCGCCAAAATACCCACATCCCTCAAATCCACATTTAAGCTTGACACGGGACGGTGGAAGGGGCTTCAGCTTAATCGGAGCCATTTATCAGCCCTTCAACTATGGACGATGAAATCCAGGCTCAACCAGTTTACTCAAGATGTATACCAAAGTAATGCAAGAGAAAAATAATCAAAAACACAACCTTGCAACGTATTGCCTCCACCACACCACGGGATTCTAGGGCCTTGGCCTCCGCCATATCCACAAGGCAACACACCAAACCGCAGGGCTGCTTTCAAACCAAAGATACCTTTTACACCGGCTTTGCCGCAAGGGCGCTGTTCAAACAGCGCCCTTGCGGCAGCGTTGAGCGTACTTCCAAACGAAGGAAACGAAGGAAAAAAACTGTTTTGCCTGTCGCCTTTACCTTTACGGCGGCCTGTCGGGCCAAGCTGTCGCGTGCTATGGAATACAAATCGGGCCCGACAGGCCGGTGAAGGAATTTTTCCAGGATTTTCTGGGTGACGTTCAAAAGGCCCTCTGTGCATAAGGCCCTCTATTCAAAGGTTCCTCGATTCATAAGTCCCTCGAAAATACCCTCTGTGCATAAGGCCCTCTATTCAAAGGTCCCTCGATTCATAAGTCCCTCGATTTTCCATCGGTTCTTGCCGCACACTGGCTTGATATGGGAGAGGTGCAAATTCATGAAAAACTTGTTGAGTGAAAGAGGTGACAATTCTAATATTGAGTTTTTTTAGAACAAAAAATATTTTCTGCTTCCTTTCAAGATTTTTTTTCTCACAGATTGTAAGATCTGTCACAAGACCATACCGTGCCCTAAAATCTGTCGGGCACTTTATGACCCGAGAGCCCGACTTTTTGCAGCTCTGGCAGGTACTGTAAATATATCGATTCAATCACTGCTGTCAGAATTGATTCATCAAGGTCAACTAAAACTTAAAGCTGCCTTTACAACTACATTAGATAGTATTTTCGAGAACCTCAATACACTCAACCGCCAACAAGCAGAACTGCAAGAAACTGTGGGCTTTCTAACGGAAAGGATGGAAAACATGAGTGGCAACCCGGAGAAGCCGTCTGCACATCTGACCATGTCCCTGAACGACCTAATAGACCAACAGTCGCGAACCCAGAACTCTTTAACTCGTTTGGACGCCGAGCATACCGAACTTCAGCATTCTGTGAAAGGCTTGGTCTCCAATCAGTCACTCTTCGAGGATTCTCTCCGAACGGCAACCGCTACTCAAGCCCGTTTGGGTGAGTCTGTTGCAAAGATAGGCGCTCAGCAAACTACCCTCAGCATTTCGATCGTCGGTATCGCTACCCGACAAACACAACTCCAGAAATCGGTAGACAAAATTCTGAGCCAACGGGGAAGAGTGGAGGCACCTCTACCTGGCGACTTCAGTCAACAAGCCAACGTTCGCCCGTTGTTCGATGACTTCAGTCTGCGGCAAAGTCCGCGGAGGACCATCCAGGACATGATGCGACAGCAGGCTAGCCTAGTGCAGGCCGTTGACGCACTACGATCAAATCAGACTGATCTTCGTGGCTCACTCGACGACCTCGCTACACGACAAGGTGAGTTCGACGAAGACTTCTCGGCAAGGCTGCTGACATTGGAAGAAGGGCGCACTCTCCCTCACTTCCTTCAGTTCCCCTGCAAAAACACAGCGCGTGTCTTCAGTACGTATCCGACTCTGTGTGCGGGGATTATGGTGTCTGCGCCTGTGCGCTGGGTTTTGCCCCAGCGAGCGGTTCGATTACTCGCTGTGATCCAGTGCGTATGTTTGGCCATTGTACAGAGGACGGTCAATGTCAGACACGGCACTCGTACTCTGTGTGCACCAACAGTACCTGTCGCTGCGCTGAGGACTACTGGTGGAGCTACGAAAGTGAGGAGTGTCGTGCCAGGGTGGGACCAGGGGAACCTTGCCTTTACAATGGAGACTGCTAAAAGAACGCATCGTCCGGAATTTGCAATGACGGCCACTGCTATCTCAGAATAAAAAGGTATGGCATCTACGAATACAGGCTAATGTTCAACGGAATTCCCAGCAATCATGGCTCAGTGGAGGTGAGGAAGGTTGGTGGACCATGGGGCTACGTCTGTGATGACGGTTGGGGCAGCAATGATGCTGCGGTGTTCTGCCGTTCGCTCGGGTACACGGATGCCGATGCCCACTGCTGCTCACACTATGGTGGGGGTGATCGGTTCAACTTGGACGACGTGGATTGCAAAGGCAGAGAGAGCCATCTCATGGAGTGTTTAGCAGAAAGCTGGGGTGTGGAGAATTGCGGCGAAGATGAGGTGGCTGGTGTGACGTGCACTTAGTCAATGTCAAGGAGCGTGGGACTCACAAAGGCACCGCACTAAATGCAGGGGTTTTGTGGGAGATGAGTTGAACTGGATCGAATTGCATGAATGTGTGGCCTTAAGGTAATAAAAGATAGTATCGTTCTTCCCAACGTATAACCTGATCACATATCCCCCTACGTGAAAAAGAGATGTGAGCCAGATATTGATAAACCTTTTCCGGGATGCCCCTTAACCCCAGAGGTTGGAAAAAGTGCCTAAAAGTTAACAAGGAAATTTGAAACTAAACTTGTCTGACCACAAATTCTGAGGCTTGGCACCAAAAGGGGACCTTTTCAGACCGACCCTCTCAGTGCATCTAAATCTTAGACAACGTATTAATAGACTGAGTGTCAACTCATCATACTGGTGGTCACGGTCTTACCTATTTTTTCACCGACTTGTTTATTTGTGTCACCAGCATTGCTGGCGAGTTGGCAGATTTTTCGACCTCTGCTCACCCCAGCGGGGAGTGTTGAACACCCCCCCTCTCCCTGGGGCTTTTGCGACGGCACCAGAAAACGGCGGCTCCTGGCGCCGCCGTATTTGGCTCACATTGTTTATCAATTCCGCAACATTTCTTAACATTTCAAGTTTAAGTCACCTTCGGTCAGGTAACCAGGCCAGGTCAAGTGACTTCGCCTCCAAAAAGTTTCGAGTGCTACTAGTGTAAGTACAAATCCATAGTACTTCATAGTAATCCACGATTTCATAGGAGTCCATTGATCTGATATTCATGTTACATCATGAACCGACCAAGTACCACAAGTTATGGAAAGGGGATTTTTATATCGAGATATAGGGTCAGATACAAGTCATTTCATGTATTCATTCATTCAAAATTCATACTCATCATTCCAATTGAAAATGCATGAGATAAACGGGGGCTAGCCGAAAAAAGGCTCTTTTCTGCGGTTACGGCTTAGAACAGCTTCCTATCATCCAAATCGTAGTATCTTACAGGTATCGAAAAATATTCCAACTCGCCAACAATGTTGGTGAAAAAACTAGAATAAGTCAGTGACAAAATATACCAGACTGTGATCACGAGTGTGATGAGTTGACGCTTAGTCTGTCAATTCGATATTTAAGATTTAGAAGAACTTAGAGGGTCTGGAAAATAATCCCCTTTAAGTGCCAAACCTCAATATTTTTGTTCACAATTGGTTTGGTTTCAGAATTAGTTGGCGACACGCTGACACTTTTCCGACATCTGGTATCTTAGGCCAATCTCCGGGATCATGCTGCAAGTTTGGACCTGCCACCTCTGAGAGGTCATCTGTAAATATTGAGGCAGGATTTCAGACTTGGGTCAATAACTTCGCAAGAATTTATAATAGAGTTCCCATTTTGATACCATACGTTTGGATTATCATTATGAGTCGATTGATACGCAAAATGACAACTTTAGGTCTGATGGTGACCCCGGCCCGACCTGAAGACGGTTTATTTTTTATATTCTGCCCTGGTGTGACCTGGTGCAAATATTTTATACTTTGACCTGGTCGCACCCGACCTGGTGTGATTGGGCTGGTAAATTATTTACTCCGTTCATGCCTTTTGACCATACCAAATTCTAATATCTACTCTTCATGTGTCTTGTGCGTGTATTGTTTCACTACTGACTCTGTCATTTATTTTTATCTTCCCTTATTTCCTAATATGTGCGATCGTGAGTTGGAAGGGGATGTAATATACGTGTACGGATGAAACAATAAATCGTTTGCTTCACCGTAACGAGAGAAAGAAAATGACTGCTAAAATTTGACTCTACCTTTATACGCACGATTTTTGGTCCTGATGTTTTTGAGTAATCTTATCACTCCAAGAAATTGGCGGAAGCCGAAACTTTCGGGTTTTGTAATACAGAAAAGTATAAATTAATATTTTCTCGTCAATAAGTTCAGATAATCCGTATTTTAAGTTTTAACTCTCTATCGTTTACCTACATGATCCTGATGAAGGACTGTGCCCAAATATATAATCTAAGTGTATTAGATCCATTTTAAATCCAGGATTCGAGGAGACAGGCCAGTAAACACCTTGTCAACGAGTACTTTAATAGCATCAAAGGAACTCCTAGGTCTATACTTATTCTCGAAACCAGTGATAAAACAGTGACATGAAACTGTACAAAGCTTTCCGACGTGCACGAAAAATATCCAGTGTCACTGGAAGAGAGGCCCCGTGAAGACGAATTCAGCATAATCACAATTATTCCGACTAACAAGGTAACTGTTTCAGGCTACTTTTCAAGTCCTAAACATCCTCTCTGGGAAGTCCAGGGCTACGCTACTCATCCACAACCACCCACAGTCCGCCTATAGCGTCTCCGCTCTCAGTGCCGAAAGCGAACGATTTAACCCATGCTTATGCACATGCTATTCCAGGCTATAGCTGTTAGTAAGTGAGGCTAAAGCTGGACAACCGAAGTAAAATCCGCATTTTGTTATTGCTCTTGCTACCCCGCTTCTGCGGATTCTCTTGCGATTCTTCCCTGCTCCATCAGACTGGCTTGTAGAAAATAGTAAAATGTTCAGAGGATGTTGACATATTCTAGAAGCTCTTTATGTGATTGAGTTGGGGATGTGCTGTGGTCTCGGAGGTGCGGATGTGATCTTCCGGAAGGAGGCTCGCCGTTCTTGGGTGCTCGTCTGAGGAATGGGATGTTCCGGTGGGTGCATTGATGAGGGTGTGGTACCCACCATCAGCCCTGCACCCTGCGGGATCGCCACATGTCCCCCGCCGAGCACTGACGGGTGTACGTTTCTGATTGTCGTGATGGGGCAAAGGCTGCTCTTACTTGTATCGCGCTTCATTCAATCCACGGGGAAGCTTGAGCCCGTTTCCACCAGCTACCCTCTAGCACATTGGCCTGCGCTGTTGGTTCGTGTGGTGCTGCCCTCTATAATTCGAGCCAGTGTTTGGTCTGTTTCCCGATGCCGTCTCCGTCGCTGCCGGTCTTCGCCTGCCACTCACCGGGACCTACCTTTCATCCCGTATTTTATGTTTTATTGTTTTAGCCATGCTGAAAGACACGAATATTCTGTTCGGCAACGCCATGTATAGTGGTGGTATTGAGTTCATTGGGGAGAAGGGGGATACTAAACTAACCCCTTAAGTGGGGACAATACAAATGTCCTGATAGAATCAGTGTTTGACTGTTGGAGCTGCAACTTCCTGGTGAGGTCATTATATCAACAGCTAAAAGGACTCTGGCCTGGCCACAGTCGGAAAATATGCACTTGGTGACCAGAATCCAGAACAAACTAATAATTTGCTTTTATTAGTTTCTTTTGAATCTTGTCTATTCTTCTTATTACTTTTCTTGCGTTTTCTTCGGTTTGAAAAAGAAGGTTTCCTATTGACATTTATATTAATTACTTCGCAACGTGTTTTATGATGTCGCATCATCATCCTGAGTCTATACATATATCACAGACATTGCAGTTACATACACAGACAATAACACTTTCTGATAATCAATTGAATTATCATTCATCATTTTACCTATTCATTTGAAATGCAATTGATTCGATTACTCAGTAATAATGGGCAGGAAAATATGTGTCAGCTTCACAAAGACTGTTAGCCCCAGACCACAGCCTGGTACATTGGTCATACCACCACAACCCTGTCCCGAAGACTCACAATCTACCTACAAACCGGGGAAAAAGAAGTGACCTGTTCCGCGTTCTGTGTCCTTAATTCCCGTTAAACTTGAAGTTGCAGTTTCAGATGCAAGCAGACTTCGAAAACTTTGAACGATAAAAATGTCCCAAAAGCTACTACTCAGAAGCATACACCATCCAATCTTAAGTATTATACATCGTTATAACGCCCTTGTGGTGGATTTGGTCATTAAAGCTCGGCCTCATCTGATAAATGTAAGCGGCTTCAAGGAGTCTGAGCCGTCGTAGGCTGCTTTCCCGTGCCAGGATGCTGGTGTTTTCGACAACTCATTTTCAGCTCATTTTCATTCTGTGCTTGGTATAAGAGTGTAGAGTAGGTCCGCCAGTTTGTAGATGGATAGGTGGTTTGTTGATAATATCTATATATATATATATATATATATATATATATATATATATATATATATATATATATATATATATATATATATATATATATATATATATATATACATATACATATATTCCAGCCCTCTACAGCCTTAACAAAGTGATGCAGTCATTAACACTAAAGACAGCACTTTTCACCATTCACATCATGCATACAAGTTCATGACCGAATTTGGGATTTTCTGCGAAAAAGTATGTTGCTAAGATTGAGGTAAATGACTACGGATCATAAAAGTTTGTGCTCGCACTGTTTCTGCAGATTACGACCGAATGATCCAAAACCCGTTTTGCGTAACAAGAGCACCTAGAACCACAATTCCCTTATGCGAGCTCGTTCTGTTATTTGGCATATCATGGCAAGACTACACGTCCCTAAATTTGCACTTACGAGAGAATTGTAATGGAGCCTCACAGTGCTGCAGCTTCGACGGATTTTTCTCAGAGTCAGATGCGATTCCGGCATGAAAAGATCGGCTCTGACTCTGACCCCGACTCCAGATTCACCTCCCCCGGGACAATCTGTTTTGAGCTGACATTTCAATAGGCTATCAGACCAATGAACAAAAAGTTGTGGATTTTTGTTCTATTTCCCCTACAAGAGCAGTCCCCAGCCCAAGCGGCATGACCACTGGTCATGCCGCACCGGTCATTGACCAGCGTCTTTAACAGTGGAGAGCCAATCACCACACCCTTACAACAAAAAATTCAATTATAGAAGAAGGGCTTATTGTTTACCAACTTCTAGTCTGCACCTGCTGGCACACCCTACTCGGAGTACTCCAGTGCGCAGTGCCAAAGATGGAAAAGGTACATGTATGTGTCTCATTTTTTAACAATCGCTCAATTCTAAGCTCCGCTGGTGGCAAATGCACAAAAACATTGTATCGGTCTATATTGTTCGTCAGCTGTATTTTTTCAAGACCACTTCTGTCGAAACGCCTCACACACATACGCTGTCGGGAATGATATAATTTACTAAGGCATTGCCCAAGAGAATTTCAAATCGTTCGAAATCTCACAAAATTCGTCGGGAAGTTTTCTTATTATTCTGAAAATCCGTCCTGTGTAACGAATGGCTTTATTAGACTCACAAGGCATCTCCACTTAGACACATGTTATCCATCGATACAGTCAGCAAAATTTTTGGAGGCTTCGCTATTCCGCGGCCCCTCTAACAAAACACAAACAAGCTGGTATATCCGCCAAATATGGCGCTGCCTCGCCGTTGACGTGCTTTAACACGCGCACTGGAGGGGGCCTCGGAGGCCCCCCCACCTGTTTTTCCGAGGTGGCCGGAGAACCGCTTGTAGCCGAGAAACGAAACGTGGCCACAGTTAACAAAATTTAATAGCGCGTCGATTGGTGAAGACTTTTTGAAAATCGGCCGAAAATTTTTGGACTTATAGGCTTTCAAAGTCAGACCTGCATTTTGAGATCGCCGTAAACGCGCGGTCGGACCAGTTAGCTTGCATTGAAGACCGAGTGGTGACGTCATAACGTCATATAAGCGGGACTATATGTCAAGGTCACTTCACATGAAAGTCAAGGTCAAGGTCAAAGGTCACAGGTCAAGGTCATATCTGCACTTTCAAGGTCACTGACCACTGTGCGTCCGGCCAAATTACGTTACCCCGTCTGACATATATTATGCTATAACCTCATCGGTAGGGTACCCCAATACAAAGGTCAAGGTCAAAGGTCAAGGTCAAAGGTCATTGGGAAAGGTCAATCCTCATTTCCCGCCAAACAGTGGCTTTAGTGTTAGTCAAAGTGTAAATAATAAGTAGAATACCATATGGTGACCTTAAAGGTCAATGACCTTGAATGACCTTGACCCAAAAGTTGTGGGGAAGCCTCTTTGAGACCTCTTCTCTATGAACCTTGTCCGCCTTTAGCTTATTCCCCGCCATTTTCCTGCATAATCACAGCATTTACCAATCGATCCCAGCATGGCCAATATTTGACCTTTACGACCTTGTTTGACCTTGAAGATAATGACCTAGGTCAATGAAAATTGGTCATCATGTAGATCACCATAGCCCCCACCCACCTACCAAGTGGCGTTTTTCTAACCCTCTTAGTTTCCGAGATCTTAGGGGGGGCCTACCAGGGCCCCCTCCAGTGCGCGTTAGTGCCAGACCCCCTCCAGTGCGGGTGTTAAAGCGCTACCTAGAATACCTTAGAACAGAGCTCGCGCCTCAATAGCTCTCCACGTAGTAAGTCAAAAGAATAGTCGCTGTCGACACTGGTGGAGGTCGCTGCCGCGTGGCCTCGGGGGAAGGAGGCCCTGTTTGGACGTGTTGGAGGTCCGACAGATCCAGTAGACAGCAAGACTGGAGATCTCTTCTCGGCCCAGGGGGAGGAGGGTCTTAGTGGGAAACCTGGCTTGTATTGCCCTGGCACGGCAATACAAGGCCTATACAAAGTCTATGGGAGACTCAAAATACATGAGGATCCTGACCCGCAACCTCCCCCATCTACACCAATGTGTAGAAAGGGTATAGTGTTAGTGCTCCATTCTCGTGCTTCAGCTGCCTTTCATGCCACCCTTGTTATGACGTACAGTCGTACAGGCCTAGCCTCCGACTCCCTCCTGCCAAAGTCGAAATCACCATGCTGCTCTCCTCGCCTGACAGTCCACTCTCCTTGGCCCTGTTAAAAGGTAAAAGCTGTGAGATAAATGTGTAAAATAAAACAAAAACTGTTCTTGGTTAATAAACTACTAGGAGGTTGGTCGGCACATCTAAGCTCAAACCTTACATGCCTAACCCATGTGTCTTTTGACTGGCTAATCAGTATGCGCCGCGTGACGGTATTCCCAATGCCTGCTCGCTGGTGGTTGCGAGGGATCGCGAACGGGTCGCGAATCGGTCGTCGGGGTTTGCGGCCGAATTGTTGGTCGTCGCGGAGCTGATTAGCACACCCCCGCTCCACCTTGTCCAAATCCGAATCTAACTACTCGTGTTCCGTGTCTCTCCGGTGAACCACTTAATGAACCCAAAACGGCCGCCCTTTTTCCTCCTGCCGTACTTATTCCGAATCTACTTTCAGCGCTCCCAGGCCACGGGTGCCTGGCGCGGATGGCTGGCGCGGATGCCCCTGGTGGGGGCTAGTGTCGCCGCGGGTCGCCGGCGGCTGGCCGTCCGGCCGTGGGCGGGTGACGTCCGCTCTG
The DNA here is from genome assembly GCA_034440635.1 of Lepas anatifera. NCBI lineage: Eukaryota > Metazoa > Arthropoda > Thecostraca > Lepadidae > Lepas > Lepas anatifera. The sequence goes on from JAOTON010001956.1 coordinate 1,121,007, forward strand.
CGGCTGCGTTTCGCCGGTCGCCGTGCCTGGGGCGGCCGCCTGCCGGCCGCCCTGCGGTTGCATCTCGACGGTCACCGCGCCCGGTCGGCCTCCGCCGTCCGGCGTGGTCTCGTCTCTGCGCCTTCATGTCTTCGGTCGCCGTGGTTGGGTGGCCTGCCGCCGCCTGCCGCGGTGGCCACTCTGCGGCTGCGCCCCGGCGATCGCTGCGCCCGGGCGGCCTCTCGCCGTCCGGCGCGGTGTCATCTCTACGACTGCCTGTCTTCTGTCGCCGTGGTGGGGTGGCCTCCCGCCGCCCGCCGCGGCGGCCGCTCGGCGGCTGCGCCCCGACGATCGCTGCGCCCGGGCGGCCTCTCGCCGTCCGGCGCGGCATCTGCCTGCGGCTTCATGTCTTTGGTCGCCGCGCCCGAGCGGCCTCTCGCCGCCCGGCGCGGTGTCGTCTCTGCGGCTGCGGGTCTTCGGTCGCCGCGGTGGGGTGGCCTCCCGCCGCTCGCCGCGGCGGCCACTCTGCAGACTCATCCCGGCGGTCGCCGCGTCCGGGCGGCCTCTCGCTGTCCGGCGCGGCGTCCGCCTGAAGCTTCATGTCTTCGGTCGCCGTGGTGGGGCGGCCTCCCGCCGCCCGCCGCGGCGGCCACTCTGCGGCTGCGCCCCGGCGACCGCTGCGCCCGGGCGGCCTCTCGCCGTCCGGCGCGGTGTCATCTCTGCGGCTGCGTGTCTTCGGTCGCTCGCTCTCTCGCCTGGGCGTCTCCCGCCGCCCGCTGCGGCGGTCGCTACGCGGGATATCGTCGCCCGTTGTGGAGGCGCGGCGACCCTCCCTGCGGCCGGGCTTCGGCCCGACGGTTGTGTTGCGCTGTATTTTCTCGCTGTCTTATACTGTTACCCATGCTTTTTATAATATTGTCCAGCGTAGTCATGCCGGCCGGCCATAGGATTTTAGGGTGCGCACCCATTGTACTGTTCTTTTTTTGCCGTTGTAGTGTTTTTTGCCGCGTGTGCTGTCAAATACATGTATGGATGGACTGTGCAAATCCGTCTCGCCCGTGACAAGTCCGGACTGCAGTCCCGAGTCGAAGTTGGCTAGATTTCACTGACTCCACCCCCGACTTCGATTGTAATCCCGAGCAGAAATGGGCTAGATTTCACTGACTCCGCCTCCGGCATGAAATCAGCCCGAGTCGGAGTGGGCTAGATTTCATTGACTCCGCCTCAGACTTCGACTGCAGCCCCGAGTCGAAGTTGGCTAGATTTCACTGACTCCACCCCCGACTTCGATTGTAATCCCGAGCAGAAATGGGCTAGATTTCACTGACTCCGCCTCCGGCATGAAATCAGCCCGAGTCGGAGTGGGCTAGATTTCATTGACTCCGCCTCCGACTTCGACTGCAGCCCCGAGTCGGAGTGGGCTAGATTTCACTGACTCCGCCTCCGAATTTGACTGCAGCCCCTGGTCGAAGTAGGCTATATTTCAGTGACTCCGCGGGGATGAGGTGGCTTAGTGGATAGCACCCTTGTCTTCTAAGCCACCGGTCCCGGGTTCAAGTCCCGGCGGAGCCTCTGGAATAAGTCGATCTGATCCCCAAAATCCCTTCCAACAGGGTGAGAGTTGGCGACGCCGTATGACCCTGGCAGTTGGTGCGTCGTTAAACCCCAACAATTATTATTATTCATTGACTCCGCCTTCGACTTCGACTGCAGCCGACGCTGTCGACTCCGGCCGACACCACTCTGACTCCGCAGCCCTGGTATCTCGGCAGTTGCCGTATCCAGTTTGGTGCGAAAGTCATTAGTGAAAAAGTAAACACTCAATTATACTAGTAAGCTATTGCCCTCAACCTCGGCTAGCCTAAATGTAGAGCTACAACTCTGAATGAAAAACAGCGCCTAAATCGAGCCGGCCTGATCAAATAATTGTTGGGGTTTAACGACGCACCAACTGCCAGGGTCATACGGCGTCGCCAACTCTCACCCTGTTGGAAGGGATTTTGGGGATCAGATCGACATATTCAGAGGCTCCGCCGGGACTTGAACCCGGGACCAGTGGCTTAAAAGGCAAGGGTGCTATCCACTAAGCCACCTCATCCCCAAGCCGGCCTGATACTTCAGCTTGAAGGTATATACCAAAATTCGTGATATTCAGTGGCATACTGTGCCTTAACTTCGATTCGAAATCCGACGGCATAAACAAATGCGAGTTCCGTTAAATAGCGTCCAAACAGTTTCAGATATTATTTTCCTGAGCTAAACAAAGTTTTGTAAGCATATCTGATCCCAGCAGTTCTGACGTCTGATTCTCTGGTGACTTCAAAATTAACCGGACGAAAAAAATTACTGCAGTTATTTCGGCGGCATTTTGGACAAGTTTCCGATTGCTTTCTGCATATCTTAATCCATTTTAGTTTTCTAAACGGTTGGTTGTATATTGCAATCAGTGTTCAGGCATTCATGGCGCAGAGATCAACGACTCAGGAATTTTAATGGGAGCTCTTCCTCGGACTACGCCTACACTAGCCACACATCCTGGAAACATGGACGCCATTCCTGGCGGCTGTGGTAACGCGTAGTGTCCGTCCGAAGCCTACCCTCCCGACCCTATCGACGGCACCAGGAAGGGGCTGACATTCCGGGAAGGAGCTCATGCAGATGAATACCAGCGACGATCGGAGCTTCACATCTCCACGTCGTATACCTATTTCCAGTGAGCCTTCAGGACTGGATTATATACATGTCACCTACAGGTTGGGACCAGGAATGGCGCAGTAGCGGCGGTGCGCGAGGAATGGATGGGCACATCGATATGCCTCTCAGCGGAGGGGCGCGCACAAATATACACCCCTACCTCCCCGGACAGAAAATGGCAATTCACCGGAGTGAAGCAATTTTCTAACTTCGCTGTATGTTGAGGCATAACGAAGCAGTCGTATTCGGGCTCGGATCCCGGTGTGGTTTTGGGATGCGGTTTTGTGCACCTCTGATGAGACAGCTGATGTGGCCGCCCAGTGGCCACGCTCATGAGCCGGGCTCGGGCGTCCATGACCTGACACGTATCCGTCAAATCTCAGACATGTCCAGAAGCGCGCGCCAGACCGGGGCCCCGCTAGAACCCGCCCGTGATGGCGCTCCGCTCGGTGGCCAACAGGCAGGAGAAGAACGGACTCGAATGCTGCTAGAATGGTCCAAGGGATGGGAGACCTTAAAGGCGATGTCCCTCTTTTCTCAGAACTGTGGAGCTGTGATTTGTCAAACTTCGCGTGGCTTTTAACCAATAAAAGAGGACATATTGTGACAAATGGCGTATATGTGTTGATACTCCCTTTGTGGGTGTGCGTTGTCAAGTTCCGTGGGTGTGTGTATGTTGGCAAATCAAAATTGCTCATTTCTCAGGAAATCCACCGGGCCTCATACTCGTGTCGGCCGCGAGGAAAGCTAGCACGCTAACCGCTGCACCACCGTGACCTCTTAATTCATACCTACATACTTAACTACATGCATACATACATACCAACACAACAATATCAGGTTATTACAGAAAACATGTGTACAGAATACCCCAGGCTTGCCGCCGGAGTCTGGCTGCCCGACCAGCTCCGGGGACTGAGTGCCTTTGACCATCACTGACGAGACGCGTCTTCGCTGACGCTTTCCTAGCTGGCATACTAAAAACGCATAGTCGAAGCACAGCAGACCGATCAGCTGCGATGGACCTCCAGAGGTTTATTGTTTTAACCTGACATGTTCTCGTTGACTTGCACTTCTTTCGTAGCACTGAAGGCACAGTAACTCTTTCAATATTTCCGAGGGGTTTCCGTTTCCCCTTCAGTGTCATTTTGCTTCTGCTAGACGTGATCCACTTTGCTCTCAAGCATTTTGTCAGTGAATCTGCCTCACTTTTAATATTACAGCGCGTGGTCTCATTAATTTGTAAAGCTCAGGCAGCTGCTCGCTTACAAGCGGTAAATATATTCCTGTAGTCTTTAAAGACGTTGTAAATCTAAATTCACCAACATCTACACATAAGGGGCCCACCAGATTTTCCAACCTAGTTGGCATCTCTATTGTTCACAGCAAACACCTAGAAACTCACCTGGTGATGATGGAAAGATGAGTGTGGGTGCCATCTATTCACAGGCGTCTTTCTAAGTGACCTTTGCCAACAATGCAGGCTTCGTTTGCGTGTCTCAGGTCTCACTCTATGGAGAGGTCAGCTAAGTGCCCGCGCAAATACTAGCCGCGGCTCTGCAGATGGACACTGAACACGGGTGTGCACTGAAACGCCCATTCACACCCGGTGTCCCCATCTGTCACGAATGCACTGCACTATCCACGTGCAGCGCGCGCGACATGCCCCTGCCTGACGAGTCTCTACCGCCGATGCCGCTGCCTGACGCGGCTGAAACTTACGGACCAGGTGGCAGATGCACTTTAACACTTAGCCTGAGGCAAAACACCGAGGACGAGCCTTGGCCTGGACTTTGGTCAGGCAGCGCAGTGAGCATTTCAAAGGCAATGGTTCCATACTTACGTGGTCACGCTGATAGCAATGACCATATATTTGGTGCACTTTCTGGCACTCTGAATATTTAATTAAATTTGAAAACATTAAATTTAATTTTGAAAACGGACTACAATTCGAATACCCATCCCGGGCTCCCTTAAAACATTGCGCACAGGTGGCCTTCGACTACGTCACCATTTTTCCTACAAAAAAACTAGGAGAAAAGTTTCAATTTCAAAAATATAGCCTCAAAAGCTAGATATGTGCTCAAATAGTATACACCTAACCCGCACATATATTTTTTATGAACGTCCGGGGATATATTCCCATTAAAACGGTTGGCGATGGGATGACAACTTCCAAAATGGGAAAATTTAAGACTCTAGCGCAAAAAATATTCGTGTTTAATACATTTGTTTTTATAATAATTCAATAATTTTTATGGGTCCCATAACATTGTACAGTTGAAAAACAAAATGCGCCAGTTGCCTACAAATGAACCAAATGTACTTGGTATCCTACGCGATATAGCATCTTTCACCAAACAGAAAATGATCTACTATAAACGCAATGGTACCCATCTAAAAAAATAGCCGCCATCAAAACATTTTAGATGTGCTGAAATTTTAGAGTTTAGATATGCTGCACAGTACGTGAAGAATTTGTGAGAGCACATTCTGCGACATCGTCAGGAATCCGCTGAAGGGCAGTAAGTGGACCCAGCAGAGGGCTGCCAGCGGCGGCGACATAAGACCCAGGAAGGGATGAGCAGATTCAGCAGGAGCAGGAGCACCAAACGTTTCCTGTCCCATGGGAATCAAAAATGTTAGCGGCTTAGCGATTAGCGCAATGACCAAAAATTAATCGGTGCCCAGTTCGAAAAAAAATGCAAAGATAAGACACCGCCTGGCGTGGTCATACAACCGGTAGCCTCTACTGAGCCTTTAAAATGCATGTCACTGATGAATTTTTGCATTTAATTCAGACGCCGACAGATTGTTCTAGCACCTGATGAGAACACAAATAGCACGAACGAGTTGTTCAGCTCCCGTCGTAAACAACACGTTGAGAGCGCCCCGGGCTATTCTCAGGTGCAGACACTGAAGTGGGGCCGTTTGAGGCAAGTACAGCGGACGCTCAACTGGAGAAGTTGCTGACCAAGTGCGTCACCGTCAGCTGGCCAAGAACAATGGCCGGATCTGAACCTCGACCTGATAAGAGCGCTTACTCTGGCTGATTTCGGGACGGTATCACACACGGGGAATTTAAGGACACGATGTGCCTTGGGAAACATATGAGCCATTGGCTCTACTACCTGGACCTTTCAAGAGGGTGCTTTGGCCATAAAAGGGGGCGCCGAGGGTTGATTAGAGGGGGAAGTGCCTTCTTGTCCCCCTAGATTCGTCTATGTGGCCAGGCTCAGGACCAGATCAAGGTCAAAATGGGTCATGATACATGTCAGCGACACTGCAGTGGCAAGAAAAAACAATGACGTCAAAATAAGCGTGTTATCACTGTTCCCCACAAAGTTATCGAAGTAAGTCAATCTCCCCATGCATTTGCGATGTAGAGGTCATGGGTCTAACCTGAAACCAGGTCAGCAACAAAAATCGCTAGCACAAGTTGTGGCAGGTATTCGCGGACCTCATTATGTGATATGAATATCAGATCGAAAGATTAGGTCTGCTCTTACGTTTTCATATCTTAAACATTTTTGGGGTTAGGTTACAATCTGCGCTAGTGACGTGACCTGATATGACCTGGACCTAAAATCGACTTAAAGATTGCGAAAAGACCAGGTAAAAATATTACAAGCATGGCAGTGCTGGGCGCCGCAGGTTTGTCCCCGTACCAACGCATGCAGCGTACCAGCGCAGCGCGTGCCGGCGCATTTAACCTTCTAGGCGGCTTTATTATCCCCTGGTGAGTACTATGAGCAAACGAAATCAAATGCGTAAATATTTCAACGATGCACCAAAGATTCTCTAATACTAATGACACCCCTCACTTAGCACCCCTGGACACGCCCTTGAGCCGCACGGCCGTTTACCGTAGAAAACAGAAATGAGACATAAGCACATTGGTCACCACCGATGACCATTACCATCGCTGTTGCTGTCGGTCGCGACGCTGACGGCGGCGGCAGGATCGTTACCGCCGGCGGCTACTGCCGCTGCGCGAGCTGCGGCGCGCGCGCGCTGCCGCCACCTCCGCGGCGGAGACGGCGACGGCGGCAGTCGGGCGGTCGCAGGCCTGGGCGGCGCTGAGGAGATGCCAGTGCCGGGGCCGCCATGACAAGCCACGATCGCGCGGCCGAAACGGCGGCGGGCGAGACGCGCCCGCTGGCCGAAAATGGTGCGGTGGGGTCGAGGGTGCACGCGCTAGCCAACGGGAATAAGGACCAAGTGACGCTGGAGGTGGTGCCGGTGGGTAAGAGGAAGGCCACTGAGAACCGGAGGAGGACAATGCGCGTCAGAAGCGCGCGCGAGAACTACCTGGCGGCGCTGGTGGTGTTGCTAGCGCTAGCGGTGCTGCTCTTCCTGGCGCTGTACCTGAAAACCGTCATTGGTCGGAGAGGTAAGCCAGCCGGCGGCCGCACATCCATCGATTGAGGGCCCTCCAAGGCCTCACTTGTGCTATACAATATTGATACTACCGCTCGTGGCCGATGACGTTAGACAGCGGGTCAGGTTTGTGACGGCCAGCTGCAACAACGCGCTGTCAGCTGCAGGCCATGCTAAAACAATCAAACTTTGGTTGTTCGCACAAACATGGTGCTGAACAACAAACACCCGGGACAAGATTCATTTAGATAATAGATTGCTCGGAAAGTACGAATGTGCTCCGTTGGGGAGAGCTTGCACGAGCTTCGACGGGGGCCGACCGATTGAGTTCTTCAGTGCGACTGTGACTGCTAAGATTTTAAGAAACAATTTACTCTACTCAACTCTCCCGCAGCCGTTTAAAATATTGCGTTGGTACTGCACACGATTGTAAAGAACGGTAACCCCTAGAAACATCACTTTGCCTGGAACAATGTTAGAGATGATATTTAAGTTTTCCTTTTGATATTTTCCTGGTGAGCACATTCTTGTTAAAAGAAATGGCTCATTATGTGCAAACGATCGGGACGGGAAGTATTTCTCCTCTCAAACTAACAAGTGTGAGTATTCAGGCCTAGAATTTAGGACTGGAAGAAATTAGGCCTGGAGGACTGGAACCTTACTGGCCGGTCTTCTTCAAAGGCAGTAGGTATGTGTTTTACGATTTGGAGCCTCTAAGTCTCCAAACGGCCTTGTCGCTTTCATCGGTATGCACATTATCCGTCCTGAAGAGCCTCTGAATCGACGTCGTAAAAACCGCTGTTAAATAGTTTGCCTGGCCAACCTTCAGAGCAGGAACACCACCTTAGTATATTGTCCACTAATTTGAACATAGCTTCAATGCCCATGATAAAGACCGATGATGTTAACCTCCATACAACATAACTAGCCTGAGTGACGGAAGCCGTTTCAAGGGTTTGTTTACCGCGCTTCTATGGGGAATGAGGCTGTCTAAATGAAGAAACCACCAGATAGTTCTTCGTTTTTCCTTTTAAGACGAACAGTCAGCCAGTATGGCTTAGGCATTCTGAGCTTACCTCCTTTGACCACCTCTAAAACATTGTGGGATACTTTAGATTTGAGGCAGAGTTAAAGGAATAGCAAAATCATAATTCAGGACCTTGCTATTTTAGTCTGAGGGAGTATTACTATTGGGTGTCGGAGAGCTTAGCTCTCCGGTGTGAAATTTAGGTGGTTGAGACTGTGGAGGGCTTACACTCCCAAGGTAAATATTTTATTGAAAGTGATCGAGGAGAGCATGGCATTCTGGAGGTTTGTAGCGGCACGTTTGGGAAGTGGTGCGGTCCCGTCTCCCAGGCCCCCCGTCGCCTACAACAGAGCCCGGCCGCAGAAGCTGCTGGGTCGGCAGAGTACTGCAGATGATTACATTTTGTGTTGTTTTCCTGCCTTTGCATTTCGGTATTGCCAGCTTAAACGAATGTGTTGTATAACTTGAACATTTTTGAAAGCCCGAAACAGCCATGCTCCATTTGAACCAGCTCTGTCGGAGCTCCAGGCTACGATGCAAATCTTCGTTAACGGGGCTGTGGACAAAAATTTTGTATCAGGTTGTGTGAGTGATGTTTATGCCAAATATGGCCAATATTTGTCCTATTTGAGCTGAACATTTCTGTCTGAATCCTATTCTGTCTGATTCCTGCACTCGATTAACCTAGTGCAGGACGGGACGACACGGAAGGCTACTTTTATCATCCATAGCTTTCCTCTACCTCCTCTGCCTTGCTGAGCTTTCGAAGAACTCAGCACGCTATTCTCTTTCTAAAAAGTATGCACTTGAGTAAAATAGACTGACATTTTGCTGAGTAATTTTTCTGGAAAGGTGCAATCTCGATTAACTCGCACGCGCGGCCTTTTTGCGGAGCGCCGCAGCCGCAGGAACACCTTGGGCCAAGAGCTCTTGGGTCTGATCCCCGGGCGATGAATGCTTTATCTTGCTCTGGTTCCAACATATTTTTACAATAATTCAAGGATATTTCTAGCAGACGTTAGCTTGTCCCATGCACTGGTCGCCAACTAGTGTTATGACCACATTAGGTATTTAGTTTTAGACTCTGCATTTTTCCTCGTCTAATTTCTACTTTATTAGAACCACTTTGTACTCTGAGCGGAGCATCTTAGACGTAGTAAGATTAATTTTACTGTCTGCATAGTCTCCTCGCATTTTATTTAATGCGAGGGGCAGGCCATTTATATTGTTACGGTCATATTACATATATTTGTAGCCAATGAATTGACCTGTGAGTTGATATATCTCTGCTGGCGACCTGGATTAGCAAATAAGAAATATCTTAGAAGCGTCCATGGCTAAGCTATAACGGATTCATCGACTTTCACCGTTGCCTACCTTGTTTTATATGACCTATCCCTGGATATAATTATTGATCCTTTGACCGGGGTGCTTCGTAAAGGAGGTAGCGTATTTCCAACTCCGGGGATTCCGAGCACTTTCCCACTGCCTTGATCGTGACGATAACCCACTGTAAGTCACCAGGACCGACTCCGATTTCGTGAATACCCTGCGCTACCGACCGCGATAATTTAACGAGGCCTTTAGCCGCCCGGGCGCGATTTCGTAACTGGCACCCAACGAGATTTCGTTAAAAACCAGACTAATTTGTCATTGGCAGCTAATGAGTTGGCTGTAGGCGATGAATTGATTGGATTTACGTCGGGTGCTGTTATCTACATGACCGGGCCGCCGGCGGGAACGTCATGGCTAATTGCTCCCCTAAACAGGCCGTCAAGGTCCTTAACAGGTCTTCACCGGTGTGAGGTGATTATGGGCCAGATTAAGGCATGGTTGAGAGCTTAATCCCAGACGAAAGAAAAACGGTCAAAAACAGCATTTTGCAGTTCGGAAAAAATGTCCTGAGTGATGGCAGAGGGTCTTACAAAAGTTTGCAACAGGAGAAAGACGGGAATGGCAGTGCAACTCAACTGATGATTATCCACCGCTTGGATATATATATATATATATATATATATATATATATATATATATATATATATATATATATCAATTTACGGGGTCAAGTCGACGTAGGCTTGCAAGTCAGCTGCTGCTTATCCTTACTTCAGACTAACAGATGATGTATTGGTCTTAATTCTTACACAATATAGAGGACCCAAGGCAGTCCTCAACGAAAAAGCTTGGCGAACAACTCAAATATTTTTAAGAGGCAGGTATAGGAGATAAAGCGAAATTTTGCCAAGTTTCCGGAAGATGCAAGAACCGCTAGAAGACGTCACGCTTCCAGTGCTGCACAGCGAAACTCTGTTAAAACTTCCAACCATCTGTTGCGCCATATTTTCGAAATGCATGAGCTGTTTACCGTTAGATTGGGGGGGGGCTGAATCTTGTTTCATGAGACACGTCCAGTGGAATAGACGATTTAACCCGGTAGTTAAACGAATGATTGGTGATACCTGAGTGGCAGCTGCTGTTTCAAAATTGCAAGTGAATGCTGACTTCAAATTGAATCGATGCATTATCGTGACTTTGAAACATAAATGCAGTGACATTGCACAGTAGTCTCAGGCGAGATAAATTAATTCTTAGCTCAAATCTGATGCGTCATGATGGAAGAAATAGGCTAAAAAATAATTCGAATAAATACTTGGAAACATTACACAATTAGTTATACCTATTTCATTTCACTTCTCCTTTTGGATTTCGTACTCCTCAGCAACATCTAGCTTCTCCCTCGCCTCCTTACATTTGAATTTGTTTCAAACAGTTCCTCGCAATTACGGCGGATTCTCAAGTGCCGCCGGAGACTATAGAAAAAGACGGTAATGCTTATCATGGTTCTGGCCCAACCAAACCGTCCAATAGGTTTTTCGAGGCGGGCTCATGGTAAGCTCGGAGAGAACATATTTTTGAAAATTATCAATAAAGTTATCATTATTGATGGGCCACAAACGCGACTCCGATCTCGTAACCTCGATAAATAATCGATAATATACCATCGAAAGCTACAGGGTGTTTCATAAAGAAGGATATTTTTGAATTGATCATTATGCAGTTATGAATAGGTTGCTGTGGTATGATTTACATATCAATCGAAAGTGAATTTTGAGACATTTATGATTATTCGTATTTTGATAGCTGGTTCGCTATATTTGCTACTTCAAAAAGAGTATTAAAATGGGTTGAAAAATACTGTCTATTTTTCCTTCATCGAAAATGTTCGTAGAAATCACGCGCGTATCACGTAACAAGTATCACGCCAATGACACTGCGAACATTACATCGTCACGGCGGTACATCGCAGTCCACACGCACATTGCCTCTAAAAGAGAATTCTAAAAAAACACATCTCTCAAGCTTAGGAAAGCCTGGGTCCAAGCAAGCAATCCCCCCATTGGTCTATGTCCCTTGTTCTGGGTGAACAGTGAGGTCTTTTGCGCTGTGTCCGCCGCATCCAGTCATTCATGTGGAAGGTAAGCCAATAAGCTATATGAAATTTGAGCCAAAAGCTTTACACTTGTAATATTACTAAAACTTGTCCCTTTGATGTGCATGCTCACGTGCCATTTTTGTGTGCTAAAGCCTTTTTAGAGTGCTACCAGTTCCGTTTTCTCAAATATAAGCGGCCATATATTATGTTTCTTGCATCATTTTCCGAGCATTTTTAAGAAGGGAAAAAATATTTGATGCAAATGAAACATGCTTATAGAAAAATGTCCTACAATTTACCATTAAAATGCGCTTTTCTTTTGACGGATTTGAAGGAGTTTTAGTACTTCACTGAACATCAAAAAAATATCATTCTTTCTGAAACACCCTGCAGAAAACCTGGTCTTCGGTACCAACTTCGACGGTCATTATCGATGATGAAAAATTATCGAGGTGCTGCTACCTTTTACTCGTATGCCATGTATCTGATATACTTACGTGCGATTCGTTTGACCTGGATACTTCATTCCACCGAATCCGACATGATCTACTTTCGTGAGAGGGTGAGATTGTAGGCAATCCTGTAAATGTTCCAGCACAGGGTTCCAAGGCAGGCTAAGACTATTGCAACTTGTTGAAGTTTCATTTCTATCTCAAGGACTGGACGAGATTAAAAACACGAGTGGCTGGACAGCTACCCGGAAATATTGATCTCTCGTTAGGCAGCAAAGGGTAAGCAGGATATGGATTTCACAGCTTCTATTGAGCTATTGGCCTCGTTGCTTCAGTCAAGAGATAAAAAAGGAGCAGCACGAGATCATAATCCAGCGATGCCCATAGCCAATTTTACGCATATGGCCCCCACACTTGTTTCCCCGACACATATTGCCCATAAGTTCACAAATGCGGGCTACCCAATGAGTATCTACATGTTAACCAAAACGGAAAATGATTTAAAGAAACAGGCCCGTGTTTGCCAGCTTAGGCCTGGGTTGACAATTCCTCTAGGGACACATCTCGGCTCTCGGCTCTCGGCTCTCGGCTCTCGGCTCTCGGCTCTCGGCTCTCGGCTCTCGGCTCTCGGCTCTCGGCTCTCGGCTCTCGGCTCTCGGCTCTCGGCTCTCGGCTCTCGGCTCTCGGCTCTCGGCTCCTCGGCTCTCGGCTCTCGGCTCTCGGCTCTCGGCTCTCGGCTCTCGGCTCTCGGCTCTCGGCTCTCGGCTCTCGGCTCTCGGCTCCTCGGCTCTCGGCTCTCGGCTCTCGGCTCTCGGCTCTCGGCTCTCGGCTCTCGGCTCTCGGCTCTCGGCTCTCTCTCTCTCTCTCTCTCTCTCTCTCTCTCTCTCTCTCTCTCTCTCTCTCTCTCTCTCTCTCTCTCTCTCTCTCTCTCTCTCTCTCTCTCTCTCTCTCTCTCTCTCTCTCTCTCTCTCTCTCTCTCTCTCTCTCTCTCTCTCTCTCTCTCTCTCTCTCTCTCTCTCTCTCTCTCTCTCTCTCTCTCTCTCTCTCTGCTATAATCTTCTAATAAAGATACGTAGCACGCTATACCTCGCTCCAAAAACGTTCAGCGTTATTTCAGTTAAAGCATAGTCAAACCAATCCAGTTTGAAGAGCGTGACAAGGACATATAGGCCAGGCCTGCAGCAGTCTCCCATGGCTTGTCTAGCCGGAACCCGGTCTGGTTGAGGGCAAACTTTTGCACGGACGATTGATACCAAGGGACAGCTTTTGCAGGGAGAGTGGCGCTGGAAAGGATAGGTTTGCACGGACTGGTGGCGCCGAGGAGGTGGTCATGTCCAGCTTACAGTGTCCGGCATGTACAAACTCGGGTCGATTCCGACGGAACACAATGTCAGCCGAAGTCACTGACAGCATGACAGCCCCAGCTTTGTAAACCTGTTGTCTTTGGGACGTGCACAAGCATTACAAACGAGATCCGGCTCTACTGCCTTCGGGCCCCGGCGAGGCTGGATATACACTGGTATCAAACGTTCGTTACATGGTAACAATTTTAGACGCGATCGACCCCGCGTTCATCACTGCACGTTCCATCGATACCGCCGAACATCCGGCTGTTAAAATGTGCAGGACCTGGCGACCGGGCGACCGGGCGCGTGCTCCAGTTTCCCCGTGACTGCGGTCTCTGTAAGATGCAGAGAGAGAGAGAGAGAGAGAGAGAGAGAGAGAGAGAGAGAGAGAGAGAGAGAGAGAGAGAGAGAGAGAGAGAGAGAGAGAGAGAGAGAGAGAGAGAGAGAGAGAGAGAGAGAGAGAGAGAGAGAGAGAGAGAGAGAGAGAGAGAGAGAGAGAGAGAGAGAGAGAGAGAGAGAAAGAGAGAGAGAGAGACAGAGAGACAGAGAGACAGAGAGACAGAGAGACAGAGAGACAGAGAGACAGAGAGACAGAGAGACAGAGAGAGACAGAGAGACAGAGAGACAGAGAGAGACAGAGAGACAGAGAGACAGAGAGACAGAGAGACAGAGAGACAGAGAGACAGAGAGACAGAGAGACAAGAGAGACAGAGAGACAGAGAGACAGAGAGACAGAGAGACAGAGAGACAGAGAGACAGAGAGACAGAGAGCAGAGAGACAGAGAGACAGAGAGAGAGAGAGAGAGAGAGAGAGAGAGAGAGAGAGAGAGAGAGAGAGAGAGAGAGAGAGAGAGAGAGAGAGAGAGAGAGAGAGAGAGAGAGAGAGAGAGAGAGAGAGAGAGAGAGAGAGAGAGAGAGAGAGAGAGAGAGAGAGTGAGAGTGAGAGTGAGAGTGAGAGTGAGAGTGAGAGTGAGAGAGAGAGAGCACGTACCAATGATGTAGGCACTCCTCCCGAAACTCGTACCCGGTTGATAAAACGTTGATTTGGAATAATATCTGTCGGAGCTTCACAAAATTGCAACCTCTCTGAGAAATAGGGAGAGCAAATTCCTACTATTACGCTGCGCTCCATGCATTTCGTCATGTGGTTCTGACTGCACAGGTTATAAGGCCTTCAACCACGTCTGTGTTTGAGTCTTAAGGCACTTCAGCTACCAGGGCTATATAGCGAGGCGCCGGCAACCCGCACCCTGCTAAGTGGGGATGCGCGGACCATAACACGCATCATTCAGGTTACCTGCCGGGAATTGAGCCCGGAACACTTACCTTACAAGTAAGATAATCGCCACCCCTGAGGCAGCTATCCCTCCTTCTATAAGCTAAGCAGCTATCTCTCTTCACCGTCAGAATTTCCCCCACCTAGAAACGTTCAACCTGATCTGGTCCGTATTAATAAAAAAACTGGGCATTCTTAATTTAGCTTATACACGTATCAGGAGAGTGGTCAGAAAATTACCACCACCTTACGTCAGATAAATACAATTTCGAGATAACAGACTTCACGACGATTATGACTTCGATGGTGCCCGTTTGAAAATGACCGGTCGGTAGATGCTGCAGTGGTGTCATTTCAAAGTCGTCGTTTTATGTTTTGGGTTTGGCTCCACTGACTTTAAAAGCTACCTTAGCTGGTGTGAGATGACCTAAAATTTGGAAATATGCATCAGAATTGCCCAGGATAAGATACTGCAGATCACGTTATTCTGGTCTATGCGTTTTTATGGGTTTTTGTTTATGCTTTTTACTCTCAAGCTTTTTTATTAACATTAGCTTATTTTGCAGCAGCATACCAAAAATCAACAAATTTGTCCCAAATAAAACAGTTCCGATATCGTTGGAGACAGCAGGTGAGCCCGTGAGTCCCTCATTGAAGAACGCTCCACAAATCACACAGCCTCTGGCAATGCTGGTAGTAATAAAAAACAAAGGAAAAACAACTGGTGTCGAGCAAAACTAGCGTTTTCAAGCTATTTTGCATCAAACGATGGTGTGAGCGAATTTGGCGCCTCAGCGGAGCGTGCTTATGACCTTTTAGGAGAGCGTGTGGCCTACTTTAACCCGCCCACTGGGTAGGGCAGAACGTTTTGGTTTCCGGTCAAACGAAGCGTTGAAGACCGATACACGTCATTAGGCAAGTGATAACATCTCCGGCGTTTAATAAACACCGACCAGTCACCTCACCCCACTGAATTCCCTCACGTAATGGATGCTACGCCAGTTCATCTCGGGGAATGCGCCTATATGGAACTTATAGGCAAGGGCTTCTGCGGAAAATATCCTTCAACCTTTGTCTCAACCAGGAGCTCCTTTGAAGGGCTCATCAGGCTACTCAAGCTCGAAATCCCGGCGCTCCCTCAGATTACCACCCACATGCATGTCTATGCGGAGAGGGGGTGGCTTAGACTTGTCTGTGGCGGGTCTAAGTGGGTGCTATCAAGCGGGTAACAGGTTTGGGAGAGGACGATTGCCCCTGCTGCCCCATATTTGACCTGTTCCTGTCTCAAGGCTGTAACTAGAATATTGGAGCAATATACTCATGAACGATATGGAATTCACAGAACATTCCCAATATCTGATAATAATATAGAAAATGAACTGATAATCGCGCTTAATAATCCAAAGTAATCCAAAGGGCCGAAGAGTATACTATAATATTTGAACACCGTGTCTTCACCAGATACAGTTTTGAATTCAAAACATTGCCTGACGAAGACACGGCGTTGAAATATTATAACATATTCGTTGGCCCCTTTGATTGCTTGGGATTATTATGAGCGATTATCGGTTGATTTTGTATACTATAAACATGACGAGCAGGCTCAGAGCCACACTTCAAACTATTAAAATTCGTTATATCTGTCACGAAGCTACGCTAATTCAGGCAGGCTTGTTCTATTTACATTTCCGTTTCCATGACATCTTATTTTCCTGCATTCAGTTAGCCCCTATTCTTATCACACTGTGTGTGATGTCCCAACTGTTATCTGATTACGAAATTATGTCATGTCATCATATGCAATAGTGGAGCTAACGGAGGGCGGAGCTCAGCACCCTCTGGATTTCGAGTGCATTTGGCTCTTGTCCATGGCTGGGTACTGTCAAGTCACCACCACTTGGTACTGGCGAATGTTGGCCCGTGTTTGAATACTTTGTGTTGGCTGTTTTACATCAAGGTTTACCATTGATCCTGGCCAGGTCGATTGGTACGGGCAAAGGGATCTTAAACTTAACGCTGTTAATAAACAATAACTCTTATACTCCTACATAGGCGGATCCAGGGGGCAAGGGGGGCACGTGCCCTCCCCGATCGACCCTCGGCGCCCCCCTGAAAGGTCAATGGCGCCCCCCTGAAAGGTCAATGGCGCCCCCTGAAATGTCGCTTCCCACCCCCCCAGGATGCGAAGGCCGGCGCCCACCGATAAGATTTGGCGCCCACCTGATAGCTTTTTCCGGTCATAAGTGGCGCCCCCTGGTCCGGATGGCGCCCGCCCCCGGGAAGGTGTGCCCCCGATCGGCAATCCTGGATCCGCCTATGTACTCCTAAATCACACCAAGGATTCAGGCTCATCGTAACCTAGCTCAGGAGGCAGAGACGTCTAGCCGATTTTCCCGAAATTGTACTGCAAGCTAAACATTTTTTAGGAAAACTGAAGGGATCGATGCGAGCCTACCAGCCAGTCACGCCTGTGATCCAGGCGATCCATAAAATGCGTAGTTGATGTTGGAAACGGACTTCAATCTGCTGTTGTTCGAACGTTAGAGTGTCAATGCACGGGTGTTTACATTTGGTAGAACCTATAATCTAACCGACTGTAATTTAACCACAGGTGGAGAACGCTACCAAATTGTTTAAGCCGCTAACGCTACTGCCGCTACTTCGCCTAACTGAAACCGCTACCGGTGCTAGTGTTTTTCAAAACCGTGAAACCGCTACCCGCTCATCCACTCACATTTTGGAGAGCCCGCAAGTAGCGAACTTGCGGACCACCTGGCTTTAAATTTGACCAAAGGTTAAAGGTGAGCGCGATGGCTTTCTGCGTGCACAAGTGCACAAGGTGGTAATTGATATGGTTACAACCGCTCGAAGGCAACACCACTGGCGAATCGCAACATCATTGGCTGATCTAGGAAGTGAGTTTGGTGGACTAACCGGAAATTATTTTTACGAGACAGTGGAGCAAATACAGATCAAGGATATTCGATTAGGGAGAGGCCACATGAGCGGGGAGTGCCGCTATTTGGCGACAAAACATATCAGGTGAGCGCCCAATCCTTTCACGGGGGCACCAAGACTTTCATCCTAAGTGGTAGGATTGGAAGCAACATCTAAGGAAGGAGACTATAGACCCTT